>JAOWBL010000006.1:5163137-5194310 GCA_028564865.1 Zenarchopterus dispar | reverse complement strand
CTGTGCCAAATGGAGAGGAATGGAGGGCTTGCCTGCCTTATCTTTGCAGCCAGCAGGGCATAATGCTCTTCTTCTTCACAGGATGTCGACCCTGTTTTGCAGAGGCTGGGTAGCCAAGATGGGGCTTTTAGTCAAGGCGTGGGGATTTGCCCACTGCTGTGTGTGTATGTGTGCAGCCCCGGTTGTTCATTCCTGAATTTTTTTGTTGCTGGTAACAATAGTTTGCAGAGCTGGAGGTTTTCGCCCCATTGCTCTCTGACAATAGCTGCTACTATGGTTACTTTTTTTTTTTTTAAACTTACTTTTCTCTTTGATTCCCTGTATTGTCATTCCCCTTTTTTTGCCTTTTAAAACACTTTTATGTGAGTCTCATTCTCTGATTTAAAGTCTGTTTCATGAGGTATTGAAGTTCTCTGCAAACCTGTAATAATGATCATATCTGGGCAGACTAAAAATGCAGCCTATGTAGAGAGCAAAATCAATAAAGTGTCGGCGTCACACTGTTGTCATGATTGCATTAGAGAAGCTGCTTAGTCCAGTCTGCAAGCACAGCCAGAGCCAAACACAGCTCTTCACAGCTTGTCGTGTGCACTGTTATTATATTTGCTCACTGCAGCAACAGGAGTCAGCAGACAGAGAACCTCCTGCGGCCACTGAGAGCTTCATCAATGCAGGCTGATGCATGAAGTTTACATATATAAAGTTAACTAAACAACTGGAAAGATTGCAGTCATTCAAAATTGATGCTGGACAAATAAATACAAACAGGCTAGACTAACCGATGAGAACTCCACACTAAGCATTCTCAGTCAAACTTCTGCTCTTGTACCCTGACAGAAAAGGCTCCAGCAAAGATTTGTATGCATGATTTGTGTACATTGTAGTTCCTGCTTGAGAAATTGGACTTGAGAAAATGTCCTTTAAAGTACAGGAGGCCAGCGTTTGGTCTTTCTGCTGTTATATGGAATAACGGCATACATGATGATGTCACAGCTCCAAAAACACTGGAGGAAATTTTCAAAAATGATCAGCCTTGGAAAATCAACATCAAATTTGAAGTTAGAAAAACTGCATTCTGGAATGAAAACATCATAAAGCTGTATTCCATTGCATAATAATCGTTATGTCTTCAAGTTGTAACTTATAATTATGAGCTTTCTCGTCGTCTATCCTTTACTCTTTGACACTAAATACAGTTTGGCATACTTTACTGTCTCATGTCTCCATGAGTCTCCACTGGATATATCCTCGATAAAAATGGGCAGCTCAAGAACATATCCAGGGATTTAGAGCATACTTGGCTGGAAGCAGTTTGAACTGGGACAGGACTTCAACTGTGACTGTTTCATGTGTGCACAAGAACACCAGAGCAGACAAGAACACATTTAGAAACCCCTGATGTTATCTAGTACACATTAAGCATATCTGATTTACAACTGTATAGTGTCAACGCATTTTGCGTTTGTTAACTAAACTTTAATACCATAGATGGAGTCTATATTATCAAAACATACTTGAGTGGATGTAGTCCCCAGGCTCAAATAATCCAGTGTGGATATTCCTGGTGTAGTGTACAGCAGGCTATTTTAAAAATGATCTGTGCATGTGGCTGAGGAATGCAGCAGGTAGAAATGAAACCCAACTTTCATCCATCCATTTTCTAGACCAGTTGAATCCATTTCTGGGTCACGGGGGTCTGCTGGAGCCTATTGAAACCCAACTTGATATGAATCTAATTTTTTTGAACTAATATTATTCTGAAATGCATTTTTATTAAACATATTTTACGTATCTGTTCACCTGCAACTTGGCAAATGATCCTATATGTGTACAGTTAATTAACATTTCTGTTAATTTCCACAGAGAGTTTAACTTAATTAACCAGAATGATGAAACATCAAGTGATGTCTCTTTACCAGTTCAGATGCAACATTTAACAAAAAGTTACCTCTTGAATCAGCTTCAGTATTCATATTTAAAATTATATATATTTTTTTGTTTTTTTTCATCTGCCTTGTAAGTAGATGAGCAGGTTCTCCCCCACCATGGTCCTGCTGCCCCCTCTGCTTCAGCAGCTGCGGCTCAGCCCCAGTCCGCAGCCTCCAGGTCCCTGCTTCCCAAAGCAAGTCAGTCAGGCCTGCGGCCCCCAGGCTTCAGCTCCAGCCGTGTCCCCGCAGGCCGCCTGGCAGCCTTCGGCTTTGTCAGGAGCTCCAGCGTCTCCTCCGTGTCTTCAGCCCACTCTGCCGACAGCACTCAGAGTGACCCCTGCAGGACAGCTCACCGTGAGTCCATGCAGTACTGAATGACGACACTCATGTTACAATCACTGAAATTGAAATCCTTCTGCTATATTTCATTTTTTTGAAATCCTTCTGACTGCATGCAACTTTTATTTCCCACAAAGATCATCTTTATCACTACATCATTAGCACCCTATCACACCGCTGTAAAACTTCCTACCTCTTTTATTGCCTTCTCTTATATATTCCCCTCATGAATACAGTTTGCATAAACAGCCCCCTCCTACATTCATTATAGCACAATTTGCCTTCACTTCTGAGCTCCGCCCCACTTAAAGTGTATTCTTCAACCTGCATTTGTGTGCCCACATTCCATGTGATAAACATCTGCTGCATTACAACACAAGCTGCAACACAAAAAAGTGTGTTTCTGGTGATAGGGGTTAACCATGCAGGTTTGTAATTAATAATGGGGTTAAAAGTACAGCCCAAGACAGCTGTGACTGTCACAAATTGCCTTATCTGCTCCTGACTGACAGGGGAAAAGGGTTGGGGCAAAGCTACAGAGGAGAGAGCAGATATTTTAGGAGTGTAAAACATTTGGAGTGAATTGTCACAGTTTCCTGCAACAGGAGTGATTCACATGAATCAAAAATGCTCTCACTGAGCTATTGTTCCTTAAAATGTCTTCCTTAAAAATTAACACATTAGCGCATGATGTCAGTCCCCAGACTCATCAGTAATTCAAAAATTACTAACCAGATCTGTGCTGCACGTTCTGTCCAGATTCAAGGAGAGAACAGAAACCTCGACTTGGGGAGTGAAATGTGCAGATAGTTTTCATTTCACAGTTGTGATGGGGCTCTGGAAGACTTCATGGTTGAGGTTTCAGAGCTGCTTGGTTAGTTGGCTGAATTTTGTGCTGGCTGCATGTGTATTTAATGTGACCTACATAGAGAAGGCTTGTTCTCCATCTCCCAGTTACAGCTGACGTAAGCTCTGCACGCACATCAGGCCCCCTGTTATGTCATCACTCCTTCCCTCATTACCCCATTTTGTACACTCGCTTTTTTTAAACCTCCTTTTTTTCGCTCTCATTAGCTGAAAATAAACTCAAACATAGGGATGTTGTTGGGGAAGCAGTGTTTCAGAAGCTGGGAAGTTGTAGAACAGAGAGACCTGTTAAAGACACAAGAAAGATATTTAAGAAATAAGGAAAGAAGCAGCACAAATGTGGAGGTTTTCATTTTTGAAAACTTGTCATGTATGTTTCAGAAATGAGTTTATCTTTTTTTTTATCATTCTGTATCAACAGTTCCTTCACTTTTAGACATATCACAGGGTAAAAACCTCACCTACACTACCTTTCAACCCATAATTCATATTATTTACACTTCTCAGATTCTCTTATACAAATATTTATTACCTGTCTTTCCTCCTGTTAGATAACTGATCATTTTGGAGCTTTGAGTTGTGATCAAACAGTGAAAAAAGTATGGCACTACTACCTAAATTCTTAAAAAGTGCTAAATAACAAAAACAGAATGCTATGGTTTGCAAATCTCATGAACCCACATTTTAGCCAAAACAGAGCATATAAAACATATAAAATGTTGAAAGTGAGACATTTTAACATTTCATGTAAAGTATTATCTCAGTTTCAATTTTATGGCAGCAAAACATATTTTAAAATGTTGAGCAGGAAAAGACTATGAAAAAAAGGGGGTTAGAATTAAAAACGTACTTGGATGATGTAACTTATTAGTTGAAATGGCAACAAGTCAGTGACATTAGTGGGAACAAAAGAGCTGCTCAGTGAGGCAAGGTCTCCGAGAAGTAAAAATAAATTTGTGTTTTTAAAAAACGACATCTACACGTTGTGAAGCAATTTCTGAAGAATGTTCATAAAATTACAAAGAGTGTGAGTGTCTCAACATGTATGTTAATATCAAAAGACTGAGAAAAAAATATTAATTTTAGAGGAAGAAGTTGCGCTCAGACAACTTATTTTTTCAGTGAAGGCGTTCCATGTTTCAGAAAGATAATCCACAGTTTATAATGTTATGATATTCAAACAGTCTTGGTGCTGAACTGGCCTGCCTCTAGTTCAGAACTCTGAGCACTTGAAAACATGTAGTACATCATGAGACAAACCAGACAAGAAAAGGAAAACCTTCCTCTCCTAATACCCCACCTGCTGGTCTCCTTCCCAGAAGTATTTTACACAATGAACCAGCTCTTTTGAAACTGGGCCTGCAGTTGAAGTATCAGTTTTTGCCAGTAACCACATAGATTACTCACATTCCTTTCATTATCTTTGGATTCTTATTCTTTATTATATCTGCCTTATTTCTCCTTTATGTTCTCCTGAATTGTTTCATGCCAGCTACACTGGATTGACAGCCAAGTTAAATCCTTCTAAAACCCTTTTCTTTTTTGAATTAATTTTGTTTCTCCTCAACATTAAACACTTTCCTCATAATATATAGAATATACTTGGTGTAAAAAAGCTTCAAAATAAATATGTGAAGTCAAAATACAAAGAGACAAGCCTCTGGCAGAGTGTTGATGTTATATTTTATGTAAACTTTTGATTTAGTCTGGATTGTTTTCAGAAACAAGTACATATGAAATGAATGCACTCCTTTTTTTCTGTATGGAATAGCTTCATGTGCATTATACTTTTCCAGATAAATGGCAGATATTGACACCATGATGTAATGATTTTAGACAAGTTGCTACCTACTGCTCTGACTGCATAGTTTCACAAGTTTGTTTTCAGCATTTAAATCATGCATCTTCTAACATGCATCTTAGTTGTGAGAACATTGTCTGTTTAAAGAGATTTCAATAAGAATGGAGCACCTTAACTCCTGCAGTTAAAAACTCCATCGGCATTTCTTCTGCCTTCTAAATAATACACCTGTAAACACATACACTGTCACATGCTCACAACGCACACGCAAACACCTGCCAGCAGAGAACAGAGGACTCAAAGTTTTCAAAGCCAGTGCCTGCAGCAGAATGTTCCTCCCCTGATGTGGAAGCGCTGCAGCAGCTCAGAGGGACCAAAATGGAATCAGGGATGACAGACCTGAGAGGGAAATGATTGAGAGCCTTTGAAGTTTCCATGTGTATGTGTGTGTGTGTGTGTGTGTGTGTTGGACAGGAAGAAGGACACAGCGGGAACATTTATCTCTGCTTTTGACTCTGCGTGTTGCTCATGACCTTTATCTGTGAGGTTCTTGAACTCTGAGCTCTATTTCAACTCGGGAGGCTAAAGTGGGCTTGACTGCAGCTCCTTCTCTCCCGCTGTGTTAGCACTTGATGAGCTTTAAACTGATGGTTGTCTGATGTCTTCTTTTGGCCTGGCTCTCGTTGGGATTTTGGGGAAGCTTTTAAAGTCACATTAGCTCGTGTCTTTTCTGGACTTGGACTGAGTTGTCACATGTTTGACAGTTGAGATGGTTCTTTGAAACCTCAGCGATTGTATGTGGAAGGGGCTGGATATCAGCACTTGGCCAATAGTTGTTGACAAAATAAGGATTGCACTAAATTTAAACTTGTCTTCCCTTGATTTGAATTTCTAATCAAATAAGTTTCATCTTTTAGTATTTTTTGGGCTTATGGAATGCATGGTCGTGATTCCTGATTCTTCTGCTCGAGTAGCTTTGCCTCCTCTCCTCAATCCATCTTGCATCAAAGCGCAGTAAGACACGGCTTTCCATCAAGAACAAAATAACCCACTACCTCCTTGTCAAGGAAGAAGAAAAGCAATTCTCAGTTGTTTATTTTCCTCATTTATCAGTAAACAGAACTGACCCCTGTAGACCTCTGGATGATACAGACAGATGAAATCCTTACAGAGTGAAGAGCCTGCAAGGCTCCCGTGAAGTAGGTTAGAAGAAAATCCCTTGGATTTATACATCAACCTGCTCTGAAAGGGTTATGTTTGTTCACATGTGCATTTTGCTTCTATGAAAGAGAGGAGAAGCAGGCGAGTGGGCATAAACTGCAATGCACCCTGGGGGAGAGATAAAGTGTTATGGAACTTTTAAAAGCATGCTTTTATTCACAGGAATTTACTGTTAGGTTTGGTGTAAGCAAGCACTTCAGGAAGGTAAAGGAAGAGGATGGAATTGAAAATTTAAAAAATTAATTGATCAAAGAAGAGTTAGACTATAATTTCTGGCACTAAAAATAACAAATTGTTCAACTGCACTTTCGTCTACTTACGTTTACTAAACTAGGATAGTAAAATCAATATTATTTGAATGACTTGTTAACATTGAGGTTACTGAGAAAGTACATTTTCGGTTACTGATAATCTACACACTAAGGTGAGATATTGACCCAAAGCTTTTATCAACTGTCATAGCCTGTTTGCACATACACTCCATTGTGTTAGTTAAGCGTCTGAAAGACTTGAGTTTGCTCTATATAAAATTGATTAGACATTATCTAAATCCATGCTTTAGCTCGGTCATTGACACCTCCTAAAGCTTTATGTGGATGTCAATGTGTGTGTATTTGAGAGAGTGTCCATGCTCCGCATACATGGAGATGCAGAGGGGGTTGCTGCATTAATTTCACTCTGATTGACAGGCCTCGCTTAGAGGAGGATCTAGCAGGAAGAGGATGATGAAGCCCTTGCCTGTGAGCCACACTGAGTTCATGATGGAAACTTAATTGTCAAAGAAGACTCAGTGTTATAAACTCTATCTGTCTTTTTTAAGGCAATAATGCAATAATGGAAGGAATCAGATGAATGAAGGGGGAGACTAAGCAGAACTCTGCAGAGAGAAGAAGCAGAAGTGAGATGCAGCTGTAAAAGCTTTATTCAATGAGTCAAAATGAGCAGTGAGGAAAGAGGAAGGGAGGAAGTGAGAAGGGGAAAGAGAGTGGAAGAAGAGGCATCAGTGAAGAGAGGAGAGTGGATGCTGTATCCCAGATGCTTCGGCTCAGATCCGGGCCGCGACTCATGCCAGCTCGCTGTGAACAGATGGTTTCTGTGGTGCATGTGCGCACACAGCTATACGCAGCCATATATGTACCCACATGCACACACAAACACACACCAGTAGAGCAGCAAATTAGAGGGGCCAATTAGAAATGGCTGCCACTCTGTGGCCAAGGAGAGAGAAAACTAACATGGCAGCGGGTTATTGAAGCAGCAGAGCTGTGACTGTGGGGATGGGCTCCGTGGGCTCATTTATTAACTGATAACTCTTGGTGTATTTCATCTGCTTTGCTGTTCATCAGAGTTTATGACCTTAACTGATTATCTACACTGATAAACAGCAGGTGGATCGATAACAGATAAACTTCGGCGTAGTACTATACTCAGGCACAGCTTTTACTTGCTTTTTTTTTTCCCCCAGAGCTAAATTATACTGATTATATCTGCATACCAGTTCTATTTTTTTTTTTTTTTAGGTCTTTGTCTGCTGCAGCAGGTGTACAGCAGAGGCTTTCCTCTCTCACATCTTTAATTCTCAGTCTGGTGATTTCCCTGCAAAGCAGAGAAATTATTTTTGATGCTGCCGACATTTGGCTTTCATATTACCTCTCTCAGTTTTTATTTTCCACTTTGAATAAGTGTATGGTTTTAGAAGTACACTTCAAAGCGAACATGTCACGTCTGGAAATATTCTTTTAATAGCAGAGTTGTGGGCGATTGTCTGAAT
Source organism: Zenarchopterus dispar (assembly GCA_028564865.1). NCBI lineage: Eukaryota > Metazoa > Chordata > Actinopteri > Beloniformes > Zenarchopteridae > Zenarchopterus > Zenarchopterus dispar. The sequence continues at coordinate 5,186,383 of JAOWBL010000006.1, read as the reverse complement.
AATATTGAAAAATTAAAATGGAACATAAAAGCATCACACTAACTTCTGTGAATTTTCTGTCTTCAGCTTTTGAAGATTCTCTGTGTATTATCTTTTCCAAACATCCACTGGCTATGTTTTGTTCTTCTAGAGAATTAAAGTGGGTGCTTAATATCATGCCAGAAGCCTTGGTGACTCGGCGTTCTGCTTTATTTACTGTACTCGCAGTTTGTGAGAGTTGTTTGGGAAAAAGTCTGACGGTGAATGGCAGGCACAGATTCGGAAAGTAAACTCAATTGTGGTGGACAATAAACCTTGTTTGCAAAAACTGCAAGGACTGGAGACAGAAGCCAATAAGCTATCATCAAAGTGATCCTTATGTGCAGATTTCAGAGCACAAAATGAAAGAAAAGCTTTAACAGAGAGTAGCTGTTGGCAAATCTGGTCTCAGTGGCTCACTCAGGGACACTTCAGCAGGGATGATTTTGGCTGTCATTGAGTTTTGAACCCAGGATATGACTAACAGATGGTCACCTCCATAGGTTCCTTGTTGCCCTTTCTATTAATTCCTGTATTAATATGTACTTTTACGTCATAATTGTATTTACATGTTCCTCTTCTCTGAAGTCATTCACTATTTACCCATCAAGACCTGAGATGTATTTAGACTTATCCAAACTTGACATCTAACAGGATTCAACTAGTGTTCATTTACAACATAAGAGCCCCGCTCTTGTTAACCATGAGTGAAAGAACACGTCACTTTACTTGAAATGAGCTTTAAATCTGCCATCATCCATCAGGCAGAGTGTTACTGACATTTACAGTTTAGTACTTTGTAAAGGAGACATATAATTTTTAAAAATCCTTTTCTGAACTTGTGAACATATTTTGGGGTTTCTGAAATCATACCAAATTCCAAAGTCTGATATTACGAACTCCTTGTTGATTTTTTTTGTTTGTTTATTCTGTAAGGATGTATTTCAGTATGCCTTTAAGATTTGTAGGGTAGTGTAGCATTAGGGTTCACATCTTGCAACATTTGCCGTTCCTTAGAAGTGGATTGAATAAAGCTGTTAACACCAATTTCAGAAGATGCACATGCAGCAGAGGAGGGGGTGTGGTCAAGTTTGTGACCCCACCCCCTTCTCCTGCTGCTATCAGCAGAGATGTAGAAACATGTTGGAAAAGAAACTGTTGTACTGCATTTCTGTGCTATATTTATCAAAGCATGCTACAAATATTTCATGAAGACAAGAGATTGTGTTAACTATTGAGAAGAAGCCAGAATATGTCCCCGTTAGTATCTTTCACCTTCAAGGGGAGAGTTATTAAAGAAGAAACAGCTTCAAGAACAAAAGAAAATGAAGTCCAGTTGCCTTGCCTTCAAGCCTTTGAGGATTACTATGACCTACATCAGTGTGTCCTCTTTATATATTTTCAATTACAGGTAACCTCTTAAAAAGCTTCTATATAGATCATGAAGTGTGTAAATGTGAAGAGACGAAGCATTTAGAAGATTAAAGAGAAAACGATATGCTTTACTTTATGACTTATAAATGAAGAGTGACAGACATTTCCTGTCACAGACAAATGAGAGGAAGCAGCAGTTATTAAGCAGAACAAATAATATTCTCTGAAGGATTCAATCTTCAAGCTTAATTACACACACTGTCTTTCACAGCGCTGAGCTCACATCTGTCTGTGGGAACGTGTGGTATAATTGAAAAAGGACAGTTAAGGTTCGATTTTTTTTTTAATTGTAGTTGTATCCATGCATTTATTTTGCAAATATAAAGAGAGTCAAACTATATTCCTTGTCACTATTTAAAATTATATTGTTTTTAGGAGAGGCAAACTTAACGTAATAAAATAATTGGTTTGTGTGGATTTAAATCATACAAACAGTTTAGAAACTTTTGTGCTTATACACTCTGGTAACTGAATTTAATACCACTTCTGACCACATGGGGGCATACAGGTTTGCTGTGTTTGCAAAAGAACGGCTGACAATACTGTGCTAATGAGTAGGGATGGTCCGAAGTGTCTTGTAATATCTGTCTCTCTAGAGGTGCCAGTCTTGTCAGTCACACCAATTCACTTGACAAAAATGATCTTTTGTGAAATAGGTCTGGTACTCCACCCATTCACAGCCATTTCCACAGCTACAAAACATGGCAAACTAGTCACAATAGGGAAGGGGCAAATTATGTGTGATGGCTAATACAGGACCATTCAAGAGTCACTACTGAGACAACCAAGATGACTACAGAATTTCTAATAGTCAAATCTAAAAAATCCAGACCAACACTTTTTATCAGCCAGGCTATTCTAAAGCCAGGGCCAGTCATGATATGCTGCCCCCATGTGGTCAAAAGGGCTGTTCCTCCATAGTGTGGCTTTAAAAAATGTTTTTATTACCTCAGAATCAACTGGTATTACTCAGAAAAGCAAATAAAACATGTCAATATTACTTGCCAGTATCTCCAAATCAAATGCACCTTCTCACCTTAAATTGATATGCCATTTTGCATCAGTATAAATCACTCGTGATTTCATTACACATATTATGCATTCTAAAATATTTACTTTTTTCCCAGAGGCTGTTTTTATTGAGGTACGAGAGCTTTTTCTCTGGTATGTCAGCACTTCAAGCAGTGCAGGGGTTTCAGTTCAGCAGAAAATGTGGATGTTTGTACACTTGAATGTGCTGCTTTTGCTCAGTTTGGACGGACTTGATCGATTCCTGGAGGATAGCAGGCGAGTCTCTTTTGCTGATTGTGACTATTCGGATTTAGCTGACCAAGAATGTGAGTTTATGCTGAAGTCAAACAGAATGACTCCATTCAAAATATTATTTCACTGTTTAAAAAATCACATTCCACAACTATAAAGCATTTATATAAAGGGCAGACTATGGCACATTATTTTGATTTCTGTTTCTTTATCTCTTTTTTATTTCTTTAGTCAGTGAGAACCAAGATATAAAAGTCAGGCTAATTCTACTGGTATTAGTTTTCCTCAAGGTGCAAGCTGCTCTAATTAAATGGCTTCCCACTGAGCTGGGAAAAAAGCAGGCCCTCTTTTGTTCTCATCTGTTTCCTCTTGTCCCTTTTTAATATCTTCAGCATTTTTCACTCCCTCTCACAATATGTGGAGGTTCCCATCAGCTCTATTGCAGTGCCATCCATTTATTTCCCCTTGTAGCTTTTTCTGTTTCCTTTTAATAGCTTCCTCCTCACACCCTGCATCCCTCCTCTTCCTTACTTTTGTCTCTATAATCCATCATTGGCTGGCACTTTGCCAATCAGTGATGCGTATCAGTTTGCTTTTACTGATAATGAAATTCACTCTCTGTTTCCCTTCAAATTGCAGTCTACATATTAAAATTCGCAGCATCCCTCAATTTTGCATCTCTGACAAGCTAACCACATCATGCACCCATCCTCTCAGCTCTGCGTTCTAGGAGTTTCCATGACCTTTTTCAAACGATAACATCTAACCAACCAGATGATTTGTATTAGCTCAGATCAGGAATCCCCAGTCAGTCTTTAACAGTTCTTTAAATATTTTGTATTTTTTAGGTCATTTGTAGCTACGTTTTTCCCAGAGTACTTTTGCCATCCTCAACAAACATCAACAGTCATGTGTAGTGCTGTGAACTGCCATAAAGGAGAATTTGTGAACCATAAACATTAATTAAATGCATAGCAAAGGAATTTGCTTCAGCTAAAAGTAAATGGATGAATATGGACTTATTAGAGCAATCAAAATATCAGCTGGGTTACTCAGTTTTTCAACTTGTACAGCCAGCTTTATGGGTCACAAATGTTATGTTGAGACCGCCATTCCAAATCGGATTTATATCCATCTCCAGACTGTATGTCAATAGATTTGTTGACAGTTTGAACAGCCCAAAACCACACGCAATACTTTTTTTTTTCCAAAACAGAGGTGGTTTCAGACGTGATTCTAATGGATTTTCACACGTGTCTCAGTCTGAATCATTTGGTCATTCAAAATCTTTCTTGGCATGGCCTTTGTAACACAAGCAACTAAGTCTGCCAGAGTGATGAAAGTGACCGGTTCAGAGTGCAAAAACAACTCAGTTCGCTTTATTTTGACATGGCAGAAAGTCATTGTGACAACACTTCAGTCCATGGACAGATGCTGAGATGAAGCAGCACATGGTGGCTTCCTCCAGATCTAGTGCTTTATTGTAACTTGCGACAGCAAGAAAGTCTTTTTACCACTTTCCTTTTTGGTTTATTTACACCTCTACTGTGGATGTAGGCTACCATTGCAATCATTCCAACTGGATCCAATCATTTCCAATATACAATTCAAATAGTCAAGAAGATTGAAAATCTGGACTTAGAGTTCAATCTGAACATAGTCAAAACGTTTAATACCTAATTCAATCCTTTATGTCATTGCTCTAAATACATATTTGTAACAACTTCAAATCTTAAATGTCTGAAACAGCTTAGTCTGTCTTTGGGCTAATGCTGTCTTTGACTCCTGCTGCATGCACACAGGAGTCATTTTGTTATGTTTAGGTGTCTTTTTAAGTTAGATCAGCTAAAAATATTTGATCTTAAAATATTAGACAGACAAGTACTATTCAGCATTTGATGTACATTCAATCTCCTTATTTAGACTTGCTGAGGTGTTTTTCTTAAACTGGTAAACTCAGTTGGAGAGAAGAGAAATTTATTCTTAAATGTATATTTTAATTCACACTTTACTCGTACAATACAAGGACTGAGGGAGGTTGCAACAAACTCAATATATATGTTTATAGGTAGCTCTTGCCTTGTGCATGCTTGTGTGAGCCCCTTAGTGCATGCAGGGGGAAGTATAATCACTTAGTAACCAAACAATCTGTTCCCTGGCATAGCTGCACCTCTGAGTTCATGAACCTCCCTGCAGTGAACTATTATTATCCTGAGTATCTTCAGGTTCTCATACAACACACAGGAAGGGAAGAAATAACAAGATAAATTCACAGTATTGGAATTATCATTGTTTTTTGTTGTTTTTTTTTTTTCTTTGGGGCCTTTATACTAGTGAAATACAATTTGTGCTACAAAGCTTCATCACCAGCCCATGGCTGCTTTCAAGCAGCTTTTCATTAAACTCCTCATCTGCTTTTGTCACATACTCACAAGCAATCTGTTATGTCATTATTGATCAGCGATGGGGAAACAAGCAGGGTTTACACAGTGTATGAGAGTGTGTAAACTTTCCACCAGTCATTTGATAGATTAGTGTGCTGTAATAAAGGCCATGATAAACATTGATTATTGCGTGGGTGAGTATTTTCCAGGGTATGTGTTCCAGAGGAAGTGAATTTATGTAAACACATCAGAATCCCTGTGTGCAGGATAAATGTTCTGCTCCAGAGCACTTGAGAGTAGCAACGGTGCCCAAAGGTTACAAACCATTTTTTTCTGTCTGGCGAAGCTAAATTCAGACATAGGACAGGCTGAAACACACATATAACCAGAAAAGACAGAAAAAAGGAGAAATCAAATGCACCAACATGTGGGATACAATAAAAGAAACCTTTGAGAGTTAAAGTCAAAGTGTAATTTTCCGTTCCAGGTCTGAGTGTGAGTGATGAGCCCCCCCTTCACAGAGTGGCCACAGGGCCCGCGTCCTCAGACCACCAGAGAGGGACGCCATGTCGCAGCAACAGCCTCCAGCCTCCTTCTACCCCAGCCCTGCCCCGGCGCTACCTGCCACCTCAGCCGAGGAGCTCCCCTGGAGGTCAGTAGAGCTTTGTGGAGAAGAATAGAGCAAAATTGTACTTCAGCATCTGCTGGGAAAATATAATTTACCAGAAACTGAGAGTGTCCCTCTGCCATGTGAGATAAATAGATACAATATTGTGCAAAAAATAGAGTGCCTGGACAGAAGATGCACTCAGAAATCTGCAATGCAGTGACAAACTACATCACTTTTATATTTCATCTGTTATCTACTTCTTTAGCACTTAACTAAGCACCTGCTCTATTGTGTTGTTAAAAGTCAGTTTTGGAACTTGAGCTGTCTCAGAAACTGACTTATCCTGGTTTTTAAATATCTTCTATTCAACATTTAACAGCAGCTGGTTTGAGGAAGTGGAGTTAAGATGCTAACGCCACTTTTCATAGGGGGTACACTGTTTGAAATTGGCGGTACACCTTTGCGTTCATTACCTCTGAGGCACAGAACAGGCAGAATGAGGGGGGGTAAATTATACTCTGATCTGAATCCATCATGTCACAGTACCCTGAAAATCTCAACCCATCATTCAACTACTGAAGTAACATGAACATAAACGTACAAATGCTAGTACAGCATTTGTATAGCGTTTCAGGCTGCAGTACAGTGAAATATAAAAGTGTCGCTCTTGTTGGGTCACACCTGACTTGGTTAACGCCTGCATGACAAATACACTGGCAGTCATGCTTTTCACACACAGTAGTATTTTCACACATAGAGTTAACGCCAGAGTCCTATAGTATCACACTTTACACAAACATGTTTGTTGGATGTATTTAACATTTTATAATCTTTGCTTGAATAAAGAGAGGAAAACTGTGCTGTCTTTTCAATACCGCAGCATAACCAAAATGTAGGTTGGACAGGAAAGCAGAGCAGACATCCGGGTTGTCACCAAACCATTATTTCTCTCTTAATGCATCACAGATTTGGAGAGTGTGATAGCAATAAGAATATTTTCTGGTTCAGTGTGCACTGATCAGATGTTGACATTTGAGATGTGTTATTAATGCTTATTTTTATATGTACTATGCTAAGTAAAAGTATTTATCCTTATATCTTCCATGAAATATATTTTCAAAATATGGAGTGGTCTTGGGCATATTTCCAGCAGCTCAGACATTACTGTCTGATCAAATATTAAAGGAATGTCTAGAGACTACTCGTTGCAGCAAGTGTGTCTTTATGATCTTGCTCTTCTATGACTGCTAAGATGCTGCTAGTTACTTTGATCAATATGGTGATGCTAGTCTCTACAGATGTGGGCAGCCATTTCAGTAGATACATCACAGGTCCAAAACTGATGGAAGGGCAGAACTGAGAGAAACAAGAACAATTACAGATACATTGTGTTACTTCAGCACCATGGAGAGTGCCATGGTTTTGTCAGTATACAGCACAGATCATTGACATTTCAGATGATGAAAATTCTGGCATGCACAAACCTCAGTGAGATAAAGAAGCAGTCAGTCAGAAAGATCAGACTAGGATTTTCATCTGAACAGCTCCTCTGGTCTCCGTTTGCTGCTAGGAATAACATTTTCATACTGTTCATGCCTATACACACATCATTTGCAGCGCTGCCAGGAAAGCAGATCTGTGATTTTGATGTTTTCCTACAGTGACTAGTACCTTATACATGTACATAATTTGTGATCCAAATATGAAGAACAATTACAAAACTGGATGAACTTGCCTCTCTTATTGTATGACACTATTTTTAAGTGCAAGGTTAATGCCAAACATCAATGGAAGTGTAAAATTTACTTTGTGAGAAACATATTTTCTCACTCTGGTTCTTATCGCTAACAGCCAAATCTTACACAAGCTCCCAGACTTCTGCCAAAACTGGCAAAGGTTTGGTTATTTCACCAGAGAATTGTGTATCTCTTTTGTTTTTTGTTTTTTTCTGGACACTTTCCATGAGAAAGGTGGAAAAACTGTGAGATTCTCATGTTTATAGCAAAAATTTCCATGAACCATGATATTGTGGAGAGTGGTAGATGAACACTGTAGCTGAGATACACTAAACAGTAGCAAGTGTGATAATATAATGCTCTGACCATTTCTCCAGTGTTTGCCAATTTTAAAGACAAATTCAACACGGTCTCTCTGGAATTTTATATCACAGCGGTATACAGTAACAGTGTGACTCACTCTACTCTTACATGACTGCACCAAAACATGCATAGTGAACACTCGTGCAGAGACTGCACATAAATGACATCTCTGCAGACCTAAATTATTTCTCAAGGGTTATATGGGGATTTGTTCAGGATCAGAGGTTTCTTTCCCATAAAGAGTTTAATGAGTTTTTTTTTTTTTACAAGACTTCTTTTTCCTCTCTCCTCTCTGCTTTACAGCAGACTCGCTGCAATCCTCTGGAAGCCTTTCTTCTTACTTTAGACACATCAGCCATTGTTTTTCCAAAGATTTTTATCATCTCATTTGTGCATCATTTGGAAAACCTGTGGAACACATCTAACATTAACTCTTTTAAATCAACTGCTTGTGTTACACCAGCACTACTATATATAAACCAGCAGAACACATGTAAGCACAAAAACAACATTTCAAAGTACGCCAAGGGTCTGATTATTTCCCATGTTGGCAACAAAATTCATAGTGCCACAAAGAGCACACAGGTGTCAGTAAGATTTCCCTTTTCATGTGCTTCTTTTCTTTGAGAGATGATCCTGAAAGACATAGTCATAACACCCAGCAGGGGGGATAGCAAAAGATGAAAGCAAAAGTGTAGAAGAAGATTTTTTTTTAAAAAAAACAGGAGATGGCAAAACTCTGAAAAACAGAAAAGAAGAAAATGAGTCTAAGAATGATGGCTGTTTTGATTCTTGAGCAGTGCTTAGCAGCAACTCCTCTTTTGGCATTTTTTTTTAATTTTCTTGCAGTATCATTTTGAATTAAAATGTATTTTATCAAACTTTGCATAATTTAATCAACACACAAGGCCAAGCAAATAAAAAATGTGAAGTACTTTTGATTATTAAACAAATGATAAATATTTAAAAAAAAAAAAAAAACTACAGAAAACTTGAAGATATCTCACTACAAGCCTGGCACATGTAACCACTGAAATTTTTGCCTGTTTCTCAGAGCCAAAACTCTTCCACCACTTTAGCCGATAGATTGAAAACTTTAAGTTATACAACAAATTCTCAATTAGTTTGACACCTGGGCTTTGACTGGGTCATTTTAAGACATTTGAATTTTTTTTTTTTCATAAACCTCTCAAGTATTGTTTCACCGTTATTTTCAGGGTTATTTTTTATGCTGAAAGAAAGAAACATCCTTCCCAGACTTAATTCCTTGAAAATGTGAATCACGATTCCAACAATTTGCAAAAAGAATTTCTTTTTTCCAACATATATTTGGGGAGGCTTCCACATCCCTTTTGTTGAACTCTAAACAGAAAAAGTAACATCTTTTTTTTCTTGCTACTCTCACAAAAAGTCCAGATTTTTTGTAGTCTTTGTCACAAACTACTCCAATGGATCTTTGTGGTAGCATGGAGCTTGGAAAGGCATGATTTTCTGAGGATATCAACACCTGCTCATTTGTTTCTTCTGTTTATTTACAGTTGTCAGGAAGGAGTTTCAACGGAGTTCAGAGGTCACACGCTCCCTCCCATCCTCCCCAAAGAGATTGGCAGTGGTTCCTCCAAAACCTCAGTCCCCAAGTGAGTTTTTCTTTTATTTCCAAAACATATAATGTAAAATACGAATGGAGGACAGTCTCCTTAACTACCTCTGACTAAAGTTGGGGATAAAATTTTACCCTAGCCTATTATTGATGGATTACCTGGACAAATTAATCTCTAATTGATTTCATGATTTATACCCTTGTGTTTTGTTTAATAATATACTCAGATGACTGTGCTTCTTCCTCTTTTATAATATTTAAAATCTGTTAATGCATTGACATCCTGTAGCAGCTTTCATCCTCCACAAATATCTGGTGCTGGTTATGCACTTCCCTATGCAGAGTGATTTGATCCATGCATATTGGAATTCTTCCTCGTTTTACTCTGGCAGGATGATTTTGAGATTACAGCAGACCTTCAGATGTTTTTTTCCCTTATTAGCTTTACTGTTAACCCTCATCTTCTCTATATCTCTCTTTATTTTCATTTACCTTTACCATTCTTTCCTATATGTCAACGGGGCAGCAGTTCCTCTCATCTGCTGAGATTTACAGATATTAGCTGCTGTTTCCCTCACTTCTTGTTCCTCTGGACTGTGTGCTTGTAAAAATGCCAGTGAGTTCAAATGAAACTTGTGGGTATCCTCAGGAATATCTCCACCTGAGTACTTTTAAGGATATTGTCCAAAACGAACACTCAGAGTCAGTGCGCTCCATAGTATCTATCATCATTTTCCTTATTGTTTCTCACATTGGTATTCCTATCCACCAGCCCCTCTGCTATCATCTGCATCCCACCTTTGCACTTGTTTAGTATTCACTACCATCTCTCTAACCTTTCACATGGAACTTATAGATGCAGGTATATATGCATGTGTGGGTTTGTGTGTTTGCAAAAGAGATAGCTATAATTTACCGGGGTATGCCATAGGGAAAGAGCAATCCTAATGTGGTTTTAAGGCAAGGAAATCACTGAAACATTTGCTCAAATGTGCAGTTTTGTACATTTTTTGAAGAAATGCTGGATCATATTTTTTTTATTTCTTGCTGAGTTAGGTTCTTTCCTTTTTCAGACAGAAGGTTTCTCCTTTTTGTGTTCAAATGATCCCTTCAGCTCTGTTTTCACTCCAGTGTGGTTTTAAACACAGTTACTCAGTATCCTCTCCCATCCCCCATTTATACCCCTTCCTCAGTATTGTCTTGCAACTCTCTTTTTTATCTCACAGCTCTCCCCCTATTTCATCCCCCCCATCTTACCCCACCTTCCTCTAACCAATTTTTCACTCATTACCTGGGACCCTGCACCCCAACCTCTGGCTCATGTTGTCATGGAAACCATTCCCCTATGCTTCAATAGACTTGAATGATATGGTTGAGGCAGGTGATGCAGAGGTGCGGCGATTTAGTGATTTATTTTGTCTGTGCAGATGTTCTGGCACAGCAGCTCCTCAGTGGGTAAATTTTCAAATATTGTTCTTTTTTTTGTCTCTGAAAGATGTTGTATCTCTGTATCTAGAATATATAAGTACTACAAGCTATTGTAGGTTAGAAACTACAAGTGAAAGGTTGTAGGCCTAATAAGAAGACAGACTTTTTAATTGTTCTCTTTTTTCTGGCTTTTAAATTACATCCATCATTAATGGATGAAGTGTTTACTGACACTAATGTCATTAACTAATTATACATCCCCATATATTAATTGTAACACTGTGAGTAAACTGTTCTGATGTGGTTCCATCATTTTTTGATACTAGTCTCATATATGAGGGTTATATGGCCCAAAAGGAGAAACACCAGACTATGAACAACCTCTGTAGAAATATTCAATTAACTCACTATCATTTATCATGTGAATGCAGTCTCTAGCTGTAGGTCAGGTCAAATGTCCTTTGATTTAGTACTAATCAGTTTCATTATTATGTAGATTGAAGAATTAGTTCATGACTTATTCATGACACATGTGGCATGTTGAATGATCTGGAAGGCATTTGAATATCTCTTCTTAAAAAAGTTTTCATTTCAGACAAAAATGCTCATACTCATTTTAAACCTAATTTAATTTTCTCTGTTTGCTCGTCCTATCACCACAGTCCAGCTCGGGCAGCGGCCTGCAGCAGCGGTGAAAGGTTCAGCTCCCTCGGGGTCACCTCGCCACGTGGCATCCCTGAAGCTGCAGCAAGAACAGCAGGAGAACCTGCAGAGAGAGAAAGAAGAGGCTCAGCAGAAAGAGAGAGAAAGGCGAGCTGAGGAGAGAGAAAAGGAAGAGCAAAAGGAGGAGGTGAGGGAAAGAAATATCTGCCTCGCCCCTTGGAGTTTGCTCTTTTTTGTTGTATTTAATTCTATGTTGCTTAGGTTCAGAGGCTCCAGGGACACTGTGACCAGCAGGAGAGACAGCTGAGGGCTCTCAGAGATGCACTGAAGAAGACAACTCTAGGTTTAGAGGCCTTCATCATCACCGCTCAGCATTATTGCCTCAAGGTAGCAAACTGGAATGATGCATCTACTTTAATAATCCCACAATAAAAAAAGCCTCTGTGCTCTGCACACCTGCCTCCAGAGCGATTCTAATTAACTGAAGATTTACATGGGCTGATAGAGCCAAATACTCCTTAGCGAAGAGTATAAACAATCATCATCATCGTTGCCATGTTCATCATTATCTCTGTTTCCTACACAATGCAGCTTCTAATTAACAGAAAATTGTCTAGCGTTTCATCTGTACATTTACAGCATATAAGCTCATCTCCTTTCTATTTAATCCAAGACTGGATTTTATGATGCACATGCACACAGTGCACATGCATGACCTCAAGGACACATACAGCATATAACACTACAAGGTGAGATTCAGAATCATGAGCAAGAGTGATTGTGACAGTGGAAAGGTTCTCACAGAGTTCAGTGTGTCTCCAACCTGGTTTCCCACAGCTCTTCATCTGATGGGAGGAATTAGCCTCTGAGGAACTAAAGAAGTGATACTGCCTCCAGACTGTCGAGAGACTGCCTGACTTCTTTATGGCCATTGTCTGAGTGCTACAGCCATTGGCCAAGCAATGCTGATATGCAGCAACAGACACGGATTGTGTTGGCTTTGTTGAGAGGGGTTGAGTTCCCTCTGGTGACAAAAATAAGAACTGCAGTGAAACCAATGTATCAACATCTGCACGTGTTTTGCATAAACTTCTCATCCAGATTACACTCACCTCAACAAAGGAGCCAGGATTTTGCTCAAACAACTGAGCTAATCCTCATGTTTACTGTTGTATCTTCTTCTTTTAACAGAATGACTGTTTTGCTTAAAGAATTAACCAAGTCTTAAAACAAAAAGAACAGCTGCAAATGTCAGTAAACATACATGCTTACCCAAGATTATGTAGTCAGTAAAAATGATACTTAAACATTAACATATAGTTATTGTTGCACACAAGTTAGAACACTAATCTGTTCATGATTTTGATGATTAGCAATTTCATTATCAATATTTCTGCCACAAAAATGACATAAATGGTGTTTGGAGCCTAGTTTATGAAAGAAAAAATGTTAATTTCTACTTTACAGAATGAAAACACAGACGATAGTCAAAGAGCACTATCCCTGGAAATGCGAATGCTCAGAGAGGAACTGGGTAAGTGAGAACAAACAAATGATCAAACAAGTTACATACCTAATCTTTGGTGTTTTCCCAGGCAGCAGTGGTGGGAGGGAGGGGGGGTAGCTACCTCTCCATGTTTTGCTGTGTTTTGGTAATATTTTGATCTAATAGATGTTGTCATCCAGAAATCAATAGACGTGATGTCATCCAGGAATCCCTTACCCTACCTTTAAAGCCTATAAGTTCAGTAATACAAACTACCTCCAGATGCTTATCAGTTAATGATCTAATGGTGTCATATGAAATAAAGTGGGAAGCAGAAAAACACAAACCAGCACTTATCCTTAAAGGACACATTTTATGATTTGTTTTTTTTTTTAAGTTGGCACAATTTTTTAAGATCTTAATGTAATTCCTGTAAAATGTTTTGGTCAGTATTGAAGTCCTTTTTTTCAACCATATTGTATCAGCTCTGTTCATAGCAATGGGCTTATGGGGTTGGAGCTAGTCAGTTCTACAACATCTTTCCATAAAAACAATCTGTTTGATTCACAGCATCCCACTCAATGCATTGTGAGAAACTCCAGCGGGATAAAGCAGCGCTGGAGGTGGTGTTTGAGCGAGAGTTGCAGGAGCTCCAGCTGCAGCAGGAGGCAGAGCTGGCTTCTGTGGAGGAAGGACTCAGGAAGTGTCACACAGCTGAGACGGAGCACCTAAAGGCGGAGCATCGGTCGGAGATGGAGGAGCTGAGAACTCATCAACAGGAGCAGGTGAGAGAGGCATTGTGGGAAAGGACCTGATCGTTCATGTGAAATCGGATCTGTCACCAGATACTGTCATTGTCTGTCATATGCATATGTGGATGTGTTAGATGGAGGAGATGTCAGTCAACCACCAGGCAGCCATTCAGGAGCTCAGAGACATGCATAATATCACCATGGCAACACTGCATGAGGAGCACGCCCGTACCATGAGAGGTACAATTTTAGACCTAATTTTCAAGCAAAATTGATGCAAGCACTGCTGGAAATAACATCAAGCCTCTTTTTTTTTTTGCTTCTGGGCATACGTGCAGATTTGAGGAAAGCTCATGAGCAACAGAAGATTCTTCTGGAGGAAGATTTTGACAAACTCAGACTCTCTCTGCAGGTATTGTGTTATAAGAAAATAGTTTATTGATTTTTCTTTTTCACACACAGACCACTTCTGAATAATAATGTGTTTTTGCTGTTTCTGCTTGTTTAGGATCAAGTGGATACTCTCACATTTCAAAACCAGAGTCTGAAGGACAAAGCCAAGCGCTTTGAGGAGGCTTTAAGGAGAAGCACTGATGAACAGATTATTGTGAGTAAAAAAATGTGACTGTATGCAGAATAAATTGATCATAAAAAAACGACTCTAGAGTCCTTTCTTTTTTTATTATTATTTCTTTTATGAATCCATGTGTTTAAACTAGGATGCTTTAGCTCCATACCAACACATTGAGCAAGACCTGAAGAGCCTGAAAGAGGTTGTTGAAATGAAGAACCAGCAGATACACCAACAAGAGAAAAAGATCTCTGACCTGGAGAAAGTGGTAGGCTCAAATAAGCCATCGAAATGCAATCTCTGCCCCAACATAAACACATTTGTGGATACACATCACCGATAGCATGTCTGGTGAATATAAGATTGTACTGTTTTGTGTATTCTGCTTTTGAGCAGGCCCAAAAGAACGTGTTCCTCGAGGAGAAAGTCCAGGTTCTACAGCAGCAGAATGAAGATCTCAAGGCTCGTATTGACATGAATCTTGCCTTGTCCAGGTGAGACACATCCAGTTACTGTTATCGCAAATACTGTTGTTTTACATACTTTCACTACATGATACATGAAGCTCATGTAGTGCACAAAATAGACAGATTTTGTGGCGTAATGGTGCCTAGAGAAGTGAGCTTACTCTGTGTTTCTGGCATCCTTTTCTTACTTAACCAGTTACCTAACCAGTTCACCCAATGAAAGTTTTTAGAAACAAGAAAACGTTGTTTTTTGAGAGACTTTTCACACTTCTTTGAATGATGGACTGGTATAAAAAGCAAACAATACCAGAGGGAGAGTTTTTACATACAGGAGCTGTGGATTGAACTTTCTAAAGCCCACCTAACATATAAAATAAAACCACAAATCTGAACTGATTGAAGAGGAAAATGTTTTAAATGTAGAGCCAGGCCAAAACCGGAGAGAAAGCTGGAGAAATTGAAAGCATTTCTCCCTTCACTCACCATGTGCCATCAGGATGTGTTTGACTGAGACAAGGCTGTAGGAGCATACTCCAGACTCCAGTGCCTCTCTTACCCAGCTTTCACAAAATGGACAGATACAGACTGCAAAAAGACAAGCACGAGCAAAGGTTAAAAATAGATGATGATTCTAGGACATGTTATTGCAGAAGTTCCTCTCCTTATCCCAGACATTCAACTGTTTCTGAGTTTTGGTCCATATTGTGTGTTGAGTTAAAAACATTGGATATATTCCATGCAAATGTCACAGATGCATGTTGCTCCTCTGCCCTTCCTCCATTAGGCAAAGCAAATCATTATCTGGTCCATCTCAGCTTCAACTACAGATCAATTAAATCCATTAAACCTAAGGGCTGGTACTTTGAATCTACAGACTAGAATATGTGCTGTGAGTCAGACGAAGATGACATCAGCACCATCACTGAGTGTCTGATGGGGCACATAAACGTCTATGTGGAGAAGATAATCCCCTCCAAGACAGTGGGGTGCTTGACTAATGACAAGTTGTAACCTGAAATAAATACAGAGTCAAGATGAGAAGAGTCTTCATGGCGTCACCAACATCTCCCCACCATATCAGGGTACACTAGCACAGCCTCAGCCTCCACCTCAGAGCAGAACCTGACTGTTCAGCTAGAAAGCAGAATGGACTGGAAATAAAACACGGAGGCTATTTTACAAGAAAAGACAGAGCAGGCTCTACCCCTTAACAAAGCTTACATCCTTTAGTGTTTGCAACAAGTAAATCTGCGGTGAAGAGTGCAGCTTTATTTACAGTCATCAACGCACAATCAGAGGTCGGGACTCAAAGAAACGAATCCAAACAAGGCGGACTCTGTATTTAATTGTGAAATTCCTGCATAAGATTTTCAGTATCATGGAAAAGACTCAGTTGCTGCAGGCTTCTAGGACCAGTACAGAAAAAAAAATCATTCCTGCCTGTTGCAATAAACTTACACTTACATGACTGTTCTTTTATCTAAAACACATCAAAAGTGTTTTCTGAAGCATCGTTGTGTTTCTAGTTTTGTTCTGTTTTGACCAGTGTTCCTGTTCCTTGTGCCTCAAGACGGTAATATTGATTGCATGTTACACATGAATGTCATCGTCCTCTGTGCTGCTTTTCCTGCAGGCAACTGTCCGAGGAAAATGCCAACCTGCAGGAGTCCGTTGAGAAAGAGAGCACAGAGAAGAAGCGTCTAAGTCGAAACAACGAGGAGCTGCTGTGGCGTCTCCAGACCAGTCCCCTGATGTCCCCCACCTCATCCCCGCTGCACCGCTCCTTCTCTACATCCCCCATCCCTTCGTCCCCACTGTTCTCCTCATCACCTGTAGCAGGTTGTGACTCACCCACTCACTGTCACGGCTGCCCCCAACAGGCTCAGTACTGCTCCCCTTCCCGCAGGGCCACGACAAATCAAAATCTCTCCCCCGGGCCGGCCACGCCCACCCACAGAGCAGCTGTTAATCACAATTACTCCCCCGGTCCAGCCACACCCACACACAGAGGCCGTTGTAATTCAAATGCTTGCGTTACCTCTTTACAGAGTTAAACCTTTCTTGATCTACTCATTCCCTTTTTATCTCCCTGCTTTACCCAATTCCCTCTTGAGCGTGAATTGTTGTAGGCTCACTTGAAGAAGTATCAAGATTTTAGTGCTCAGTCATCACGCGATAAGCTGTATGGTCAGTGTCAAGCCCTGTAGTTACAGTCTTGAACTTCCCAAGCCAGTACAGCTATTTATCTCCAACATGTGAAACACAGAAATGCAAAAACGTGGAGATATGCTGAAAAAGCAGCTGACTGCAGCCCACCTCTTTGTCCCCAATTCACATTTTTGTGCTAGAATAAACTCTTCAAGAGTATACTGTATATATTGTATAATTAAACTTCCCCTGCATGGGTAGTCATGAGTCCTGCACAGTACACAGTACAGTAGTAGAGATGAAAAGTAGCACACACTTGTCACCAGAATACAATACTCTGGTGTGGTAAAAACATTCTCATATCCTCGGTATGATAAGCTATCATTAGGATTAGTTTTTAGTCTTAATTCTCTTTTTTCATCTGGAAGAATCCCCAACAAAGCGCCTTATACTCGGTCCTGCCACCTCACCAGCAGAGAGAACCAATGTTTTATTTACACAGAACTTTCGATCGAGAATTGGTTTGTATATTGAAAACAAATTGTCTCTTTTAGCCGCCACAAGGTCTATTCAGCATTTTCTAATTAGTTCACGGTTAATAGTTTTACTCATGTGGGAAAACCCTCCTTGGAAGCCCAGCCATTTTTACCAGCAAAATACAAAGAACTTACTGTCTTTTCAAACCTTGCCAGGTCTTCCTACAACACATGAGCTACTTTCACTTCTGGGATCCCTCAGGTCAACTTGCAAAAAATAAAATAAAATAAAATAAACTATGTCTGCCATTTTGTATTTACCTCATGTGCAGTCTGTTGTGTCTCAACAGCATCAATAACAACAAAATCACACAGTTACCAGGGAGCTCAAAGCTAAGGCGGAAACCTAGCACAGGATTATTGTTTTAAATGTTGTGCGTTTCTTTATAATGTGACGTTTATAGTTCATTTATTTATTTCATGTATTTTGCTAATGAAGCAGGCATGTACTGTGAAAGTCTTCCAGTTTAAATGTAAAACTTATTATCGCTATAATCTTTTTAGTAAGCTTGAGGCATAAATAGGATAAATGCTGTTTGTGACTTTGGAAACATCTCTCATGGGACGTAAGTGGAATATATGATGGACCTCAAGAGGAAGCAGATCATCTGCAGATGTTGTCCTCACACATATGGTTATATGCAAACACTTAGCACTCCTGGGGCAATTACATGTTTTATGCTAATGAAAAGAAATAAATACAACCCTCTCAGCAAAAATGGTGCATTGATTCTTAAAACACTGTATTGAGAAACATTGATCTTAAAAAAAACTGGTACAAAAGGGTTCTAATTCTAATTTGCATTAATTAGCAGATAGGTCATGAACTGAATTTTCCCACGGATGCAAAATTTTGCATATAACCATCCTTTGATAAGAGACTGCTGATGACAGGTGTGTCTATAAGATATGTAAGTGGGGTGTTGGGGGGGGGGGGCAGGTTACCCATTTGTTTACCTCTTTGTAATGTAATAAATTCGTGTTGACCTGTCTGAACCTGTGTTAACCTGTTCTGGAGATCCAGGTTCCCTTATCTAACTGAACTTTTGTATTCTTTTACTTACTAGAAAATACACTGAATTCTCTGTGTGCAAGAATCTATTGTTCAGGGAATTTTTCTGTAAATTGATGGATTACAAATTCTTTCAATTTTCTTTTGTATAGCTGCTCAATAGAACAGACACACTGTCACTGTACCTCCAGATATATTAACGACACCGACCACTGGTGTATTAAAGTGAGAATTATTATAATGCGTAGAGTATGTAATAGCTGCCTCCTGTACTGTACTCTGCTGACTTACTTACCCTCAGGGTCTTAATCCTTCACCTGGCTTTAAACAAGTAACTTTTCAAAGCTACAGTACTCTGCAGCGCAGTCTCAGTTATATCTTCACAAACCGAAAACTGTTTATACTATTCATCAAATAAACCCAAGTAAATTATCAAGGCCAGAGAGAAAGGATGAGAGTAAGGGTTGGCAGTTACATTGCTAATGGGAGGATGGTGTAATGTGATATTGGTTAATGGTTTAGTAGATGCTTGGGATGTGAGTGGGTGTGTGGATGTGGGGCTTCATCATGAACCCTGGTAAAGATTCTTGCAATTCCATTAGAATTCTTTTTTTCTGCAAAACTACACAGGAAATTTACAAGTGCACCTGCTGCAAATGTTATCAGCCCAGTGGGTGAGGAACCGTTTAAACGGTGGTGTTTGAGTAACACTTTTTTCTTTTTAGGACCAGACTTCCAAGTAGGTCTGTAACTGCTCTGCCAGCACTTTTGATGGTTTAGAAAATTAAAAAATAAAAAAGATTCTTGTCTTGAATCTTCAACACCTTTTTGTATGATGCATACACAGGGTTTTAAGCTCTTAAACAGAAGAATGTCAAGTACAGCAGATGAGAAATGTGTCACAGAATTTTTTAAACTACACTAATGATTTTGAGAATGTTTTTGATCAATTGTAAGAATTGTATCAGTCAGAAAGACACTGTGTTTTCAGATGTTTAGGACTATACTTCACCCGTATCACTGAAGGATTCCTCCTTAAGGTTAGCCTGGGCAGCCATCTTAATTATTTTCCTTTTTAATGCAAAGAATTAAGTCTGGTTGTCCTGGATTCCGCTTTAATTTCCACAGGGCAGTACTAACAGGTAGAGAAGAAAATACCTCTGGGACACCACTGGATAGACATAAAACCAATCACAGAACCAAAGCATGTGACAGCAGCCATCATGGTTATTTTTGACAGTGGCCCACCCATGTCCCATTGGCTCAGTACGTTCTGTACCAGTGGAAATGGCTGCAAATGGGAGGGTTACCAGGCCTATTTCACAAGAGAAAATTTGCAGGAAGAGAATTGGTATGGCTGGCCAGGTGACCTAAAGGTCACCTCAGGTGCAAAAAAAACTAGTCTACAAGGATGCAACCAAACTACTGTTTACACTTTATGTCATGAAGTTACCAATTTCATCCTAAATGATACAACACTTTTGAATAGACAACGATTTGTAAACACTGAACTGGTATTGTAATGACCCTTCAATGTGTCCTGTGGACATCTTTGTCTCACTATGCGCTGAATGTCAAACAATGTAATAAGACAGCATTTTGTAAAAGTCATGGATGTGAATTTGTTTGTAAAGGATCTTTTATCTGAACAAATTGTAGCAGCCATTAAATATGTAGCATTTGGTTGAACTTCCCTGCAAAACCACATGCTTAATTTATTTAATTTGTTAGGGAGTGAAACACCCACCTTCATATTTAAATGCTGTTGTAAAAGTGTTTTCATGGCTTGTCAGCTTTCTAGAATTGGAATTTGCGGAGATGATCGAAACAACTACTCCTTTTTAGAGAAAAGATTTGTCTGTTCTGATTGTATGTTTGAATGTAAATACATTTACAACATGAATTGTCTTAGAGCACCAACAGAGTAATAGAAGCATGTTTCTATGCCTTTACTGTTTCTTGTTCTCTCTTTCTTTTCTTTATAACTCTGCTTTTCTGATGGTTCACATGTAACTGTAGTGTAGGAGACATAGAAGATAGGAAATAAAGTAGTTCATCAGTGTAATGTCCAAACATAACATGTTGTTGCTTTTATTTTCATCTTCTGGACAGAGCATTGTATTAAAATATTCATGAAAATTGAAGAAAATGTTTGTGTTCTTTTAAAAATCATTTTTAAAAATCACATTTTTAAGTGCATTTTACTGAAAAATGTATTCTAGTTACAAGTACTGGTTATAGTTGGTGGTAGTTGACAGCATGTATCAGATTTTTGGAGGTATCACAGATGGTTACGCAGAAACACTTCCATTTCAGTAATCATGAGCTAAGCCACGTTAAAATATCTAATCTGTGTTTTAGGTGGCCTCCAGGCTAGGTTGTTCCACCCATTTGTCCATTTTTGGATTAACCAGGATTGGGTGTCATCCAGTCGGCTGAAAAAAAGACCTTGAACAAACTCTTAAAAAAAAATATATATATATATATATATATATATATACATGATAAAAAAAATAGAGGCAACATAGATGAAGTCATGAAGGCCATCAGTGATCCTATAAAGAAAGAAGCTGATTGGATGAAGCACCTTCCAGGCCAACCATGAACGTAAATATAGTAGACAACTCTTCCCTAACTTAATACACTGCTTTGTTTACCCACTTTCCATACATTTACATTTATTCATTTAGTTTTAATAATTTTTAAACATCTCCATTAACATCAATTTACAGGCTTACTTTTACAATTTAATTCAAAGAAGAAAGTGGAGGTAGATAGGACAGAGAGGATGAATAACAGAGCGCAGAGAGGCACAAATGTATTGCCAACATTGCTTAGTAAGGTTTTTTTTCCCACTAAAGAAGCCTTTACTTACCATTGTTTATCTAATAATTGCTCCGGAGTCATGCTCCAGGTCTCTAGAAAGCACCTAGAGACAATCTGTATTGTAATAGACACTATATAAATAAAACTGAATTGAATTACATGGAACAAAATATATTAGTAGTCATTACCCATTAAGTGCAGAACTAAAAGTTCTATGTACAAATGACTGATACACGGTTAGTCGGTGTACTACAGAGACGACTATACAAACAGATGCAGTCAGCAAACACTGAGGTGATCAGAGGGTGGGACTGCAGGTCAGCATGTGAGTAGATATCCAACAAAGATATCTGTACAGTCAAATGGAGGTAAACACTGGGATGGCCAAAGGGTGGGACTGCATGTTAGTAGATATCCAACAGAAGACAGAAGGAAAATATTACAAGAGGGAAGGAGGGGAGAGAAGTAGGGTGAGGAGGATCCTGCAGTGTCGGCCTATAACAGCATATATGTGATGAACTACGTCTAAGATGAGAAAAGTAAGATTGACTTTACTAAACAGAAACATTTTAAGTTTGATTTTAAACATGGATATGGTGTCAGCCCCCTTAACCCAAATTGGAAGGTGGTTCTAAAGTAATGGTGCCTGATAACAGAAGGCTCATCCTCCAAATCCACATTAGGATATTCTAGGAACTACAAGAAAACCTGCTCTCAAGCAAAGATCTCTATTCAGAACATAAAGCACCATCAGGTCTTGTAGATAATGCTGAGCTTGGCTGTTAAGCATCGAAGAGTTTTTAAAAGGAGTTTTTAAAATCTTAAGTAAAAATCGTCAGCATCCCTTTCCAACTGATCCTACTTCTTTAAAAAAAATAAGGGCAAATGTTGCCAGTCCAAAGATAAAATGAACCACAAACACAAGGACATAAATCAAAGTATATTTGAAGTGTACTGAGGATATAAGAATTAAGAGGCAACAGAAGCTTCCAAGTTGAGAAGAGAATAAAACTTAAAGAGTTATACTTTTAACATTGTATAATATGAATGAGTCATGGTTTACTGAACAAGTGTAACACAATACCATAGTCCAAAATTTGGATCAAATTCAAAAAATAAAAAAAGCAGCTTGGCCTGATACCAGCTTTACTATGTAAACCATCAAGGTATGTGTATGATCACTTTTCATCAAAAAGAAAAATCATTGAACACTTGCATTGTATTACACTGACAGTTTTCCTTTAAGAATAGACACAGGAATGTCCCCCTATCCAGTTTTATTCAGCAGAGAGAGGTTTTGCTGAGCAAAAAACCCTCATTTCCGCAGAAAGTGAGACATGACATCCATGGGCAGTGGGAAGATAATGGTGGAGTTCTTCTCTGCTGCAATGGTGTTGAGAGTCTGCAGGTAACGAAGCTGCAGGGCTGAAGGAGACTCTGCAATCACGAGGGATGCCTCCTTCAGGGCACGGGATGCATTCATCTCTCCTTCTGCAGCAATCACCTACAGCAAGAGCAAGAAAGATCAGGACAGTACATAAAAACAAATCAAAGGCCTGTTTTACTTGTCTCTCTTTTGGTAAATGTCCTAAGCTTGTATGAACATATTGTGTTTATAAGACTGTGTGCATGCTGTCTTGTGCTTCATGTCCTGACCTTTGCCCTGGCCTCTCGTGCTGCCTCTGCTTCAGCAGCCATGGCTCTCTGCAGCTGAACTGGCAGTTTTACATCTTTTATCTCTACGCGCTCCACCTTAATTCCCCAGTTGTCTGTGGCTTCATCCAGGTTGGTCTGAAAAAGACGGAAAGAAGGTTATCTCACACCTGCAGCCTACAATTCACCAATATAGCAATGACCAGGATCGATATGGAGATATATATTTTATATATATATATATATATATATATATATATATATATATATATATATATATATATATATATATATAT
>JAOWBL010000006.1:5138824-5163037 GCA_028564865.1 Zenarchopterus dispar | reverse complement strand
ACATATATATATATATATATATATATATATATATATATATATATATATATATATACATATATATATATATGAAATATATAAATCACCCTCTGTACCTGCATGCTATGAGCGATTCCCTCACGATCAGACAAGAGCTCAGCAAGGTTCTTAGTGCCCAGGACATTTCTCAGGGTGGTTTGGGCCAGCAGTCGAGTGGAAAAGTCAGCATTCGTCACATTGGCCACAGACGCGATGGGGTCACTGACCCGGAAGTACACAACACCATCGACACAAACAGTCACTGAGTCCTTTGTCAGAATCTAGAATTGAATGAAAACATAGTGGTTTTTAAATAAAATGATCTACAGTGCTGCAACGCGTATCATCCATAAACATATGCTGTTCTACGTGCTACTTGCCTCTTGTGGTGGGATGTCAAAAGAAACAGTTCGCAGATCCACTTTCACAATAGAATCAGTGCATGGCAAGACAAAGAAGATTCCTATAATAAAAGGAGGAAATATCCATAAATAAATGCCTTTTTTTAAATTAGAAGAAAAAAATTATATGTAGATACAGTTATTGCACCTGGTCCTTTTGGCTTCCTGTCTGTGATGCGGCCCAGTCTGAAAATGACTGCTCGCTCATACTCCTGAACAATCTGAAATACCACAAATTACACTTACTTCACATTCACATGTAGAAGAAATTAAATTGTAGTTTCTGCTCTTCAGCTCACTCACCTTCAAACAAAACCAGATCGTTAGGGGGAAGAGGCAAAGCGTGAAGAAGCCAGATAATATGACCAAGACCCAACCACAGCATCCCAGAGACCCTGTATGTTCAGCTAGAGAGAGAAGGGGATAACAGTGTCCATTCAAATGTGTATGAGAAACATGATTTGATGAAATGAAACCAATAACCACACAGAGGAAAGCATTAGTGGGTTGAGATACAGGCTTTCGTGTTTGAATTTATTGTAAAGTGAAAGGGAAGTCGTCTGTTTTAATCTCTCTAAGACAAATTTCACAAAATAGCAAAGCAGAGTTTCACAGAAGAGCAGAGCAGCTCATTTTGTGTGCTGCAAGTAAATAAAAGGTGGGTCAGCAGATGTCCTTATGGTTTCCATGAGATCATAATAGAGCACTCGGAGTCCCTGAACAAATTTCAAACATTAAAATGCTTACTCATGCAACATGATCCCTCAACTACTTACTTGTGAATAAAGAAAAGTAATTAAAAGAAGCACTAGTCTCTGCGTTATTCTGTTTTATAATTTCCAGCTCCAACGTCTCAATTGCCACAACGCAACATGACACTGACCAAAGACTACAATTGTTTATGAACATAAAGGGATTTTTAGAGCCAGTTCTGGTTTCCTGTGTTCTAGTTTCAGACATGAAGACATATAGTCTCTTTTTCGGTCAAACCACAGGAAACCTATTCAACAACAGGAAAGAATTTCATGTTGCCTGTTGATTACAGCTGCTTTTAAACTTCTAAAAGGGGAATTACAAGACAGTGCAATCTTGAAAAATTCATTTTGACATACCCGTATGATCTACAGTATTTAGCAAAGACTAAAGGTCAGATGTAAGGAGGACTTTAAAAATAACCATACAATGATGTATACTTCATTAAGTTTGTGTATTTTTTTAAATGTGTGTTTGGAGAGATGAAAATCAAGTTCAGTCAGTCTATGCAACCAATTCCTGTTTCACTGATCTGTGTTGTGCGTACTTTTCAACAGTTGTAAATACTATCTGGACAGTTGCCAGTGCTGTGTGATATTGTCCAACTTTCCTACATGAGAAGCTCTTATCAACAAGCAAATTTAGGCTTATTTACATACGTACAGGCTGAACTGCTCAACATATCAGCTCTCCTTTTTGACTCAGCTTCAAACACCATGAAGACAGACACTGGAGATGCACACAAGCCCTCACAGTCACCTGCTTTAGAGACTGGTTTATCTCTATGACATGTGACTTCTGTTTCTATGACGATGGAGTTATTAAACTATGCCCTCGTCTCCGTGGCTGCTTTCTATCCGCACGGGTGCACTCTTATCTATAGAAAAAAAAATGTTGCTCTCACAAATGACTTTGTAAAGCTATGAAAAGAGAGTCTTATGGTCTAGAGAAGAGTAAATCAGTTTTTTACTCATCCCAGCCTACTTTCAAAGTTGTAGGTAGTTAATTGTTTACTGTATAACACAACCATTCGTGCTATATTAAATATCAAAGGAAAATAGAAAACTTACATATTAAATGATCTTGGCTAACTCCTCTTCTCTTCTGGCTTTCCATTTGATTTTCCATTTCCATGTGCTGGTTTCAACTGAGTCGTCTGAGGAAGTGTGTTAGTTGAAGTGTTCCTAATCAAGAGCAAGTGGCCCAGCCTTTTAAAGCTGTAATGCTGCAGTATAATGTGGCTCTATGGGTAGGTGTGGCAATTACAGTTGGTTAATAATCAACAAAGTGCAATTGTACAGGTTAGGAAAGGTCAAATGATTATCTCAGATGTTGCAAAAGTATGACCAGTGAGTTTATGGAAAAGAAACATTTTAATAATGCCATGGAAATTTTTGACGCAATAATCTGAAGAAAAATCCAACAAAAAATACTTCAAATCAGCCAGCAGGATTAGCGTTATGTGACTTTAGACGGGGATTTCTAAAGCAGCATTAATGAAATCTGCGGAAATGTTAAAATAATGGCTGGATGCAAATTAGATCATCTCAAGTACTAGAAGCATGTCATACAATACATAATATTAAATTATAGTGTTAAAACAGGGTTTTTATACCCTGATAATTACAGCAGCAACTTTGAATAGAAAAAAATCTCAAGTGAGGTCTCAGCAGAGAGCAATGCTTGTCCTGACCAAGCTTAAGATTTCCAAATAAGAAATTCTGTACAGACAGTACAAACAATATGATTTACATTTTACTTTCACTTTCCTGCTAGAATTAGGAACTACTTGTACTTGCTCCACTTCCACAATCTCACACAACTTCCCTGGTGAGATTATCAAAGGTTTCTTTTTTATTTGCCAACAAAACTCTGACTCAAGCATCCTAACTTCCATATTTGCAAATATAAGTGTTAAACTGCAGGAAAAAAAAATTCAAAGGTTGCAGTTTTACGATGGCTGTTTAGACCACACAAAGAATTCAAGATAAAGGGGGGCAGGTGGGTGTGGACTAGAAGGTAAATGCCACATTTGTAGAGAAACTATTGAAATATTCTTTTGTTGTTTATTAATGATCCACATTGTTCTAATTTTTTTATTTTTTATTTTTTTGAAACCCCAAATCAGTAAAAGTTGGAATGGTTACTTCATTGCTGAGTATATACCCGAAATGTTTTATCTCATCAATTTAATTTCAGACATGAAACACATTCCAAAAACGAATAATATGTTGAAATTTGGATTTTTTTTTTAAATCCTGTGGCAACTTCCCGATCGTTGTAGCTTTTACACTTGAGAACAGGATAGTTAAATCAATACAAATATCATGTGGACAACTCGTTAGATTTGTTCCTAAATAGGAAGAAGCAGGTAGAGAAATTGCATGCAATTCACACAACTTTTCTTTTACACTCAGAGGATTATATTGATAAACAACTCCCAGTGTTAGTTAATATATAAAAAAGACAAATTCAAAAATATCTTAGCATTTCTTTCAGTTTTTGGAATCAAAATGTTCAAGTAAGAAACAAGATGAATGAGTGAGAGGAATGTTTTCTTTTTAAGGAAATAACATTTTTCTAATGAGTAAAAATGCAACTACTGTCAATGATGACACATTAGTTAATGATAATGTGCCAATAAAACTACAATGGAAAATTGGGATGAATGGAAATTGTTCAAGTGGAGTCTCATGACTTGCTAATCTTGTGACTAACTGACATATGACTACGTTGAGCAATAATATGGATGTTAGTGATAAGGATCTAAATGTAGCAGAGAGGTGATTATAAGTAGACTGTAAAAACCTTCAAATACATTTTCATCATGTTGTTCACGACAAAACACTTTATCCCTTTACACCTTTCAGTCTTTTGCCTTTTTTTTAGTCTACATAATTCTGAGCAAGTGAAACAAGCTTTACTTCAACTATTTGTTATATTTTATTTAAAAGGTGACTTACAGTCAGGGCATTACATAAGACTACAAATACAATTATAAGTACAGCAACCACCAGTTCACTGGAAAAATGGAATAGCTGCAAATACAAAAATAAAAAAAGCAAAATAAATTGCCTCAAACAGTCAGCTAAATGTACCCTAGTCTCCTCCTGTACAACTTAAATGTACAAAAAAAAAAAAAAATCAATTAAAGTACAGTTTCCTCTCCGTTATACAGGATAACTAAAGAATACAGGCATGTACTGCTGTATAGTTCAAGTTCATATACAAGTCAAAAAATGTTCGTTTTTTACAGTAGAAAAACAGTTGCAAACAGTTGAGGAGGTATGCTCAAATACTGCAGTAACAGTGCTGGAGTGTCACATTGGTTGACTTTGTAAACATACAAAATATGAATCACAGTAAACTGCCTAAAGCCCAAAATATGTTCACGGAAAAATAAAAACATAAATTAAAAATGCTGACAATATGCCCACATCAAAAAGTAAATACAGTATACCATAAATTTGAGGAAAAGGTCATTCACAGAATAATGAAAGATTCAGGGCAAAGAGTTCATTTGCATTTTTTTTTCACATGAAATAGTACATCATGATATTGTTAATTCACTATGTTTTCATGTAGTTTTCAAAATTTTCATAATTCATTATTAAATGTTCATAATTATATTTAAAAAAAAAAAAAAAACAGGAGTGAGGCTAACATTACATCTGGTCACAGCCTACTTTTAAAACCTAATAATTGATATTTACAGGGGTCATCTATGACTGATTTCCAGGGTAGTGTTTCCTTCTATTAGTAAGTCAATCCAGTCATTTGATAGACAGTAATAAACTGTTATCATGTTCTCATCACGGTCAACGCTAACAACGTGCAACTTACTGTGGGGCAGGCAAGCTGAACCTCAGGGGTCAATGTGTAAGTCCAGTTAAGATGCATCAGTGTAGCCTTCACTGCCAACCCAATTGGGGGTGCAGTCCTGGTTGGAGAGGGAAGGGGTTTCCTGGGCCTGGTGCGTAGTTGGTGAAACTGTTGGTTTGAGGAGGAAAGCTTTCCAAAGCAGATGTAGAATGAGCCTAGACAAAAATAAAAATGAGACGGTAATAATGACTGAGCTGACAGTAAATACTCTTAAGAGGGTTTCAGACAACGTGGCTTTCAGTCAGGTGAGCACTGGTATGTTCAGATTACAGGACTCACCATTTTGTAATTGAGTCTTAAAGCAGAATAATTTGGTTCATCCTACAGATGTGGAGAGAAAATTGCTTTCACAATACCATGTAAGATTTTTATTTTGTCTGGTCTCTTCCATATTTCTTTTCTTGTGATAGTTACCTTGACCAAGAACCACACTGTAACTTTATGAATTTCCTTTATTAATGCTGACATGTGCTACACTTTGCAAAGCAATCTGAAATTGTCCCAAAATGAGAGTCCAATTCCTTGGGTTTGTTTATGCAAATAGTAGAAATGGTAGATGGATATAGCGAAACAACACTTCCTAGAAGTTGGCTAACATCCCTTTAACTGTATTTAAAAATAATATTTAAATGCCAACAAAACAACAATTTGTGGCACACACTACAGGTCTATAAACAACCTTTTATCAACAAATCAAACAGGAAATGAAACAATCAATTGTAAAACACAACTGATGATTTGAAAACAGGTTGAGGGAGGAACTAAGTGTTGCAAGTTCCTTGTATTATGATATGTTCAGAACACGGACAAAAAAATACAAAGAATATGTATAAAGGAATGATTTGCCCAGACAGATGGCAAAGAGTTGGTAGAAGGTGTGTATAAAAACAAACAAACAAAAAAAAACCTTTCAATGGAAAAAGCAGCTGACCACTGTATTGTGGTGCGACTGTTCTTAGAGTATCCCACTAGCTTAGCTGATTTCCCCATCAATGTTCCCCTCTTCACATTGACCTGTGAGCAAGAGAACACTGCTTTGATCCCTCACTGATTTGTTTAATATCTCTCAGTCAGCAGCCACAGCTATGTGTTTTCAGTAAGAATCTGTGATAGAACTTTGAAGTGTTCCCATATAATGATCTAATCCAGACTCCCAACTGCTGAAATCCTGCTAATTTCTAATCAGTGAGCTCTGTGACCAGGTAGTTCAACCTAAAATCATCTAGTCTGAGTATTGTGTGTGTGTATAATTACCTGCAGCAGTGCAGTTTGCATGGCTGGATTGTGGAGGCCACCAAGAGCAGCAGGAGAAGCAGAGGGAGAGAAGCCTGGTACTGCAGGGAACGACAGCAAACCAGGAAAGCCACTACTTCCTGGAGGCTGGAGGCCACTGCTCAACCTGGAAAACACAGGAATTACTGTCACACAGCAAAACACTAAATTACCATAATCTCTTTTGTTGATGCTATATTTCAAATCAAAAACATTTTGATAAAAAGATTATGACACTGGACCACCAGTGGTCCATTTAAAGATAAACCAGCCAAATTCTAGATGGTTTAGTATTTGAACTAAAAAAAATATAATCAGGTTTGTTTGATATTTTGAAAACCTAATATTTAAAGAGAATTATGCTTTATGGAGGCTAAGCAGTAGTTATGAGGCAACAAACTGCTAATCCAGGAAGTTACTACTCTTGTTTACTGGCAAATGGCAAATAATGTAGAGCATCACATTTCACTCCAAATTGCCTCGACAGTCTTTAGATTACGTTGGACCCTGCAC
The DNA here is from genome assembly GCA_028564865.1 of Zenarchopterus dispar. Classification (NCBI taxonomy): domain Eukaryota; kingdom Metazoa; phylum Chordata; class Actinopteri; order Beloniformes; family Zenarchopteridae; genus Zenarchopterus; species Zenarchopterus dispar. Next base: position 5,156,198 of record JAOWBL010000006.1, on the reverse strand, counting down.
AGACTGAAACAAACCCTGTACCAGACACAGCAAAGCCACCCCAGAACATAATGGTGCCTCCTCCATCTTTCAAATTAGGTTTGGTGTTCCTTTTTATTAATGTTTTGTTATTGGTTTTTTTTTGTTTGTTTTGTTTTGTTTTTTTATCTGCACCTACGAACATGGAACTGATGTGACTTGCCAGAATGTCCTAGTTTTGTCTCATTTGTCCAAAGGACATTCTCTCAGAACCTTTGAGGCTTTTTAATATGCATTCCAACTTCTTTTTTTTTTGTGCCTTCACCTTGAATCTCTTTGCAAGTTGTTTTGTATTCTTTGATTACTATTTGTGTTGTCTCTCTCTTAAATTTGTCATTAATTTTTCCATTGGGACCACATTCAGGAAGATTAAAGCCTTCTAAATGAAATTTTCAACTTTATTCACAGGAACATCAAGCTGCTTGAAAATGATCTTCCAGCTATTACCTTTAAAATGTTTATCTAGAATTTCCATTTTGATCTCCTCAAACAATGCTCTTCTTTTCTTTCTCTGGTCCATGTTCAGTGTTGTGAACACTGTGATATCAAAGAGCAGTGAGACAATTTTTTTTTTATCCTTTAAATAGTCAGACTGATTGACTATAAGGCTAAAGACATCAGTGATGCTAATTAGTAATTTTCAAAACTTTCCCAGGGGAACAAACTAATTTGTCCAGGCCAGTTTCTTTTGTCCAGGCCAGGGAAGGCTTTAGTGTTTTGCTTGTTTATTTAAAGGAAAAAAACACAATTCAAAAGCACTGTCTTGTTTTCTTTAGTCAGTGTTCAGTAAATTATTATTTATCTTTACTTTTGTCAGTTTCAAGTTATTTCAGAGACCATGGTTTTGTTTTTTTAATGGAATGATATTAATAAGTTTGTCCATCTCTTTAGCTGGGGTGTCATTCTTCTTAAATATGTCTTTATTCTTTTATTTTTATTAATGCTTACTTTTTCGACTCACAAATTATTAAAAAAGAATAATAACTTGCAGGCGTATTCAGTAGTTCCTATAGAAAGATACACCTATTCCTTAAGGGCTTGCAATGTCAACAAAGGTGAGGCTCACCCTTTTCAACAGTGGATTATCAACAAGATAACATACTAAATATGACTGGTAGTAGACCTGGCAAAGAACTCAAACAGCACAAACCAAAGTCTGAAAATGACACCCCAAACTAACAATATAGGAGGACTTTGCACTCTATACGTCTGACATTCATTTTCTTAGATAAAATCTACATGGAAAATTGATAGCCTGGTTATATAGTGCCTTACTTTATAGTAAATGGAAATCTGAGTGACAAGTTTCAACTAATATACTAGTAATTGTTTCCCATGATCCAACATGAGTAAGAAAGTGAATGACAAAAATATTACACTGATATCAAAGACAACTGCCATAAAAATATGTTGCTTCAATGTTTGTATAAACCTAAATTCAACTGAAATCATACTGATTTCCTGATAGTGAGAGATAAGATGTGTTCTGTATTCTCGTCAGCAAAACTTCAAAGTTCACCTACCCAGGCTGGAAACTGGAGCTGAAAGCAGATGCAAATCCAGGTAACACTGGTGACGATGATGGAACCCCAACAGCGGCTGCTGCTGCTGCCGCCACCTGCAGTGGAGCCACTGATGCTACTGAAGATGGAGTGGCTCCTGACAGCCCTATGAGTGAAGATAACACAGGGCTCCCAGCACCATGCCCTCCTGACACGCTCAGTCCAGGGAAAGCAGTGGGGCTAGGCCCAGGCTGAAGGCCTGGGAATACAGGGGCAGAGGTAAGGCCTAGACTGAAAGCAGAAGCTGCACCAGGACCACCACTTGGAGTTAGGCCTGGGTATATGGAAGTCGGGGGATGGTTAGAAATGTTGGTTGTTGGAGGCACTGTGGACACGGATGAAGGGATGGTGGCAGGAGCGAGAGACGAAGACAGAGCTGGAAAATGGGACAGGCCTGGATAATGAGTTGGTGCAGGACTGGAAGATAGCGCCTGAAGGCCAGTGATAGCCACAGGACTAGGGAGAGAAACCTGAGGGGAACCAGAGGGATGTGACAAACCCAGTGAACGTGCCAGGGTTGTCTGAACAGAGCCTGGTGCCACCAGTGAGTTAACAGAGGGTGTGCCAGAACGTGAGGTACCTTTGAAAGCGGAAGGTACAGGGCTGTTACTGCCACTACCTTCAGAGTTTCTGTTTAGGGCTCCAGCCATGATGGCTTGGGCTTGGGCCTGAGCCTGAGCCTGAGCCTGAGCCTGAGCGTGAGCCTGAGCTTGAGCCTGAGCTTGAGCTTGAGCTTGAGCTTGAGCTTGAGCTTGAGCTTGAGCTTGAGCCTGAGCTAAATGGACAGGAGAGGGTTTCGGACTGGGGCCTGGGGTAGAACGATTTGGAATGACTGTGGAGGAAGATCCAGGAGTGAGAGGTGATGGCCCAGAAGGGTTGTAACTCCGGATAACTGACCCAGAGGGGTTAACTGCTTGCTGGTGTGTTCCAGGGAAGCCGGGTCCTGACTGGTGGTCTGTAGACTGAGAATAACTTCTCTGGTGAGCTGAACTCATAGAGTTTGTCTGAGGCAGAGGATTTTGGCCACTGCGAGAAGCTGCAGGGGTGCCTGGTCGAGAAAGGGCAGAGAAGGGGGAAGAGGAGAAGCCCCCACTGTTGGGGACAGGAGTGCCGCAAGGAGTACCTGAGGGGGTGTGGGCTTTAATGACTGATGAAGGCGTAGGTGTGGAATGGCCACTGGGGGTCTGTGGTCCTGCTTTGATCACAGACGGAGATGGGGCTGGGGAGGGAGAAGGAGCATTAAGATTGTGGGATGTCACCATGCCAGGGAAAACTGGTGTGATGGGAGTTGTGGGAGGCGGCTGAGCAGGAGAAGTTTGGGGTGGGACAGGAGTAGAAGGTGTGGACCCATGATGAATGGGAAGTGGCCCACTGTTGATTCCAGGTGTGGTGTTCTGTGGATTGCCTGGTTTAGCATAGCCTGTAAGTTAAAGTAGATAAAAAATGTTAATAAGAAATAAATGATTTATAAAGTAATCTAAAATCATGACTACTATTATCTGATACAAATAGAATTAACCATTCAACTAATTTCAATAAAATAAAAAAGTTGTATCAACCAGCTGAGACTCTTTTTTTATGTTACTGTCAGAAACACATTTCATTCCAGAGCATCATGACAATAGCTTATAGCTCAAACTAACAAAAAGCCCATAAAAAGAAAAGAAGAAGCAAGGAGGAATAGCATCAAGTGCAATCTATAATATGTAAAGAAAGGGGAGGAAGAAAAAAATATATATTAAAATTAAATGCATTTCCTTCTTACCTTTGGGGAAAGATTACATAATGTACTTGCTTTGTTGATCTCAAATCAACTTAATCATAAACCATTCTTATCCTGACATTTTGCCATATTTGTCAGTCTGATCAAAGTTATACATACTTTTGATTAAAAATCTCCCCAAAGGCTTAAAATGATATACAACTCAATTTTCAAAAAGGCTAGGATGTTTTATAGATTGACAATAAAAACAGAAAGCAATAAATTTAAATTTCATATTTATTAATAATAGGTAAAAAGATAACAAATGTTAAGGTGTTCGTCTTTTTACTCATGAAGGTTCTTTGATCAAATGACCCAAAACTATTTCAAGTGGCAGCAATGGTAAAAGTTCGTAAATGTCAACAACATTAGCTTTCAGTATTTTTTTTAATCACAAAGAAAAATGTTCACTCGACAGGAGAATGAGTCAATAGTGCACGCTGACATCTGACAAGTGTTCGACTCACTGCCTACCAGATTCAACATTCACTGTCATTATACAGGCTGCATACTTTGGGGGGGACCTCATGCTCAAGTTCATTAGATACCTTTGTAGACTGCGGCTTGGAGTGAACTTATAAGATGGTTTAAAGGGTTAAGAGTGCCGTTAATGTGTTAGGATGAAGGGGAGAACACCTATATCTAACAAGTTGAAATGTAAAACTTTCTCAAAATAAACATTGCCTTTTTCTGGTTAAAGGGAAGATGGATCATTTGAGTCATTATAATCCCACAGTTGAAACGCCAGCTCCTGTGATGGTGCATTAATGTGCATGACATAACATAACATTAGCATTAATACCAAGTTATATACAGGAGCCTTCTGCTTCAAAAGGGCCTCTGTATTTCAAACCATGTTTTTGTATCTATAACACTCAAACCCCCACTTCCTGCTAACCTACATGCAGCCCAGACCTGTGATCTATTAAAAGTGATTGATGCACCATAAAACCAAAGGAACTTCTTTGTTTCTTATAAACTTCAGCAGGTGAAATTGAGCACAAGAGTTATAGAAAACTATTATTTCTCACTACACAATTTACAATGCCATTATTGATGATTTTATTATATTAATATTGTACAAAGTTAAAATATTTAAAGATAATGCTTTCTGTTCCTTTATTGAAATTTCAAATAGCATCCCAACTTTTTTGGAAACATTGTATTCCCATTGTAAAAAGAAAAAAAGAAACGATACAGCATTCAAAAAGAAAAAAAGGCTATCCCAAGCAATGTGTGTTATATGCCAACACAGAGCATGAGTCAAAAAACTATTATTAGTTTGAATCTATTTATGTCTAGTTTGACTGAGTGACAGAAAACAGAATTATAATAGATTTATCTTCAAGATGGGCTACAATATACAAGCACTAATAAGAAAAAATTTTTTTTTTAAATCAATTGTTTTAATATTGAGCCCACTTTTTATGTGTGTTGACCCCATTCTGATGTCGTTGGCACATTCCTTATGCTAAAAGCATGAATTTTTATTTCTGCTCCACATCCTGTGGACTGATAATACTAAAAATAGTAAATTAAATAAGCCACTTGTGCATCAGTATAATCAATCAAAGCATATTTACTGCCACTGCATTAGCAATGAAATGGAAAAGCATATTTTTTCTTGTCAATCAGTGTGGTCCAGCCAAAGTAAAAATAAAATTTCTGCACTTGATAAGTTGTAAACAAGAGAAGCAAAAATAAGCAGCATGCCAGCAAGTTAGGCTGCAAGCTTCAAGGAGTTCATTTTGCCATCTTGCACACATACATAAAAACTTGCTTCAACTGAATCATACCTGCTACTTTGTGGACAGAGTTGTAGGGGGGAGGGGGCACGTTGGCTGTTATAACCCCTCCCACAGAAACAAGGCCTGCGTTGTTGTATGCACCTGAGTAGCAGTTGCAAATATGAAAAGTGTCCACCAAATAACCACAGACATACACTGAAATACAACCCTCTCCACCACTAACTGCCAAATTTTTAATTCTTTTTTTTTCTACATCTCTTACAGGTGGCATGTGATGCTCAAGTATCATAGAAGCATAGACGGAAGGTAACAGTAAACAAATGTGTTATGCATTTTCTTACTTGGTGCAATAGTGGCATGAGGTCGGCATGGTGGTATAGGGTAAGGTACAGGCCGATGAGGATTGTACGTTGAAGGGAACTAAAAAGGAAAGGACAGCAGATATTTATCAAAATTTAAAAAAAAAAAAAAAAAACTTATGAAGTCCAATGGACTTTCTTGCAGAATCTGTTTATTATACATTTATACATATTAAAAATACAAAAAGCAATCACTGTTTTTAACAGCACCCTACAGAATACATTGTACAAACTAAGCTGGACTGCTCATCTGTAACATTTACAACTGTCTTCTATGCTTCGCTAACATAACATGACATGTGCGTTTTAGTTTAATTAGTGTGAGTAATGTAATTAAAAGATTCCACTCCGACATAAAATTCCTCTCAGGGGCAATCTGGAACTATTTCCTTCTAGTTACTTCCCATTCAAGAACTTACAGGTTTAAATGAGCCGATAATCCGGGAAGCAATTCCTTTCCCCTCCATACTGTTATTTGCGTCTTCTTTCTTCTCAGCATCTTTCTTAGTGGGTGGAATTCCCTGTGATAAGTGCAATCCACTTTTTAAAAGAAATGGTCAGACTTCTTTGAAGCAAAATCAAATCCAAATAGAAACTTAACTCACAGTCTGTTTTAAGTAAACACTCAAGACAAATAAGTGGTTATGTTTCAATGTAACTGTCAAGTAAAGCTGAAGCAAACTTTTGTCACTTAAGTGTCACAAAAAAAAAACAGAAATGACAATTTAACAAGATTATCAGTGTTGAGTGAATATACTAGGCTGCCTTAAGTTATCAAAAGTGACTATAGGATACATCACACAAAAAAAATATGTTATTGTGAGAAAAAAAAGCTTCCTTAAGTCATAAAAAAATGAAATTATGGGACATATCACACAAAAGTCATAAGCTGTTTTCAAACATCATAAATGGAGGTGTTCAGGAGATCACATGGAAAAAAAATGTTTTCCAGGGCTGCTGTTCACACATGAACTTTACCTAGGGGATTTTATGCTCCAGATACAGACCCAGATGAGGGCTGAGGTTAGAAAGGCATCAATTTATCATTTGATGATTGGAATCAGCCAATTTTTGTCTGATGGGCTCCGATAACCATCTGCCAGTAATGGCTCATATTTTTTGTCATTCAGTCCATGCATCATATCCATAGCCTTGAAACTGTTTATTTATTTTAGATTGTATCTATTTTTTTTTAATATTTCAAATGTGTTATTTTCAGATCAGTTAGGATATCATATCACAGTCACTGTGGAGAGCCGTGAAAGTTTTCTGTTGTGAGGAGAATAAAAGTGTTTTGGGAAAAAAAACAAGTAATGTATTACTTATAAATTATTCATTAATGATAAATGAAAGAAGGTAATTAATGCAAGACAAAAAAAATGGAGTAACAAGAAAAACATTTGAAACATCACTTGATCTAAAGCCTAAAACAGCATCACCCTGCTGAGCATGCTCAGTGGTATGAATCTAACATTAAGAGGCCAAGAATAAAGCTAGTAGCAGACACAGTCTGCAGGCACTGCTATCTTCCTATTGTCAAGTCAAGGCATGCAGTTGATTGAAGTTCTAAGAAAGAAAATAGGAATAGGACTAAATCAGTATCAGCAAGTCAGACCCCAAAGAAAGTTAGAAATTGGAGTCAGCTAAGAAAATTACAATCTTTTCCTCTCTAGCTGGGTTTGGATATCTGGCCAAAGGATATGCAGTGTAAAGAAAAAAAAAAAAACTTTAATTGAGGAAATTGCTTGTGGATAGAGCCATTTCAAAACTAATTTATAAATGGAGAAACAAAAGAGTATAAAACAGAAGCTACTGTTATCTAATATACATGGTCACTCATAGTAAATGGTATGTTATGTACAGTGTCTCTTCACTCCAACTCCACTGATATTTTTAACAGTTCACAACAAGAAATAGGTGTACAGTATTCACAAGAAGTCCACAGCAAACACTAAAATTATTTGGGTTCGCACATAGTACTCCTCTGGAGTAAATGTAGATTAATTAAAGACTCAAATTATACATTATATTATAAAGTGACTGTAATTTTAACAAAAAAAAAGGAGGAATCAAGGGACGACTTAGCAGAGAGTTGTGCATGTACTTACAGGAAATGTACCAGTGACCAAGCTGGGTCTGCCTTTAGGATATGGATTTCCTGGTATCATTCCACATGAGGAGATCCTGGCGACAGGGGCCTTGCAACCAACCTTACACACCTTATGAGAAGAGATTTTTGTATTATTCAAACTGGGTGCATGTGTTTCTGTGAGCAAAATTATATTTCTAAAATTATTAACACATATGCCATGCTAGTTTACGGTTTAATTTTTTGGTTTTGTTTTGTATTGTTCTTTTTCCAATGGAATTTGGTTAGTTTGTTTTTTGATTTTGAATTTTATGGAAAGAACTCAAAACATAACATTATGAAGTTTTGTTTTATTTTTGGTGGGGCCTTAAAGGGAGTATACCTGCTCCAGTATCCTTCGAGCACGCTTCTTCTCAGACAAGTGAATACGAAACACATCCTCCACTGGACGATAATTTTGAGCATCTAAAATGTTCCTATAGGGGCATATGTAATGGGTAAACAATTAGTAAACCAATCAAAACATAGTTATGTAAAATGCAATATTTGATAAAGTTTAGAAGAAAACAATACTTCAATCATTTTAAAATGTACTCACAAAGCTATCAGTTCAAGGACAACCAATCGGTCCTTTGAAAAGGTGAAACAGTTCAGGATATTTGCAACTTGGGTTGTAGGAATCGCAACCATTTTCTAAAGGCACCAGACAGAGAAACACACTGAACAATGTAGAACACACCTCACAAAGAGACAAGCATTAACTACACAAAGATATATTTACGTGTTCTCAAACATTGATAAATGTATGGCCTTTGATTTACTTTATACTGGAAAATTTAAAAATGAATTAGCACAAATAATTAACTGTGGGGTCTGCAATTGCTTAAAACTGCCCTTACTTACATGCTGCAGAGCTTTTACTGCTTTGATCTGAGGTTCTGCCCATGAGAAATACTTCAAAATTTCAGTCACCTAAACACATTCAGAACATCAACTTATTTTTTGGCACATAATTGAAGGTAATTATTTCATTACATCTAAAAGAAAGGAGAAAGGTTAAGTAGTCGTTGTTTGTTCCTGACGATAAAACGCAAGCATCACATAACGGTTTGGACAGTACCTGCTCACTGGAGAAATATCCATGCACCTGCTCTATAGCTCTGATCCTCTGATCGGTCAGGACGCACTGAAAGACAGGATGAAGAGTTTGCAAGGCCCGATGACGAAATAGTTTCTAATATTAAATACGACAGATTTTTCTGTACCTTCCTTATTTCATCCAGTACGATGTCAAATGATTTTTTATCCATGTTTGTTGATTAAAAACAAACTAAAGTGTATGACCACTGCAATGACTGGTTATTATGTGACTTAATTGGAAAACATGGTACAGTAGATGCAGTCAAATAAGATACAGTGCACGCGGAATAGTTTAAAGACTAAATATTTTTACTGGCCCTGATTTTCTGATACAAATTCATAATTTTTCAAAAGCATGATCTGGACAGGAAAACGTGTCTTACAACACATTTGAGCGCAACTAACAACAAGCTAGCCAGTCACAGCTAACTCAATGAAGAGCACGACACGAAAACAAAGGCGAAATAAAAAACAAAATTAATATTTTCTAAGTTGTCCATATAATCCTAGCTCTAATAATTTGGCAATTACAATACAACCGATACTGGGACGTTTAGAAATTTGAATTAAATGCATTAGTGAAGGGCAAAGAAAGATGCACATCGAGCTAGCTCCTGACAGCTGGCGCTCATAACGTCAACAACGACAGGACCCCTCTGAGGTGTCTGAGCAACAATTCATGCAACAATTATATGAAAGAGAGCAACATATCAGGCATTCAGGGTAATGTTATGAGCAAACATAGTACATATGTAAGCTAAATAATTTCTTATGAAAATGCATTTGTGTTATTTTATATTTTACTCCATGCTTTATTGATTCTCTGCAGGCTGTGTCAGGCTACTTCTGGACAGCCTACAGGAAGTAAATAGAAAATGAGTGTAGCAGTATAATTTTGTTTTCTACAGGGGTAAACATGGATCGGTTTTCGTGGTCAAACGGGCTTTTAGAAATAAATGAAACTTTAGTCATCCAGCAACGAGGTGTTAGACTGTATGACGGTGATGATAAGGTATACTTCCGTTTTCTAATGGCTCAGGGTTGGTGTGGCTTAACAACACGGCATCTTTAGACCTTATAATAAAAACCCAAACTAGCTCATCATCTCGAAATAAATGGCCACAAACCCAGTTTGCTGTTGAAATGAGCGATTCTCGTTGTGGTTTTAGTTGGTACCGTGTTTCATGGAAGATCAGTATGATTTACAAAGTTAACATAATAAAGTTCCTTCCTGTCATTTTAACAGGCGAAACTGGACATCGGAATTGCTTTGTTGAGCACTCATCGGTTGATCTGGAGGGAAACTAAGAATCACGTAAGAAAGCAGAAAGTTATCATTTAAATGGGGAACCCTTTATAGTTTAACGAGTGTATTTAGAGATGATATTTTAAAAAGCATGATAAACCGTTTAATTAGTGATGTTAATGTTAGTATACCAGTTTTGTCTGAAAAGTGCCATGTTCAAAATGTTTCTCAGTAATATATGGCTAAGATTTTATTTGCCATCACAGAAATCAGACAGCCCCTATTGCTGTTAAAAAAAAAAATTGTATGTTTTCCCTACAATTGTGGACCATTCCTCCTCTGGTGATGATCAAGATTTAAGATTTGACATCGTTCTTTGATTAAGTTCCCGTGAAAGTTTCATGATGGGATTAATGGCTGAACTCTCCATGAGCAACTCCAAAATGAACAATTTCTTGATCACTTTGGTCTTTATTTTAGATCGCTGTCTTGATGGAAGGGTTGATGTTGCTTAAGTTGACAAGTTTGGCTGCCCATTACCTTTAAATTATGTAAATTTATAATAAAGAATTGTGCCCTTAAAGAAATTGGAATTTGTAACTTTTAAACTGAACAATTTAACAAAGAAAAGCTGGATTCGTCTTAACAAATACTGTATTTTTATCTTATCTGATCCTTTGCTCATCACATCTGACAAGGAAAAGCTCTTCTTTTTCTTGGTGAGACTCGAAAAAACTAGCAGAGTTATGGTATGTCCGGTGAAGTTAAGTCTTCCTTTATTAGAGGTGATAGACACCATTTTGTGAAGTGCCTGTTAAAGTGTCCAAAATAGTGTAATGTTGATGGTGATCATGGGACCTTGGATAAATATTGAAAAATAATTAGAGGAGAACTTCATTTGGATCTTTTAACAAAACCAAGATGCAAAATATGCAGGCAGACTTGACTGCAACTGGTTAACATGAAACAACATCAAAATCTTGGCATCACACAGACCCCAGACCTAAAGTCAACTAAACACCAGGATGACGACAAGGTTGTCTTTTAGCCCCAAAGGCCTGGAGTTCATTGCATAAACAGAACAGCCAAAATGTTTATCAGCAATTAGTTGGGTAATTAAACTAAATTCAATCATTTTGGAATTAACATTTTAATTAAAACTAAAAAGAAAAAAAAAATAGCAACATATCCAAAATGGTGTCATATTATCTTTTCTCACTTGCTTTCACGTCATTTCCAGTCTGAAAAAAGGGCTGCTTTAATGTAAATTCTCTATAGATCATAATTGTATTGGTTGTGAATGTTTTTCCTCCCTAGCTTAATTTCTAATATGGTTGTTCCAGGTGGTTTTTATTTTTTGTGGGTTAACTCTTACTTTGACTCCTGAATTTCTTTGTTCATGTTGTAGGAATGCTGCGTAGCCATGCCCCTGTCTCAGATTATTTTCTTTGAGGAGCAGGCTGCGGGAATAGGAAAAAGGTATTTTGACTACAGAGAAAATGCTTTGGGTTTAGTAGCAATTTAATGTTGTCACTCTTAATTATTTGTAGCTATAAAGTCCCATGTTTTGTGCAAAGAACAACAACAATTTGGTGACCTTGCAAGGTTTTTAAGAAGATCTTTGAAAGTTGCACTGGTATTATGTAAATAGCTAAGTTTGTAACTGGAACTTTGGTCTTATAAAAACTGGTTGTTGTGTTTGTGGAAGAGGAGATAATGAACTTTTGACTGTGAAATGTACTTTATATCTTTAAGAAAATGAAATTGGAGGACCATTGGTCCAGGTTTTTTCACATGAAAGTACAATTTTCAAAGTTGAATGAATTTGCTCAAAAAACACAATAATTTCAGTCGACAGAGAAGAAAGTAAAAATCTTCATTTCTTTTTTTCTGAAGTGCAAAAATCGTTATCCACCTGCATTCATCGCCTGCCAACAAGGAGCCAGGTCCTTACCAGCACAGCAAGTACTCCTATATCAAGCTGTCCTTTAAAGAACATGGGCAGATTGAGGTAGTCTTTAAAAAAAAAAAAAAAAAAAAGCTTGACATATTTATTTCCAGGTATTCTTTGCTACCTTGAACTGACAGAATACCTTTTTCTTGCAGTTTTACAGGAGACTATCAGAGGAGATGACACAGAAAAGGTGGGAGAGTACACCAGTTTCACAGCCCATCCCCACAGGAACCAGCACTCAGGTTAGAAGTCAAAACAACAGCCTACCTCACCTCATCCTAATATCTCCCTATCCACATATGTCAGTTTGTAAAAGAAATTATTTTCACATCTAAACGGGCAAGCTGAACTTTAGTTGCACAATTAAATATTATTATTAGTAGTAGTAGTAGTAGTAGTAGTAGTAGTAGTAGTAATAGTAGTAGTAGTATTAATGATATTTATGTAAACGTCACTGGCAGTTTAAATAATGTTCCACTTGGTGGCAGTGTTGTCAAGTTTATCTTGGGAAGTTTGGCGAAGTTACAGCAAGTGTTTCTCCCCTTCAAAATAATTTTTGAAATATCCATATGCATCAAATTAGGATTACTTTCCCACAGCAACTAGTCCCCTTTTCACAGTCTGGTTAAATTAATAATTTTGTTTGGCAGTCACTTGCATTAATTCCTGTGTTTTCCATTAGAGTACCTCCACCACCACCACCAAAAAGAAAATAAAAATTGGATTAACACAATAAGCTAAAAGTGATAAAATGCATTATTGTCATCAACTGACTGCAACAAATCCCTGCTCACCTTTTGTCTCTTTGTCCTTTGAAAATTTTTAGCAGCTTTTGAATTGCTTTTGTGTTTGTGTGTTTTTCTTTCCTTTGTGATCATGTAGGCAGGAAGGACACGTGCAGTGGGGATTGTTGGCATTGAGAGGAAGATAGAGGAGAAAAGGAAAGAAACAGACAAAAATATTTCTGAGGTAAATTTTGGAATCCTATTGAGCATTTCAGGAGTGGAATTGTGGTGATGAGTAATGGTTTAGTCATTTTAATTAGATGAATTGAATATGAGCTGAATGAAGGCAAGTCTGATTAAAGATGTTTCTTTGATGTTTCCCTTTATTCTGTTTAAAAACTTGCTCGTGTCTAAATATATTATAACTCGCATGGAATCAAGCTGAGTACAAATGTTTTTCTTCTTTCACCCATGTATTCATGCAATCCTCATATATTCTGCCTCTACAATCAGATAAAGATCAGCATATCACAGGCAATTTGAGGTTTTGGGTCGTTCCCAAAGCTTTTTACACGTGGAATGACTGGAATTAAGCCACCAATTTCTTTTATGGTAGACAACCACTCTACAAACAAGCCATGGCATTTATGTGATGTATCAAATCAAAATGACAGATTTAAATACATACAACTTATGGAAGTAAGTGAGAGCTTAAAGGGAGGAAGAAAGTTATTTTTTGCACATCAGCCAGCCAATAACAAATGTGGGTTTGTGGAATGATATTTAAATTGTATCTGTAGCCGTGAAGTTTTGTGGCTTGCTTAATTCTGAACATTTTTTAGCATTGTTAACCCTTCGCTCGCTGTTTTTCATAGGCATTTGAGGATCTCAGTAAGCTGATGGTGAAGGTAAAGAAGGTTTTCATTTTCATGCTAGCATATCTCTAGATTTACAATACTATTGATGATATTTTTTAAAGTCACAAGTTACATTTTGCCTGCCAAAAGTAATTCTAAAAGATTATTTATGCACATAAATGGGGAGTGGTAGCCTAGTGGTTACAGAGGTGGGTTTGGGCGTGGAGGACCCATGGTCAATCCCTGGGTTAACAGAGGTTAGCCACTGTGGGCCCCTGAGCAAGGCCCTTAACCCCCAACTGCTGCAGTAGCCCACTGCTCCTAGTGTAATTAGGGATGGGTTAAAAGCAGAGCACAAGTTTCAGTGTGTTTCGTAAGATATGTACTGACAATAATAAAGACTATGTTTAAAAAAAAAAAAAAAAAATCTTATCTTAAAGAGAATCAAACCTGAATGTAATGCAGTGATGCTCTTACTGACAGGCCAAAGAGATGGTAGAGCTGTCCAGATCTATTGCCAACAAGATCAAAGACAAGCAGGGAGACATAACAGAAGATGAGGTAAAAGCTTTACTTTAAAAGTTTGTAACCAATGATCACCTTTCTGTAAGGATTGATGGACAAATGGAATGTACAATGGGGGCAGAAGACCTTACAGTGTTTATGAATTCCCACAAAGATGCTTGATTTTGATCAACAGTTACATTCTGTTTATAGACGATACGCTTTAAGTCCTACCTGCTGAGTATGGGTATTGCAAATCCTGTCACCAGGGAAACGCATGGATCAGGTACACATTATCACATGCAACTGGCTAAGCAGTTGGGAGACATGCTTCAGGCTCCTTTAGAGGTGTGTGTGTGTCACATGTTCCATGTCTGTGAAGTACTGAAACACGTTTTCATCATGTTGACCTTATTTCTCCTTAATTTCCATCTCTCCTGACATTCTTCTACTGCTCTGCTCTCTCTCAGGAGCGTGGAGGTATGATGGCTCTCACAGAAGTGTATTGTCTCGTCAACCGTGCCAGAGGGATGGAGGTGATGTTCACATGAACATACACAAGAAAACAACAGAATAATTATTTAGATCATTTTGACTGAATTATTCCTGCTTGTTTGTTTGTAACTGAATCAAAAATATGATGCAACTTTGCAAACTCAACATATATGCCACATAAAAATGTCTGATTGCATTTTTACCTCCACTCTCTTCAGCTTTTATCTCCAGAAGATTTGCTAAATGCATGCAAAATGTTTGAGTCTCTAAAGCTCCCACTGAGGTGAGTTTGACTTGTTTTTATTGTATTGTTGAAATTATCTGTGTGCACTACATTCCTCTGATTATATAGCAGGCTTTGTGTTTATTATATAGAGCTGTGCTGGTGACGGCCTCACAGAGGCCAGGCTCTTCCTGCCTGGCTTCCTGTTGTGGAAGGGGCTGTTCAGGCCTCTGCAGCTGTCATATCCTGTTACTTTCCAGGGTTTCAAAAGGAGCTGTAGCCTGTTTCCCTGTTTCCCTGTTGGCTGGTCCCGGTACACCTAAACTGTTGGCATAATGAAACAGCACCTTGGTGTAAAACTGTTGACCTCGAACCTTATTTATAACTGTTTTATAAATACAAAATGAGTCTCAAAGGGGCCACTTCCCAAAGAGAGTTTTTAAAGAGCAAGTTTTTGGTATGTGAGCATTCCAGTTTCTGTGCTTAGATGGATGTGAGGCTGATCCATTTATGGACAATTCTGGATGCACCGATTTAAAAAAGGAACATTGCCTGCAGATGTGCGCATGCAGAGTGTTATAAATCTGTTTATAGTCCCTTCTCAGTTATCCTAATGAGGCACCTGACTTCTTTGCCTGAAAGATACACCTGCTCAGATTTCCTTTATATATCTTGTGTTCTGTGTAGGCTGCGTGTCTTCGACAGTGGCGTGATGGTGGTCCAGCTGCAGTCTCACAGTGAGGAGGAAATGATAGCCTCAGCTTTGGACAACGTACGTCTTGATCTTTACAAACATCACACAACAGCATGTTCTGTTACTCATTAAAATATTTAGAGATCTTCAGTTTTAAAAACTCTTTCTCTGCGTAATTGATTTGCAGGTATCAGAGAAAGGCTCTCTGACAGCAGAGGAGTTTGCAAAGCTCTTGGGTCTCTCTGTTCTTCTCTCTAAGGAGCGGTAAGTTATGACATACTTAATTGCAGAAGATTCACCTTTTCAGTGTTTTTTACTTTACAAACAAATTGATTTGTCTATATTTCCCTTAATATTCATTTGCTCTTCCATTTCCACACCTCTTTCCTTATCTTTATTCCTTTGTGTTTTATTCCCTCTTCATCCCCAGGCTCTTGCTGGCTGAGAAGATGGGCCATCTGTGTAGAGACGACTCCGTTGAGGGTTTAAGATTCTACCCAAATCTATTTTGATTGAAACTTAACTCTTTGGAATCTTCCTCCTGCATATAGGATGCATTAAAGCAAATGTCTATCAATGGACTAATTTGATATTAAAGCTAGTGTGGTTGTGATAGTTCATGCTTCGGGTTACTTTGGTGAAAAAGCACTCCACATGCATTTAGCACATGTTTTGTTTGCCAGGAACTCTAAACAAGCTGAAAACTGAAAATGCATTACATGCTTTAAAGGGTTCTAGTAATGAATGACTGTGGGGAAACGCTCCTATTTTCTTCAATTATTCTTGTGTCACTTTGTATACCTCTTTACAAGTAGTGCACTCTGTTGTAAAAGGCCACTGATATCTGGACCAGGACCTACTAAATAACATGTATTTCTGTAATAAATACCTTTGGACTGAACCCTGTCTTCTGGTTGTGTCTGTTGAGGTCTTTGAGAACATGTCTAGATGTGCAGGTTTTCATGAACTGATATACCCTGCAGCATCGCTGGTCTTTTTATTGTCTGTCTTGTCGTTCAGATTCATCTGTCCATTCTTCTAAATATTCAGGACATTTTACATGTATACTATTATCGCTATAGAGATTTCTATGTAAAGAATAAAAACGTATGTGTACCCACTGAACTGGCAGTAAACGAGTGTTTCATCTCCAGGCCAGTTTCCTGTTTCCTTTTTACTCTCCCCAAAGGAAAAATGAAGGTCTACAGAGCTGATGAGATTACCCTGCCATGTGGTTCACTTATTGATAGCAGATTAACTCAATTGGTTCAGGAAATCTTGAGAACTGAGTTGAGGCAGTTCAAATTATTACAAACAGGGATTCATGCATGTTATTGAACTTTTCCTGAACCTTTGCTGGCATATTTTAAATGGACTGATTTACTGTTGTGCTGCATTTTGAATTATTCATATGCTGAATATTATGATGCTAAATCTCAGATCTGTTTCCTATTTCTTTATCATATAAATGCACATATATAAGTCACATATGTAGGAAGAACCTGATATTGTGGCAGCAGCCTTGAATGAAATCTTATTCTGTAGACCTCATACCGTACCAAAAACTAATCTTGAGTGTGCATTTAATCTATTGAATATTTATGTCATTGTCATCTATTGACAATTGATTTAGTTAAGCTATAACATGCGTTTGACTGCAACTTCAAGGCTTTAATGTCAAACCTCATAGTTGCATTTCATGTATTTCTTATTGTAGTCACTTTTCCTGAGGCACCTGCAGATTTGTTAAATGATCTCTGTCTGGACTAGTTAAAGTGATAAAAATCTGAATGAGTCACGTCACATGATGCATCCCTTCAACTGACAGAACAGGAAAGTTATCAGTTATTTTTGCTACAGTTTTCTAACGCCTTAATTTGGATTCGCAGTCATTTTGATAGACGATAAGAACCATATTGTAAATAATAATAATAATAATAATAATAATACATTTTAAAGAATGTAAATTCAGACTAAAGAACTAAAAATGATTGCTGT
>JAOWBL010000006.1:5099195-5118968 GCA_028564865.1 Zenarchopterus dispar | reverse complement strand
GCCTCTGATGGGCTGGGATAGGCTCCAGCAGACCCCCGTGACCCAGAAATGGAACAACGGGTCAAGAAAATGGATGGGTGGATAAACTGATAGAAATATTGACAGTTAAACTTTGCTCCGTCTGTGTGAACTGCAGAGTCGGTATGTGGGGTACTACGAGATCATGAAGAACAAGTTCAACAGACAACTGCCTCCACCTAAAGAGCTCATGATCAAAAGCTTCCTCATTCACTCCATTGCAGGTGAGTTAGCAGAGTTAGAGACCCTCAGAATACAGCTGCACTGACAAAGGTCTCCTGTCTTTCCTTTTTTATTTTTATTTAATTTTTATTTTTTATTTTTTACAGGTGTGGGTAAAGGTGATGGCAGTGATCTGTCGGTGAAGATAATTATAAAGAAAAAAGTAGTATTTCAGTGTGTGTGTGCCAAACAAGACAACTGCAAAGTAAGTCCCGCCCACTCATCAAATTACACTTTAAGCTGGCGAATGGTGACTTAGCCCTTTCTGTATTTTTTTTATTTTTTATTTTTCCTCTATAAGGTATTTCCTGATGTGGCCAATAATGCAATCCTCATCAGTCTGGAGAATAGGCCTGTGGTTGAAGGGGACGTGAAAGTTATGTTTGAATCAAGTGCTGTGAGTGCTTACACACATTTAACTTATAAATACTGTAGTTGGTGTTTTAGCATACAAATTCTCTGATATTTGTGCTCATCTTCATCAGGGTCTTCCAAAAGGATATGACCATGTCCCCTTCTATTTCTGGTTCAATACTTGCTTCATAATTGATAAGAAGTATGTGCTTCTTTTTCTTTGATGCAGCTGTGTATATAGTTCTTGAAAGGTTTCAGTCTTTACCTTCAGCGCTGATTATGATTTCTCCATTCTTTACAAACTGTCTGCAGGTTGTTTTTGTCCAGAGATGAGCTGGATAACCCACACAAACCAAAAACCTGGTACCTGTACAAGGACGACTTTGGCATCACCGTTACCTTCTCAGAATAGAAGTAAAAGATGTTTAAAGAGTAATGGCTTGTAGCTTTGACAGGTGGTGAGAAGAAACAGCTAAATGGAGCACTAATGAATGAGAAACATTAAAATTGAGAGGTATGCACTTATTAATGATAGTCAGCATAGAGGGGTCCTCTGAGCTAAATCACGTATACTGACAGTCACTCTGTTTTGACATTAAGAAATATATAAAATGTATGAACTGTGTATGAAGATTGCTATTAAAACCAAAGACACTGAACTCACTCAGTGGAGTTACTTTTACATAATGAAATGTCTATGTATGAACATCATTATCTATGGTAATAAAACAGATTCAAGAATGGTCACTTCATGCATGTTCACGAGATGGAATGAAAGTGTTCTGAGGCCTGGATCAGCCACAGAAACAAGTAATGCATGTTATAAAAAGTAATTTATATTTAAAAGAAAAAGGGATGAAAAAAAGTGTGCAATATGTGCATGCACCAAAATATGCAGATAAGCATAAAACTGAAACATACCTCAATGTACATTGCTCTTGTGAGTGTATTGCACTGTGGTGTTATGGTAAAAGGACAGGAAGGAGGTGGGTGGAGGCAACAGGGGCCTTTCATAATGCAGGAGGCTCTACTCTTGCATCTGGTGGTGTGGATGTCAGGGGTGGTGGGTGATCCGCTCCCCACCACCCTCTGCAGACCTCTGCAGCAGTGCAGCTGGAGCGGCGCGGCACAGCACAGGAGAAGGCGCTCAACCGCACATCTGTAGAATGAGCTCAGGACTGAGCTGAGTCCAGCTTACCTCAGCTTTCTGAGGAAGTAGAGTGCATTTTTATGCCATCTGAGGTTCATACAAAAAGGTACTTGAAACCAGAGACGGCTTTGTCTGCAAAGTTCGCAGGAACAATTTCACCAGAAAACAGGACAGAACAAGCATGCAAAGGCTCACTGATGGGTCAGAGTAGGCCAGGTATATGGTTTGGAGGAAGCTGCCAGAGGGTTGGTGGTTCAGTCGCACTGTCACTATTCAAGCAAAAGTGAATAAATGAAAAACTAAACTGGTACACTATTTTGTAAAATTAATCCAGTATTTAAAGCTGCTCTAAGTACACACTCTGTGGTTTGGTTGAAAGTTGTGTAAATTAAAGTGGCGTCAACACCAAAATATTAACTTATATTTAACTTGGAAACTTAAAAAAAAAAAAAGCCAGGGTTTTAGATCTCAACTTTTATTCAATTGCATTACCATTCACGTTACATGATTACAGACCAAGATCCTCTGTGCTGCTCATTCTGAGTGCTACAGACTTATCAAAATAATTAAAGTGCAAAGAGAAGTAAACCAAAAAACAAAACTGTTAAGTTTAAACATTTGTTGAGGCAGATAGTCTGAAGCACTGGCCAAAAGCTCCACATGACTGACACTGAGCTGTCAAAAACCTGACTCAGTTTAAATCACCATATAACCTAATTCCAGAAGATGTTAACACAGGAGCATCCGTGCTCAGTTTTAATACATTTCCTGAAAGCTTCCTATCATTTCAAAAGTTAAAAGACTTGAAGTGTGAAAGAACAGAATTTGGGCAGATTGAAAGTAGTTGCTGTTAAAGCTCAACACGTTTACTCGTTCCCTGATGATTTCAAGTTGGGGGCAGGGGTAATGCCTACCATTCTGTGCATTTCAAGTAAATATCTTTCAGAAGAGTTTCAAATAGTTTGTCCACAACTGGCACTGCAAAAACAAAACATTCAGTGACTCCAAGGCCACCCTTGATCAGCTTCATGTAAGCATTACAAACAATAAGGCATGACTGAAAAATGGATTTTCAAATCTACTTGGCCTACGGGCTTAACAGCTCAAGTGATTTATACTATTCTTCCTGACAAACCTGTGTTAAAGACGTTTTGGCTCATATTTGGTATGCTGATTCACCCCCAGCCCAGACTTTTAGTCCCAAACTCCACAGGTCAACACAGAGTTTTTCTTGTAGCCCGGCCCAGGTTTCCTCTTAATCCACCTAAGTGCTCACACTGCTCCAGCTCATCATAACGTCCACTTCGCAGAAAGCAGAGTGCTGTTGATTTGCATTCTTCTCTGCAGACCTCAGACACGTGTCCTTTGTGTGTGAAGTACCAGAATTTCTGGAAAATACTGTCATCTTTCATAAAGGTCTTCAATAGCACGTCATGATCGGAGGGGTACACACTGGCAAGACCATAAGCCTGTGTAGCACGGTATAGAAGGGTCCACTTGGGGTTCTGTTCTGGAGTACTTGGTGCCTCTGGACTGTGGTTTGCCTCCGTGAGGTTGAGGATGTAGGTTTCATGGTCGAGCACCAGCCGAGAGCTCCCTTGGTAATTCCCATCAACATAATAGACCCGGTACCCTAAAAAGTTAGAGATTTCAGGCATGAGTTTGAGGTTTGAGTAGATTGGAGATCTTGTGACAAGTTTATGGACTCACCTGGGTTAAGATTAATAAAAGTGGTGACACTGGGAGCAATGAAAGCCACTCCCAATGGCCGCGTCATGGTTTCCTCGTCATAAAATATTTGGAATTCATCCAGATGAGTATGGCCAAAAAACTGCCCTGTAATTGTACCTTCATATCTGGAAAACAATTTTAATTTTTTGACAAAGAATCTTTGGAGTGTATTTTTTTTTTAAAGTGTAAGAGACAGGAATACAACAGACCTCTAATGACCCTGCACAAAAAAGGGAAGTTAACAGCGCAGCTGTAATAATTCAGTCATGCATGTTAAAATTTGCATATCACCTTGGGGAGTCACCAAAATGGATTTTTAAATTGCCTTTGATGATTAGGGATTTAAAAATAAATAAATACATAATTGGGTACCAAAACAGTTGATAATGCTACAGTAAACCTTTAGCATCACAACTTCTGCACCTTTGAGCTTAAATGACCAGTGCAAGTACCTGTTGACTATGTGATAATAGTTCCAGCTCCAGCTGCCCAGACACAGGCCGGGTGGGATGTGACCAATGATATGTACCTAAAAGGAACAAATACCACTATGATGAGAACATTAACACCCACTTTTATTGCCCTCATGCTCAGCATCAGTAACTAGATGCAAAAAAAAAAAAAAAAAGCTGCCAGAACTTCAAACTTACCTTCTCTCCCTTGTTCTCACTGGCCTGCAGAACACGAACCAGCCACTGCAGCTGGTTAGCAGGATCCGTGGAGTTCACCATCAGCCAGAAATTCTCTCGTGCACAGAAGTTCATGTTGAGAGAAACCACTCTGAGACCAGGCTGAATCACCAGTGTGTAGAATCCTCCGTATCTGAAATTAAATCACAAAACCACAGTCAAATTCAAACCAGGATCCAGAAATTACCAAATGACTAACAAATTTACAAGCCTCCTACATAAGGAACAATATTCTGAGAAGTGACACCACTTCTGGTTTTCTTGTGGTTAGATGTAAATTGTAGCTGAGTGAGACTGCAAGGACACATGCATCACTTCTCTATCAAACACTGGAGCTAATCATCTCAGCTTAACACTCCATTGTTATCAGACATGCGCTATAGTGCAACATAAGCATTTAGATATGATTGCAAACAGGAATTTCATATACCTCAAAGTCTTTAAAGCTTCTTCTGGTAACCAAGGGGCCCACTCCTCCGCCATGGTATTGTAGAGCCAGGCAGAGGATCTGTTGCCATGAACAAAAGGTGGTGGGAAGCTGTTTACTGGTGTACTCTCGTGGTTTCCTACTGCAGGGTAAACTGTCACATTAGGTCCCAGATGTCTAGACAGAAAGAGGCAAAAATTGGAGTCTGGGTCAATTACAGATTATAAATATCACATTTGATAAAAGCTGAATCCAAAATATTCCAGATGTTAACATCTGGTGAGTCAGCCAGGAGAAATGGTTAAAGTCTAACAGTTTAATGCCATATTTAGTCACTACTGTGTGTCAAAGTAGCAAATTGTGCCCTTGAACTCCAAAGCAAGATTACTTGTGGATGAGCCTGGAGATGACCGTGAGCTCTGACAGCTGTTGCTCCCTGGTCTGAGACCAAACGTTGTGAGCTGGTATGTCTCCAGTCCAGTAGACCCAGTCCCAAGGTCCAGCTCTGGCTACATTTTCAAGGAGATTTTCCACAGTGCGTAAAGGCAGGTCACACTTGCTGTAGGTTCCCCAGTATCCAGCCTCCCTCCGCTTCCAGCTGGGAATGCCAGAGTCTTTACGACAACACAGAGGTGCCTTGCAGTCTGCAGCAGTGCCGGCTTCATACTCCTGTCAGCATAAGTTTATTTTTTTTTAAGAGCTGGACTTGATCCAAAACTTATCATATGACTAGCAATTCTGCCAGGTAAATCAATAACTTCAAACTTGTTTTTCAAGTGCCTGAGTTTTGTTTTGAAGTATCATCCTTGGAATTTAAAAAAAAAAAAAAAGTTCACTATGAATACGACACTACATTTGATGCATACTTAGACAGACAAACCTCCAAATTACTTAAGCGGCACACACTGACCTTGTCCCAGTGGATGTCCGTAAGAAACAGGACCCTGCTCTGCGGAGAACCTGGTTTGGGAGGGGAGGGCGGTGTAATGGGAGGCTTTGGATCCTTCGGCAAGGTGATGTTCCAGGGTGCATAAATGTCAAACTTGCCACAGGAAGGGCCCACTAACAGGGCACATGCTTCAGAGGGATACAGCAGAGACTCCTGCAGGGCCCTGATGAAGTCCCCCC
Source organism: Zenarchopterus dispar (assembly GCA_028564865.1). Taxonomy (NCBI): domain Eukaryota; kingdom Metazoa; phylum Chordata; class Actinopteri; order Beloniformes; family Zenarchopteridae; genus Zenarchopterus; species Zenarchopterus dispar. The sequence goes on along the minus strand of JAOWBL010000006.1, from coordinate 5,113,249 downwards.
TGAACAGCTCCGTTATTTCTCGACACACCTGCTCATCGGCCAGATGGAGGCGGATACATGCCTCACCTACTGCGTGTGCCACACGTTTCTCATTTGCGTCACTCTTGAGAGGCAATAAAGCAGAACAGGATGCAACTATTAGACCAAGCTGAGGAAATTACACTGAAGACTGATGTTAAAACTTCCTAAACAAAAAACAAAAAAAAAAAATTAAACCAAAACTGGTTAGAAGAACAGCATTTCAGCTCTGGCTCTCAGAGAGCACCGTCTTGCATGGCTTTAGATGTTCCTCCGCTCCAACACAGCCGAGTCAAATGAGATCACCATCAACTCGTCACCAAGGTCTACACAAGTCTGTCAATAGCCCGTAAATATTACCAGAGGTGTTAGAGCAAAGCAACATCGGAAACATGGGAGATGGTGTCCCCCAAGGACTAGGGTTGACTATTTCAAATCCGCAGCTACAAATGCAAAATGAATTTTTAAACAAGTATACAACTTGCACATTCTTGCAGGCTAGAAAACTTAGAAAACTTGTAGGGAAGTTAATAGCTATAGCTACTGGACAATGGGGGCACTTGAAGACAAAGATCATATGATTGTAGTTTTGTGCCTAATCAGCTAAAAAACACCAATGGATATAAAAAGTGCAAGTGGTCATGGGGCAGAGTTGAGCCTTTTTTTTGGAGAAGCATGGCACTTTACATAAAATACCACATTTACTGAAGGACTTGAAGAACACTGTACATTATAACTTAAACCCACATTTGCTCATTTCATGTTACAAATGACTCAGTTTGACTGTATTACAAGTATACACATATACTTTTAAAATATTTTATATTAAGTTGGGATACAGCTAATTTAAGGTTGTTGCTTAACAAAACAGAAGTGGGAAAACACAGGAACAAAGACAGGAGCCAAAAACTACATTTGAATGCAGTTAATCAGGATCAAGACCAACATTAACCTGACTTCAAAGCTTGATTTAGTTGAGCCTAAACTCAGTGGACTATAAGAAAGAAGATTAGGGAGGGAGACGGACAGATATTTTTACAGTGACCACACATGAGATCAATGACCTCAAAGAAGTCAAACCTTGCGTTATTTGGTTGAGAATTAAACTGTGTAAGTTTAAACCAAACACCCTCAGAAACGACACAACTACACGACAGCAAACTATTAACACTCTGGACTGAGATGTAAGCGTGGATGTAAACTTTAAGCCGTTTCTTCTCATCTTAAGTCACAAAGGATCCACATTAAGTGAGTGCTCAGTTGCGTTAGACATTTACTAATTATCTGCGACCCCTTCATTCCTGAAAAGGGACACTTTCAATAACAAAAAAGGGTGATTACCAGTAGTGCGATATCGAGAATGGTGAAGACAGCTTTGCAGAGGGGGCATGAGAGATTTCTCCAGTTGAAACCGACACTAAGGCGGTTGAGCTCCAAGAGGGCAGCTGCGGGCTGCTCCGACGGCTGCGCCGGGTGACAAGACCCGAGCAGGGGCAACGCGAAGAGCACAGCGCCGGAGATGAACAGCAGCGGGGGGAGCCTCATGGTCTTGACCTCAGGTGCCCTCCGAGGACGGCTTAGTGGAAACGTCCGTGAAGGACACGGCAGCTAAACAGACTGAGAAAAACTATATATAATGAAAGAGGCGGCAAGGAAGTCACACCTCGCTGTTGCGTTTTTACACCACCTCAATTTGTGGAAACATGACACTTAGTAACTGACAGAAAATGTTCATATGAAGCTAACAAAGAAGCTAACTAGCTTCTATTTTCCCCCACTGTACCTCCGAACGGAAATGAAGCGCCGCCGTCCTCCTTCCCAGGAGCTTCCAGGTAGTGCTGCTTCCACTTCCCCAGAAAAAAAGCCGCTGAAACCAGGCCAACAAGCTGTTCCTGACGAGCTCTAAGGAGACCTGCGCGATGATGCTCAGCTCTGAGTGGACGGCTGCTCGCTCCGTTTAAAGAACAGACAGTCAGCTGACTCGTCACGTGACCCCCCCCTTCCAAAACAAACAACGGTCGACGAAACCAGAGAAATAAAGATGACAGCGCTATAGCAGATACCACAGATCATCCACCTCAGCTTTAGCCTGCATATTTTCATTAACTTGTCATGCTTTCAGACCACAATAACAGATTTAGAAGGGAAAAAAAAGACACAAAACAACTGATCGAATGAGTCTTATTGCAAACCAAATATAAAAACCGGCGTCAAGTGAAATCCCCCAAATGTTAGATTACCTCTCACATGCTGTACAATAATAAATATATATTTTTACAATATATAAGATACGGTTTCGAAAATGAACTTCGACGCCTTCTGACTTGAAGGTCTTTTCCAAGAACGTAATTACAAATGCCCTTGCAAGTTTTCACCCCCATCTTGTGGTCTTTTATAAATGACATTTGGCTCATCAATGTAGCTGAATTAAATATGATCTCGATGAAGAGAACTAACTTCCTAAAGCTGCAGATAAGCATGGAAATCTTCTGAAAAATTTACAGCTAGAAGAAAGTTATACACACTTTATTTACTGCACAAAAGACGAATATATTTTCAAAAGAAAAGGGACATGTCATAAGTATATAAAAAGGATTACGTTGGCAGTTGCAAACATGTATAAAAGCATTTATTCTTTACACATTTCTTTGGACCTGTTCCTGTCTGATTCATAAATGAATATAATACACACATTGGAAAAAAAGGTTTTCAAATGTTTCAGTGCTGACATTTCAGCCATAATACAAAATTTTTTAAAAAAGCATATAGAATATTTAAACCTCAAATTAACTTAAGCAACATAAGTAATGTAATAGTGTTCAAACTGCTTGTTGCTACAGTGGTTTCTGGCATTATTTACAGTGGCCTAGCAGGTACATGACTGAAGTGAAGCTAAAGAGTGGTTTGATAATAAAATACAACAACAGAGCTGGAGACGTTCACTTGTCTTGCATCTTCTCTAAGATGGGGACAATCATGTCAAACTTGGGTCTCTTGGCTGGATCTTCGTTCATGCAGAGTCTCATCAGCTTACAGATGTGAGGTGAGATTCCCGGTGGAATGGTTGGTCGAAGACCCTCAAGAGCCACCTGAGCAATGAGACAAATTTGAGATGGAGTGTTGCTGTGAATATTCTAAATGTAGAAACCTGCACAAATATAGGCATTTCTGGATACCTCATATTAACCAAAAGTCTGGAGGTGAACACGTATTATAATCCTCTAGGTAAACATGGTAAATACTGCACCTGCTTACCTTCATCCCTATCTCCATGTGAGAGAGATCAGCAAAGGGAACTTCTCTGGTAACCAGCTCCCACAGTAAGACTGCAAAGCTCCACATGTCAGTAGATCTTCTGTTGATGTCCTCAGGTCTCTTCTGCAGTGCTGAAAACATGTGGGGGGACGAAAAAACTCTTGATATTACCATCTAATTATTTGTAAACAAACCAGGAATAAATTATACAGTACAGTATGTTCCTCACAAAGTGACTTGTAAACATCTCATTGACACAAACTTTAGATTATATTGCAACTTGAAGTACTAAGCTTATTTCAGGCAAATCAAAAGCACAATGTTTCCACTGGTGTCTATCATTGGATAATACAATATTATCACTCCTATGTAGATAATATACACATATGTGTATCAGTTCCTGTCAGCCACCTTAACCCTATGAAAGAAAACATTATCAACGTCAAACACTGCACACTTAAAAACTACTTACAGCTTTATGGGTACAAAAACAGAGCTTCTTTTTATGCATCTTTTGGCTCTTAGACATCAGATTTTGTCCTCATTGACCCCTTAGTTGGTAATTTTTGTCAAAAATGTCTTAGTGACTTAGACTTAATTTTTAGAAACACATTCAGTATCACTGGGACTGCTTTCTGCCCTCTTGGAAACATATCTAAGTTGAAATCCTAACTATCACAGTAGTGAAGTTAATTCATGGTTTTATTTTTAGTAACTCTAATGCACTGAACTCACATATCAAATACTAAATAAAACCAGAAGGTGGCAGGGTGTCTCAGCTATGATACAGCTGAACATCTAGTGAGAAAAGATCCTTTTTTCTGTGCATGTATTTCTGAGAGCATCCATTTCAGAGTCTGAAGCGTCTACAAAATCAAAAGGTGAGATGCAACACAACTGTGTCATTTGGACTGATGCAGCCTGATTCTTGATAAATGTCACTGAGCCTTTCAGATTTGAGGGGTACAGTGACATCATAGTCTTAAATCAGAGTAGAATTATCCCATTTTTATCTCTACCCAGTTTCATGTCATGATGCGTTTCCTGTGACCCCAAAGTTGGCAACATAAAACTAGGATAGACTTTTTTAAAATAAATAAATAAATAAATAAATAAAACCCTGTGAAGTAGAGGGATGGAATTTAGTTAATTGGTTGACTCCTCCCACAAAACCAGCTGTTATGAACAGATTTATTTTGTAATAAATAACTGCTAATTGTATTTATATCTGCTATTTTGTTATGTTTTGTCTAGGGAATTTCTTTTTTAGTCTGGGAAACAATATTGAACTCAAACCTGATGCCTTTAGTCTCTTTCCCACAGTGAGATCAGTATTGAGGCTAAAAAAGACAGCTTAGTGCATCCCTACTGAATAAGCTCTTAAATTTGTTGAGTTAAAGTCTCCTCGCCCACATTAAGGACAGTTTCTAAATAAGCTGGATCCCTCAGCTGTGATGCTTCTTTTCTCTGAAACTATATAAGGCTTCAGTAAGGTTTAAATACTTACTTAATGGGTTAAAATACATTATTTTTTAATTTAAATGTTCTCTTACACATTTAGTACAATTGCATTTGATTTTGAAACTATGATCCATTTTTACTGTTTATTTAATCTGTTTCCAAGCAGACTGAGTTTAGCTTTATCACAAAAAAGGAGCTGTAATAATAGATTAAACTCAACTGAAAGTCAGAGGAGGTGTTAGGAAAGAGGAGGTGACAGGAAATGACAATACCTTCTGGGGCCATCCATGCTGGAGAGTACATACGACCGGGGCACTGGAAAGAGAATTTGGCATCTGCCATGCTTATTCTGGCCGTCATGTCCTCATCAATCTGGAAATCAATCGCATCAGCTTGTTAAATTTAATATATGTAGCACACTTAAGTTTCAAACTGATGTTATACACCAGAGGCCCACAACAGAGGAGTAGTATCTTACCATGACATGCTTACTGTTGAGGTAAAGCCGAGGAACCATTGGCTCTAAGGTATGGAGGAAAGCCATGCCACTGGCAATATCCAAGGCAAACTTCACTGCTTGACTCTGGTCCACCACTAGTGCTGAGGAACGGGAAAAAGGTGAAAGAGAAAGGAGAGGTTGGGAGAAAAAGAGTATCCAGATTTTCAATGTGATGAAACTGACATTTGAATCTTCACTAAGACTGGTTTCTCAGGTTTATCAATGACATGTATGGAAACAGGGTGTTTGCTGTACATGAATATCTGAGTATGTTCTATGGTAACAACAGATACCTCAGATAAACAACAGATACCTCAGATAAACTGACTATGAAAAAAAACAAACAAAAACAGTCTTTTTCTTTTTCTAAACATGTAGATAAAGCAAAATATTTACTAGTGCCCTGGTGGAGTATGTTGTACAGGGATCCATATGGCATGTAGTGAGTGATGATGATGGGGTGAGGAGATGGAGGTGACTGACATGCCCCAAGAACAGGCAGAATGTTTGGATGAGAGAAAATCCTGTAGGGACACAATAAAGGAGACATAGGAGAGGCTGTTTTTTTTTTTTTTTTACTCAAGTTAACATCAACAAAGGAAATAAATGGCACGTTGTGAGATCAAGGTTTTCCACAGGTGATTCGATGTAAAGAAACTTTAGGAATCCTCATAATAATACATCACTTTTGAATGACATGGAAACTGATTTTACACTTTCATCATGACAAACAGTCAAATTTTTGCTCAAGATTTTATATTGTCTATGAATTTTTAATAATACTCATCCTTGATACTTTTATGTAGCATCAGTTGAAAAAATAAAAGAAGTTGAGAACTGAAACCAACATGATAGCAAGCACACAGCCAATACCTACACTACTCATACTCAAAGGGTTCTCTAGATAGTGATATTTTGTTTTCTTGTTGGTAGATGAACATGTGTTTGGTGGCACTGACTAAATGACATGCAGCAAAATGACATCAAAGTAGACATGCTTTCTTTTCTGTTGTGACACATTTGATTTTGTATCAGAGGCCTTTAGAAAGCTTCATATAGATATACAACATAGATATTCAGTTAACATGGCCATGATTATATTAATGAATGACTCACTATATTTACCTTTGGCACACTAAAATCCTCTACTTTACATGATATTTTAACTTCACATAAAAAAAAAAAACTTTTAGGGCAGAATTAACTTGAGTTCCTTCGAAGAATAAGGCATATCTTATTTTTCTGAGATGAAAGTTTATGACTACTAAATCTTGACATCATCTAAAATCTTTTTGACATCTACCAAGTAAAGACTCCTCATTTTCTTGCATAAAAGTACTGCAGCCTAATTTGAGTAGTCTTTGACCATCTATTTACCTCACCAATCGATCATATGTACCTTCACATTAGGACTATATTTACTGGGCCTTATCGTAAGTCCAAATGTCAACAGCTTCTACGTAAATCAAACAGACTAATGGTATAAAATAAGCAGAAAGGCAGCATGTGACCCTGTGACGTTCGTCCAACGACAAGCTATTATCTGCCTATTCCGTGTGTACATCTTAGGAAGTACTGATAAGAGCCGTCCAAGCAAAACCACCACTTTAACTGTTTTATTGTCAGAAGGAAGGTGAGTAAGTCACCTGAGTTTTGGATGCTCCTCATTGAAGTCTCTGCTCTTCCTTGTGGTCCAGTCTCTCACCTGCAGAACCTTCACCACAATCTCATCCCCTTGCCACCGACCCTGCCATAACTACAAACGGAGCACAAAGTCCAGTCAAACAAAAGAGGAGCTGAAAAACACTGGCAAGAGGGAGTAACAGACAGACCTCTCCAGACTGGTTTTCGTTGATCTTTGCCAGGAGCGAAAGCTGCTTATAATCAATACCAGCCTGCTTGTTGAGGGTACCATTGCCTATGAGGAACAGAACAAACCAAAAAGTAAAAAAGAGCATGCATCCAGCTTTGACATCATGATGAGAAGAATGTTGCTCACGGGGGCGAGTCCTCATGGTACCCTTCCAGAAAGTTTCCTTGTACGGGATTTTGGTCATGCTTTGGCCCAGTTTTTCTGCTTTTTCTAAAAGCAAAAAATAAATAAGTAAAACAGACAAGCACTGTGCAAGTTCTGTATTTATTTTTCCCACAAGTATCCTCTGACCTTGCAGCAACTGTCTTAGGTGAGGCTTGGCCTTGTCCAGAGGAGTCTGTCCATACCTGTTACACATACACACCTGGGCACCGCTGGCTACCAAATCCTAAAAAAGGAGGAGGTTTCAAAGGAATTTTTTGTATTAAATGAGTTGGTGCAGGGGAAAGCAGGGAGAAGCATGAGCGTTACTGCAGTGACTATTTGTGTCCACAAGAGGGCGTTTACAGCAAACAGATCACACTAAAGGAAGCATGTGAGTTCATGTATTTCTTACTGCACCTCTGCAACTTCATCTTGTCCCCAGAAGCAGGCGTAGTGGAGTGGGGTGTTTCCATGCTCGTTGACTGTATTAGGGTCCGCTTTGCACTGAATCAGCTGTTGTTTACAAGTTAAAAAGTTACAAAATTTAAGCAATTGAACAAGTTGTGGACAATGCAAACCAAGTGTGCCTGGTCCAGCAGTATCTAAGGGTGCGTACCTTAGCCACAATGTCTCTGTGCCCGTGACTGGAGGCAAGATGTAAAGGTGTATCATCTCCACGGTTCATCACGTTAATGCGTGCCCCTCTCATGATGAGCATGTCCACGACACCGCTCTTCCCTTCTCTACATGCCCAGTGGAGGGGACTGAAGCCATGGTCATCACTAAGACAAATAGAGATTATGAGGAGTGAAGACACTGAGGGATTTAATTTCACTGCCTAACTAGACAACAGGTCCAGTAATATTTAAATTTTGTTTGTTATTATCACTGAAGTTGATTAGCAGCGCATGTAAACTTCAGTGCCAGTATATCTATTTATAAAGAAGCCTTTACAAAATCAGAGTCCTTTCATTTAATTCAGATTTCTGGTTCTCAAATATAATTGAACAATGGAGTCAGCTTCTATTCTAAGAGCAGATGTGGGCCATTTTGTATCTGTACTTTTTCCTCAATCAAGCAGGAAAAAAAAAGTTGTTTATTGTGTTTTAAAAAGAACACTATTTAGGCCTTTAACAGCTGGCAATCTCAGGATTCTTTCTATGGTAAACAAAGTCCTTTTACTCCTTGCAGAAGTGAAGAACTCTAAGAGATAATACATCATTAATCAAGTCTACCATAATGAAAAGTCTTCAGAGTTCACCACAAAGTAATAATTCAGAGACCTCAAAAAAACAGGGATCAGTCTTTGCCAAAAACCATCTTAAGGAGCAAGGACAGTTCTGGAGCAGAATTCTTATGAAAGGAGAAACTAAGCTCCATCTGTAGCAGAGTCCGGACAGAAAAAAAACAAAAACCATTAAAGGCGTTTAAAACAGCTCATGATCTCAGGCCGACAACATCACGTGTAAAACAGTCGGCGGTGCAGGCATGCATGGACTCCAGCGGTGCTGGGGCATTAGTGTTTACTGGTGTCATGATTGATGATAGAAGCAGCTGGGTGAGTTCTGGCCTGTCAGGTGATACACTGACAGCTCAGATTCTGTTAAGTCCAGTAAAGCTCATCACAGTACAGATGGACAATGAAAGGAAAACAGGAATTAAAAATAAAGTTCAGAGGAAAAACATTCTGCTCTAACTAAGTCGATTGCCTGATCCCCATCTGCTGTATGCAATTTACTGAAGACTAAATGCAGAGAGACAAACAAACGAACAACAATTGACAACAGCTGCTGCTTCAAAATGTGAAAGGTAATGTTTCTCCATGGGATCCAGACCTCAGGCAAATACTGCCTTCAAAAGATTCTTGAAAACCTTTTTTTTTCCAAAGAATATCTTATTTTTGTACTGATTACAGTTGGATCCCTGAAAAAAAAAACAAAAAAAAAACGCAATCAAATCAAAGAGTTTTAATTCAGTGTTTCCAACTAAACAGATCTAAGCATCCTCAAGTTAAAATTAGAAGTTTTCACTTTAAGCTCATATTCATTATCTCACAGCAAAAACTGTTTTTGTGAACAGCTAGATTAACAAAAACTCGTTCATATATTTACCCACCAACAAAGGTTTATAAGATTACAGCATTTAGAGTTGAATACAAGCCATTGTGCCCCTTAAGAGGATGGGTGCCAGAAGGCTCCCCTAACAGAGTAGACATCAGGTGACAAAACATTATCTGTGTGGCTTCCTCTTCACCACGGTCACACAGGTTATTACACCCTCCACCTACTAGTCTTTATTTAGACAAAAGCAGATGCTTCCTCTCTCCGCCTGCAGAATGCATCCATCTGATAGATGGCAAGAGTGTTAAATATGCCTCCTAACATATGCAAAGGAGCAAACACTCACAGTATGCATGGCAGTGCCTCAGTCTACAAGGAGCCGAGCTGTCACCTCTAAGTGACAGGTCCCTTCACCCAAGTCAGTCCTGCACATTACTTGACCTCGAGGCAGCCGCTGGGGCTTCTCGCAGCTCCCTGCAAAACCACAAACTCTACACTCAGTTTAACAATAAACCTCAAAATGGCTTGTATGCCCTGTAGGAAATAGCTACAGTACCAGCTCACACTGAAGTCAAACACCAGTTAGGCCCACTTTCTGTCAATTCTGATCCAGCGCTGAGGATAGACAGCTCATAGTCTGACCAACCCTCCAGGCTATAAAAAGCAACAAGGGAAAAAAAAAAAAGAAAAAAAAAAGCTCAGGAATGACAGGCTGGAAAGTGCACTGCTCTAGACATTCCCTCTCAGCTTCTGTTTTTTGTTTGTCTTCCCGTGCCACTTACTTGTGGGGGCAGATGTCGAGCGGCATTGAACGATATTCTCACATTCCTCTAACACATGACAGTTTTATTACACATTTTAGGCATTGTGACGGGCGAAAAAGCAGGGTGGGAGGGGGGGCAGTCCACATAGTCGAGCTTCCTCAAAGTAAGAGCCGAAAGGAGGCCTCCAGCATAATGACTGCTCTCTCAGAGCTGCCTGAGAAGCTCCGTCAGTGAGGGCTTGGCCCTGTATGGAGCTGAACAGAGGAAATGGCTCTGACTGCTGCGTGGTTGGCCAGCAGCTCAGCGGCACTCAAAGTCAACGTCAACAAGCTGCACATATATGGTCTGGACAAAGAATGAGACAACCATGGTCTTTAGTGGTGAATTCTTCCAACCCCTAACTGGAAAATGAATTACCCAAACACGGAAAAGGTCCACTGAGTATACTAACCAAAGTCTGTCTGCCCCTTTTGGTGTTTAGTGGGATAAATTTAAGATCATATTATGTTGCCATTTATATCACAGCAAAACCGCCCAGTGCTTTTATTTAGCAGTTTTTGTGGATGACATCATAAGAAGAAAAGGAGGAGAAGTATAGGCTGGAATGGAAGAAAGACAGCCGTGGTGATGCTCAGCAGCACCACAGGGAGAGCACTATATGGAAACTATTCAACCAAATCTGACATGTGAAGGATCGCTCTGTATGCACAAACACACACAGACCAACCCAACTAGATGTAGTATGTTTCCTTTACAGTTAACTCTCATTACAGATTAAGACACCAGAAAAAGTCCTCTTGCAGATCTCTCCCTAACCCTTTGAGTGCTTTGAATGACGAATGCACAGATATATCCACTTACCCCAGGTTGAGGTCATTTTCTGTGTTATCCAGCCACAGGCGAACAGCTACTGAATTTCCTTCTCGACACTGTGTGAAGATGTCATCCATGGCTGTGCTGCAGATCAACCGTTTAAGTCTTTCAGTCTCCTTTAAAATCAGGAACTTGGGATCTGGAAATGATGTTTGGGACTCTTTAATTACATCTTTTTCACAAACGAAGAAAATAAAGAGTTTTGAACCCGTTTCTACAGATACACAGGCAACGCTTTGACTTTTTAAGTCAATGAAGTGACTTGTACATACAGTATAGCGGTATCACTGTTCTCAAACCATCATTTTAAGTGACCTTTCTTAAAGTCATTGGTTTTGAGGGAACTGTTGTAAGAGTAAAAACGAACAAAAGACTAAAGCTGTGACGTGAGGCGCTCATTTAGTTGGACTTTTCCTGGTCTGACTCGGATGGGTTAGCTTACTTTGTGGACCACTTAGAAAAGCATTGTGAAAAGTTACAAAGCGGTCGCTCCCATTACAAACACAACTAAACACGTACATAAAAGTCTATCGAAACTTTTACCAGACGATTTGTTGTCGGTTCCTTGTTTTCTTTCTTCTTCTTTTTATATATATATTTTTCCTTTCTTCTTTCGAAAGTCTGCCGTCTCCAGAAAACGTAAGAGCAGAGACTGCTGGAGAGTCCACGCCCCGCCGCTCCTGCTGATGCGGGCTGCTGCTGCAGGAGATATCTGGAGATCTCTTCTCCTGACTGGGACACCGGAGCAGCAGCGTCCCCTAGTGGTGGAAATTCAACAGTGCAACTCCCTGTTGTATTAAATACAGTATATTGGAAACCTGTGGACGAATACTGTGTACTGGTATTCCTCCTTTAAAGAAAGAAAAACCCAGGATGGTCACTGACTGACTTGAAATTGACAAAAGCAATAATAAATAGTAATTTACTTAATAACTGACTTATGAAAATAAGACATGCTTTTGAAATGTTTTAATAAAACAAACTCATGTTATTTGGACAAATTAGTTGCTACTCTCAGAAAAAAAAAAAAATGAAAACAGTTTGACCATAGTGACAATTTATACTAAAGTGTATCTTGTAATTAACATCACAGACCAGAGGAAGCAAAGTACGAAAAGTATAGACAAGCATGTTAAATGTAAAGGTTATAAGAGCATCTCCAAGCAGCTTACAGTTGCAAAAGTTGTTCAGAAGACAAAAAATATGAAAGGTATAACCGACGCCCAGAATAACTTCTAAAAAAATTCACAGTGAACTCCAAGCTCAAGGTATGTTAGTGACAGATAGTACCATCCATTGTTGTTGGAGTCAGTGGACTTAATGGAAAAGGACTGAGGGAGAATCCACTGTTGAAAGCCAATCAGAAAAATGCAAGACAAAATGTGTATTGACATCCCACAAAATGTCTGAGCCAATGTCTTTTGGACAGATAAAACAACTCTAGATCTTTTTGAAGCTCTATGTATCCATTTGCAAAACTGAAGCATTCAAGGAAATCACTGGAGCTAATGTAAAGCACGGAGGAGGCTCAGTTCTATTCTGGGGCTGCTTTGCCTATGACAAATTCACCAAAATACCCATCTACATGTGCAGAAGTCTCATCAAGAGGTACAGATATTACTTGATTGCAATGATCGCTTGAGAAGATTGTACAACAACACATTAATTTGAGGCTCCAATCATTTTTGTCCAGGCCAGTCTCGCTTGTGGAAATTAGAATCTGATTTTCATTAGTCAATGTTCAATAAATCATTTATTACTTTTGTCAGTTTCAGTATAATTGGATTTGGAGTATAATTAATTAAAGGTGATAATTACATCAAAGTCAGGCTCTATTATTCTGATTTAGTTGCATTGTTGATTCTTAATGGCTGGAAAAAAACACCACTATCAATAATAAATAAAGAACAAAGTTGCAATTCATTACACAGTGATAGTATCTAACAAGTATTTACATGTCTAACATGTATGATTACTAGTACATGAGAACAGTTTCCACTTACCGTTTAAATAATAGGGAAAAAAGCTGAACAGAGAAGCATGACAGAACCAAGTTTGTAATTATATCAGACGCAAACAAGTCATTATCTAAGTCAAAATCAAGGCCTAAAGACCAAATCTGGTTTACCACCTTATTTTGTGTGGCTTACAGGAGGGTATAAAGATAGTCATATACTTATGATATAATTCTATTCTGTTGTTGTACAATACATGGTCAAAAACATGTCACATAACATGTCTCAGTTACATTATCTGTGACATGATAGTTACCCACTGGGTGTCAGTATCACACATAAAGCTGTTTCCAACAATAGTTCATTGGCAAAATAATGGGTTTGGATTTTTTTTTTTAACGTACAAAAGAAAGAAATTTATGCATAAATGACCAGAGACAGGCTGTTAATGATCTCAGATTTTCTAGAAAAACTCCCGCAGACTATATCTGGTAACTAGCAGGAACACAGCTGGTTGAGGAAGCACTCAGTTTTGTGGCATTTTCATTAGCTACTGATGAAAGTACAGACAGTATGGATGCAGCATATCTCACCGTTTTATAGTGTCCTGAAGGTCGATTTGTCTGCCACACCTCTTTAAAAGTCATTATTTTATACCTATCACTTGTAGTTCAATACATGGGCAGTTATGCAATTTGATATAAAGTGGATAGATTTAAATAGCCTTGTAGTTGAGGTGTGTCTGGTCTTTTAAAGGAAACCATGACAGCGATAGAAAAAGGTTGTGTGGTCTCATGAGCTGAGGTTCACACTATTCTAGACTGCTGGATGAATTAGGGAGGGAGGAGCAGTGAATGAGGATATAAACCCATCAAACTATGATGGAAGTAACTCTCTCATCTCCCCCAAAAAGCAAGGAACATTCTAGATTTCCCCACATATAGATTGCTACATCAGAATATTGTGTCTGCATATTGATTGGGATCAGTTTTTACGTCCAATCCCTAATATAATAACTCTCCCAGTTTATACAGGCCTGTTATTGCTTAGTAGCTCTCTCTCTCTCTCTCTCTCTCTCTCTATATATATATATATATATATATATATATATATATATATATATTTTTTTTTATATATATATATATATATATA
>JAOWBL010000006.1:5048242-5062010 GCA_028564865.1 Zenarchopterus dispar | reverse complement strand
CTCTCTCTCTCTCTCTCTCTCTCTATATATATATATATATATATATATATATATATATATATATATATATATAAATAGATAGATAGATAGATATTACAGTAGCTTATGCTGTGGTAAAATTGTATGCCTATAGCCTTCCAGTTTCTCATATGTTAATCCTTCTCTTCCTGCAGCAACAATACAGTGATGGTGACGGATACAGACATAAGGCTAACGCTAAGTTACCAAAGAGGGGCTAGTTGTTAAAACTAAAAACAACAATGCAATCATTTGTTAATGGTTCATGTTCAAAGGATTAGTTAGATGAGCAGCAAAAAATTGAATTTGTACAGAAGAGTGCAGAAGAGTGCCAAGAAGAGTTGTTAAACTATGTACTGTAAAACTGAAATCTTGTGAGCCTTACTTATCTAGGGCATATGGCTGTCTTGACTTACAACTGAAAAAGTGAGAGGCAAAGTAATATTAAACATCAAGACACACAGTATAAATGCAGCTGTGATATCTTTAGCACCTGGCCTACAGAATTCTGTTTTATGTGCAAATAGTTTTCATAGGCTTAAAATTAAAAAGCCCCTCCTCATATGGTGTGTAGCATGTGTGTGTCATGGTCTATGTGATCAAAAATTGTTTGAATGATTTCTGTGTCATCTGCCTCCAGGACTGGGGTGTTTCTTTGGAAGAGCTCTTAAACAGCTCTACAGTTGAATGATATGAGATATATAACTAATGACATAAAATTATGTGGAAAAAAAGTTTCTACTACTAAGATTTATTTTGTGTTATTTGGTGATATGATGGAGAGCCCAGAGCAGCAGAGAGAAACCTTTTTATGAAGGTGCAAAAATATCTGTCGACTTAGATGTGTGATTAATAACTAACTAAATAACATAATTTGATTTTTTTCTGCCAAAAAAGAAGAAGAAGAAAAAGCCAGTTATTAGTCTACAAGTTTTTACAATTTGCATCAGCTTCAGCCCGAAAAAATCCATGTTGGGTGATCCCTAGTTAGAGCATATTTGAAATATTTCTCTAAGATTTTTTTTTGTTTGTTTGTTTTTTGCACATTGTCATGTAACAGCTCTCATACTTTTGTAAAACTGGAAGTTAGTATTCAAACCACTGACACAGATCTGCCAATCATACCATAAGGTGCTGTGGATTTCTTTCTTTCTCCCCCCCTCAAAAATATCCGATAAACCATCCAGATGCAACACAACACTGCACTGACAGGCTTAATCTTGTTACACTTTCTAAGTTGAACAAGATCTTTATCTTTGGGTCACCTTGTGCTTCACCTGCCTTTCCCTGAAGAGCTCCTTTGCAATACAGGGCTGGTGCTCCTGATGTACAGCTGATGATTCCCAAGGCACAGGCCCTCTTATTGGTGACCGGAGAGGGCAGAGGCCTCTCCTGTGTCACTCACTCTAGCAAAGCATCTAGCTTAAATTATTTTACAATCTCAAGACAATAAATGTATTTATAGCCGTATTTGGTTGTGCCAAACTTTTACACATTTTTGTCTGTAATTATAGAATATACAATGTCAGTTCAGTTTGTGAATGTCAACCTAGAAATGTCACCGTGTACGGTGATTTACAAAGAGGAGACATGAGTTCAGTAGCTTCTGTACGAAGTCATGAGGGGAACAGAAATGTGCCGCGTATGCTGTAATGACTTGCTGTACATTTACAGTAGATGCCCAACAGTGGTTTACTGTCTTTTAGATCAGTTGTAGATGAGTAGTAAAATATTTTCCCTTTTCAGTAAAGTAACAGGTAATTCAAAGAAAAAGGAAGGATACCTAACTTGTCAGTATAAAACAATATTTGCCCTTCTCACACACAACAGAATTAAATAAAGGGGATTAGAAACACAGACTAATTGACAATTCTCTCCTCGGATCTTGTTTGTGAGCGTGTACTAGACAACATGGCTTCTCTGTAACAAAGCGTATACATCCAAGCTAAAATATCCTTGTTCTGTCACATAGGTCATTTGATGTTTGTTCCATCACATTTGCAGTTAAGTAGTTTACCATCACATTAGATTAGAGAAGCTCTTACATCACAAATGCAGTGGGTTGCCGGATTGATCATGATTGCTGTGTAAGCACAGATCAGAAAATGTAAAGCAGGGTGCCACTTCAGAGGACATGATGGTTTGAGAAGCAGAAACTGCTCTGAGCAAACTTGATTAAGGGGAGACTTATCTCCTGCTGCAGTGGTTTCATGTGATGCAGCGATAACCAACAAAGTACATGTGCTCATGTACTTTGAACTTTTAAAAGTGGTA
This sequence comes from Zenarchopterus dispar, assembly GCA_028564865.1. Classification (NCBI taxonomy): domain Eukaryota; kingdom Metazoa; phylum Chordata; class Actinopteri; order Beloniformes; family Zenarchopteridae; genus Zenarchopterus; species Zenarchopterus dispar. Next base: position 5,059,718 of record JAOWBL010000006.1, on the reverse strand, counting down.
CTGAGTTTGAATATGTAGACAGATTAATTTTAACCAAACAAAGAGGTGCCATTACAGGTATGTGTAAAAATATGTTATTCATGCTATTTTTAAACCTGATTCTGCCTTTCCACTTTCTTTGATTTGGGGAGCAAGTAACTGGCTTTATTATAGTTTGTAATCACATGGTAAAAAAAAAAAACAACTACTTTTAATCTAGCATTGTATAGTGTATTCCAATAAAGAGTAATTTACTGATTAAAAACAAATGAAATTAACCTTGTAATAACTAAAACATCAAATATTTTCCTGTTCTTGTACAGTTAATCTCTTTAAAATGTAGATTTTTTTATTTTTTAATAATTTATTAATCAGCTTTTACTTAGAATTGGGGAGCTGAATCCCTGAAACAAACATGTGACTAAATAATCACAGATAATGACCAAATACCTGCATGTAATACCACAACGCGTTTTAGTTTTAGGAATGTATGACATGCAGGGATTGTTCCACAGTGACATTCACCGGGTAATTCCACTATCAGCATGATAATCATTTAACACAATTACCAGTTATAACTCAGTGTGTGTGGGGCACATTTGCCAGCCAAATGTACGCTGATAAGAAAAATGCCTGTTGACAGCAGCATATGTATGGGTTCGTGGAAAATTCACCATGCCACCTTCAATTATAGACTGATAAGATTTTATAATCCAATTCTGGTCATTTTTTCCCCCAGTGCATCCACACAGGGCTGTGCAGTGAAAAGATGGAGAGCATTCAAATAACTGCCTGTTGGTTACTGTCACATGACACTAGGATCTTCCTCTTAGGAAAGAGATTTGAGACTCAAACTCACCCTCTGCACCAACAACAAAACATTTCAGTGGCTTTCTTAAAATTCTTATATTTTTCATGAAGTTATAGGATCAATTAGATTGGTTTAACTATCATGTAGAACATTTACAGTTTCTTATTACATTTTGTTTCTTGAACAAAGCACATTTGCTTTTATGTGCTTTAGGAGCAACTCAAAATAGTGCATGAATAATAGATCATGTTAAGAATTAATGATTGCATTTTCAATATTTTACAATATGGTATAGTTGAAATCAAGGTCCACGGGCTGGGATACTAAGAAAAGAAGAGAACAGCCATGATCATCATAACATTAAAATTAAATTAGACATTACACTGCATGGTCTTAAGGAGCACAGAAGAGAGAGAAAAATACTATCATCTAATCAAAGTCAATGTGCGAAGGCAGAAAAAAGAAGCTAACATTTTGTTAAATTATTTTTCGAAATACATGTTGGACGTTTTGTCCTTTAAAATGACTTCATTATCCAAAACTTAGCCACAATTTTTCTACAAACTTTCAGCAAGAAATGACCGTGAATAAAAAGGTTTCAAATTCAATTTACATATTCAACAGAGTCCCCTCCAGGACGGCAGAGAGCACATTTTGAGCACAAAAGTTCAACTGTGTGTACTTAGATTGTAAATTATTCAAGCCATTATCACAGCTCCATCAAAACCATGTTTTCTTACAGGAGGTGCCAAACACTTTAATGTGCTTCTGATAAAATGACCCCATGATCCCCTGCACTCCCAACATGAAAAGTAACATGTTTTACAAAAACTCATAGATGTTCATAGGGCTTTTGTTATAGCTTATTTGTGTGCCCTTTATAGAATTTGTTTTATTCTTAAAGCAATTTTTAACCAAGAGCGAATATAATGAGATGTGATTTCACAGTAAAATAAATATTTATATTATATAATGGATTTGATCAGGACATGCCCTAGTGCCAAAAATAGGATTGTTGTAAATGCTATATAATGTAATGTTTTGCACTATCTTTTGAATAGGATATCTCTAAAGATGGAAGCAGACTGTTATTGTTCAGTCATAACATCTTCTGATTTGTTTCAGAGGAATGAGTAGAATAGTCTGGATGAAAAAAAAACCTATGGACATTCAAAAGTAGCCTTTCTCAGTAGCCACTAAAGGTGAGTAAAAAGCGTACTGATTCTGCTAAAACGTGGCTGTTTACTTGTTTACTCCTTGTATCTTCTCTTATTTTGCCTTCTGCACATCTTTCTGGAGAGAAACCAGCCAACAAGTCCAGTTCAAATTTTTCTCTTCTCTCCCACCTTTTCTTGGCATCTGCATCAAAGAGCTGCAGATCGGTGTGTCTGACTGGGGCTCACCTGCACACGTACAAGCTCACTCTGCAGAACAAGGAGTTTCTTGTAAAATCTGGCAATGTGACAACTTCCTGGTAATACGTGGTTGGATTTATTTAGAATGCAGCAGCTACTAAACAATCAATACATTTGTTTTTATTTCTTGCTTTACTTTTTGTCCCTGTGGATTTTCACTTTCTCCTGCTCGCCTGATTATTGCTGCCTGTGCTTCCCTGGTTCCTCAACCCCACAGATGTCTCTTCCACAGAGGAAAATGATGCTTTAGGATTATGATGTCGTCTCCTTCATTACCTGGGCTGAGGCTGCTACAAAGCTCTGTAGTGGCAGGGCACTGGGACTGGATTTTGTCTGCCTTAAGTTCCCCAGGGCTTTGGAATCTTTTGGGTCATATTGACTAATGAGCAGTGGCAGTGACTTTGAAATGGCGGATTGGGGAAGTGGTTCCTCTTTTTAAGAACCACGGGCCAAAGTGTGCGTTTCAATCAAAGAGGGATCACATTCCCACTGGAGCAGTTTTATACCGTCGCGAGAGTCATTGAAGGGGCTTAGGAGTTTGCCGAACAGATCTACATGGGATTTGTGGATTTGGAGATGGCAATTGACATGGAGGTAGTGACTCAGGAGTGTGTGATGCTAGTTCTGTTGCTATCCAGTCTTTAATCAAACTGAACGAGAAAGCATTTAGTTTAAAAGAATGAGTGGAAGTTGGACTTTGTCATGGCAACCCTCTATCACAAAAACCCATTCATAACTTGTATAGACAGAGTTTATTTGGAACACTCAAGGGGTGGAAGGGATCCAGTTGCTTTTTGCAGATGATGTGGTCCTGTTGATGTTTACAAGAAGTAATCAGAACCTCTCACTGGGAGAAATGGACTCCATATCAATGTTTGCAGCATAATGTGGGTGCAAGTGTGATATATTCAGTTACTTATATTGGTACACAGGTGCTGACACAATAGAAAACCAAAGCCACCAAAAACCAAGGCAATATTATTTTTTTTTCTACAGAAAAAATATCAATTTCCTGTAACCCAACCAATTAAATGAAGAAAACACTGTTGATCTTTAGGACTTCTTTGAAGATAATTGGAGAATAGATATGGAGCCAATGTCATATGTGCACTGCTTTCATGTCAACATTCTGGCTCTGTGTGTTCATGAGAGCTGCAGGGATTTGGGTAATTTTCTCTGCCATAAGCTTGACAGGAAGTAGCACGCATTTGATAATGGAGCAAACAAGTGTTCACATGTGGGGAGCACACGCCAATGCATGCTGACACACCTGTGACAATTTTTGAACCATCTGTTCACCAAACCGTGGATTATGATAATAATCACACTTCATAATTATGTATAGATGCGTGTTTAATCTTGAACATGCTTGCTTGAGTGTTTAGAGTCAATACAAAAGTAATTTCAGGCACTTTACAGAGAAAGCACTCATGATTACAAGGTCAGTGCAAGTCCAAGTAAATAAATTCCACTTTAATCCAGTTATGTTCCAATTACAGTCCAAACAATATTAACCATAGATTGATTACACTGTGATTTAATTTACAAAGACACCTCTTGGGAAGGGGGTGCAAAAACTAACTAAGACTCTGAAGTGCTGAGTTTAATCTGCAGTACAAATTTGCACAGTACAATAGAAAATGCAGCTTTATTTATTTAATTTTCCTTTGCACTTTATGGACCGTTTGGACGTTCCTCAGACTAAAGTTTGGACGGCTCTTAACATGATTACTTGCATGTGCACAGCTGCATACAGAACTGTTGACTGAAACTTAATCTTCTTTCAAAAAAGGCAATACGTGAGTCATTACTGTAATGAACAATATTACAGCCAAAAAGTGGTTTTGTGCATTTTCTCTCCATGTCGGTAAGCCATCCCCCAGGGGAAGAGATTGCAATGATTTTCCTCTCATTAGCTTTTTCGTGCATCTTTCCTGTGGGAGGACATGCTAGGCAGCTCTTCCTTGTTTGCATTTAAATTTGTTCTCGAGAAGAAGTGGTGGCAAAAAGAAAAAAAAATAAAGAGGCAAAGTCCAGAGGGAGTGAAGTGGAGGAAAAATGGTCAGGCATGATAAAAGCTGTATTTTCATGTGGAAATGCTACAAGTGAAAAGCTTCTCAGTCACTCACTTAAAAGGTGAAAAAATGATGCAATTCCTGTGAGACTTGATCTGGGCATTTAACAGCACCAGTATTTTATAATGACCCTTACACCTCTGCTCATTTCTTTAATCTGGTGAATGGAAGAACAAGACATAAGAAGCAAAATAACAGTGTCTCAGCGAGTCTGTGGAGGTTATTGAAAAGGAAGCTGTCAAAAGGAAATGTAAAATTAGGAAGATGGCAAAACATGAAAGGAGATTAAATTTCCCCAGAGGATGGCATCGTTAACAGTGCAGGAAGAGAAGAGAAAACATGTTGATGAAAATGAGCAATTTTTTTCTCTCACAGTTTTGTAAGAAAAGTAATAAACATTCTTGTCATCACCATAATACATCATCTGTTGTGAAGTGCATGTCCCAGCATACCTTTAGTGTTACATTATTAACATTCTCATTCCAACGCCCTGCCCACTGTGTGATCATACAGACTCTCTGAGCAGATTCCATCAATTTCTTTCATGACACTTTTTTTTTTTTTTACTTTACAATTTCAAAAACACCTACTGTTTAAAAACTTAACAAGAGCCAGTTTTGAGCAGCATGGTCCACCAACTATCCCCAACAGGCATTTCTTTGCAGCATTGAGACCTCTTTCAGAAGATGAGTGCGGTTCTTTAAGAAGACAAAACACACAGAGACTACAAGGTGGCAGTTTGCAGTGTGGTAAAAGTCTAAAAAGGACTGGTTGTCATTATGAGAAGAAACTGACCTTAAGAGAACTCTTTATTACCCTCGTGACTTATTGACAGTGCAAGTGAGACACCAGCAAATTTGAGTCTGTGCTCTGAGAATATGTATTCTCTCTCTGAACAGCAGATAACACCTCGGGCAAATAAGTTATTAGCGTCTCAGCTGCAGGGAGGGCAAATATAGCCTAAAGTACATCCTAATGTGTATTTTATCCATGGCTCACCAGTTTTACTCTTCAAGTATTTGGCTTGAGACATGCATTGATTTGATTCTCTGGTATTTTCTGTCCAAAGTCAATTGGTTAAATCAGTTCATTGTTATAAAAACATCCCCGAGGTTACATTTTAATTAAAAAATATAGAGAAACTTGCCATTTGACAAGTCTTTTGGATTTGACTATCTTAATTTACCTGGGAATTGGTACTGGAGTCAGACCAGCTGAAACACATCAGAGAATAACATGCACATTTAGATAGGCAGCCAATCAATTACAAGAATTTTTAATTCATTGGATTTGCTTTAAGATGAAAAACTTGCCTCCAAAACGCACTTAGTTTAAAAACTTTCTATGCCACTTTAATAGATTTTCAAAAATGTGTTACAATTATTCTTATAAATAAATAGTAAAAATGAATGTGAATTCTTACTTTTTTAATTTTCTTACCTTTAAAGTCTTTATGCAGTCACCTTCCCATGATATCAACAATATCATTCTATATTTAGAATAAAATGTTCTTTTGTAGCACGAGAAATCATTGGCTCAGTTCAGGTATCTACAATTATCTGGTATCACGTACAAAATTATACAAAAGCAAATTAAAACCATCAGTAGGTGAGTGAAAGCAAAACACTCACTGATGTTAAAGAGTTCCTACATGCAACTGAAATACCTTTGAGATTTTTCTTTGCTACAATATTTTTGCATTTCCTCAGAAACAGGACTTTACAACCCTAGAAAGTTTTGATAGCAACATTTTTTTATGCTTTTGTTAGTGATGCAGATTCCACCAGATAATTGGTAGAGATTCTTCAATGTGCACTTCTAAAGCAACACCTTGGTCAGTAATGTTATTTTATAGTCTGGGAAGAGTTAAATCCTAGTCACCTTTTCTTTGCCAGATACCTGACATTTTTAGCTGCAGTTCTCTAAGTTGGCACACTCTTGCTGCATTGAGGTGGGAAGTCATTATTCGTATTACCTCAAGAGATTGCTTGTTAGGAAGAAATGTAAACAACCGGCTGATGCTGCTATTTTTCTACTAAGGACAGTCTGTGTCTTTGTTCACATGCTTACTCTCCACTCAAACACGAAGACTAGTTTTTGCCAGTTGCACCTCTAGCCACCCCCAAATATACGTGGGATCTGTCACCTTTATCAACTCTACAGTGGCGCAGCACTTCAGCCCCTTGAGGTCAGCAAGTATTCTTAAACTGGTGTTAAGTTACTGTAAGTGCTACTGAGATAGAATGCACTCAGAAATGTGTAGGAGCTACTGATCGACTGCTGTTGCTTTGAACCCAGCTTTGAAAAGAAGATCTTCTTTTAGCTGCCTCCTTCAGGTCTCTTTCACTGCCTCCATCACTTCTCTTTATAAAGCATTGTGACCAGACTTACACTGAAAACACTGTACAACATTTAATATTAAGCTTAATTTACAAATAGCATTCCATCAGTGACCAAATGATATTGATTACAGTAATATGAAAAGCTGCATGATATCCAAAACAAGATGAGAAATAAGTGGGTTTCTATTGTAGGAGTAGGGCTTTCATGAATATGAAATATAAATAGATGAATACTTGTCATTCAAATTGTTGCTATTATACATTTTTCTAATTTTTGATGTTTATGTCACAATCATAGCTTAATTTAAAAAAAAAGAAAAAAAAAACAAAATGGGTATTTACACACAAAAATAAGCAAATCACTTGGAATGAAGTTTTCTTTCTGTCCCTGTAATCTCACTAACCTCTTAGTCATAAAAATAGACAAACACAATGTGTATAAGTGGATGGAACACAAAATCATAATTTCTTGTATCTTTACTGAGAATACAAATTACAAATTCACTGTGCTGGAAGAAAAAGTGCAGTTAATAGCTGGCCAAACTTCCTTTGGCAGCAATGTCTTCAAGCAAATGAAGTAAATTGCTTAAAATTTAACCTGAACAATGTTCAGGAGAACTTTTGATCCATGACATAGTGAAGCTCACACAAATCATGCCACTCCCTCCACCATACTTTACTGTTGGGATGTTTTGATGTTGATAAACCATGCCTTTTTTGTGTCAGAAAGAGTGCTGAGTATTCTTTCCAAACTTTTAGAAAGATTAGCAACAGTACTAATCTGTCTCTATAGAAAGATTTCTTTAGCTGGAGTGGACCCCTCAGCACTTTGAGATTACTTTGTACCCCTTTCCAACCTTATGTAGATCAACTACCCTTGATCTTACAATTTTAGAGAACTCTTTTCTGTGAGCCACAGTTCACATTAGCAGCTTCTCATTGACACACAATTTTTTTTTTACCTCATATCAAAGTGACTCTAATGCCCACCTCCAAGCTCAATCCATTTTTTTAAATGAAGCAGGGATGTACAATATGAAATATATAAACCAATACAGATTACCAATAATTATCTACTTCTACATGGCCAATATCTATACCTGATGTTATATTTTTATATTTCATACAATCTTCATATGATATGCAGTATATGTACCAAGAAGATAAAACAAAACAAGCAAACAAAGAAAAATCTAAGCTGTCTCATTATTTTTGTATTTCAATAAGCCACCACAAAACTTCACACACCAGATGATCTGATGAGCATGACAACCTGTTTTAAAAACTAATTACCTGTCAGCAAGCAACTCTAATTAAGTAGATTTAGTAAAGTAATGAAAATGACTATTTGTTTATCAGGCCATTAAAAGTGACATCATTTACCCCACATATGGACCAATAATTTAACTGATCTGATAAAATGCAGTGCATCCCTGAACATGTACCAAACAACTGATACCAACTTTGACTAAAGTAATTCAGCTACTTTATTCATCATCTCTGTGTATAATTAACAGGTGTAAATACAATAACAAGTATATTTGATTGTCTTATCAGATTAGCATATTGTGTTGTTTTATTATGATGACGTGTGTGAAGATCAGATCACATTTTATGGCAAATTAACACAGAAAAGCCCTTAATTCCAGGTGTTCACATAATTGTACTTGCTGCTGCAAACAAAAGTCGAGCATAAAAAAATGCCTTTTTGTCTTTTAGACAATAAAAATAAAAGTGATCACAATAATCTTCAATAACTGCACTCCCATAATAGTTAATAGAGTAGGATCTGTATTATTGATATAAACAAAACACAGGAATATGTGCACGACAAGAATAATGCAAGTGTTTTCTCTTCTATTGTTTCATTATACTTGAGAAGTTACAGTTTTTATACAGCATGTTCTTTTTTTTCTTTTAGAAAGTGGCTTTGTGCGCCTTTGTTTATTTTAGTTTTGCTTCTGCTCTTTCAAGGCTTTTGCAAAGCGCACCGTTCGCAAAAACAAACACAGGCCTCATGCTGGGTGCTGCTGAACCAAGGGGCAATTTACTGTGTTGCACCCTTAGTTTCTGGCAAACAGTTGAACGAGCTGTAAATGCAGAGTAGATCACCTCCATAATGAGAGGACAACTTAAATCATGGCTTGTCAGGCACAAAGAAGTAAAAAGGTTGTTGGGTGTTAAAGGGTATACTAAAAGACAGGCCGCAGAGTTTATGATCGTATCTATGCCCATTAAAAAAAGGAAACTGGAGTTGTAACAACCAAAGCAGTACAGGCAGCAACAATAACAGCAAAGTTTTTTTTTATTAACTTTATATAAATACATATTAAACACTTAACTTCATTTTACTGTATAGACTTTTTAATAATGCAGTCCACATATTGAATCTCATGTGTGCATTTAAAATAAACAAATGCCTGTACAGAGATTTATAAATATTTCATCATGCAAATAAATGCCCTGGTTGCCCTGGCACACTGACAATTTGCATATTTAACTAACAATCAATAGAAACTCGGTGGACAGAATATTTCAGTTTTATACAGGTTATGTGTTCATATGCCAAGTGAAATGCCTTGCTGACACTAACCTATCAAATACAATCATGTTCTATTTTGTGAGAGCTTCACAGTGTGGTGCTTGTAATATATGCATTAATCTCACTGATCCCACATTCGGCTGAGTACTAGTTTACGCACCGTGCCAGTGCACACAGCGGTGTGCCTCTGTGTATTTGAGCAGCTGGGTTAAATTTATTTGGACATGTGACTATAATGTCTCTAAAATGTAGCTGCACATACAATAAATTATTTAAAATGTTGTGTGCAGTTTGGAAAGAAAGCCACTTCCTTGGCATCAGACTGCAATCCACTGGGTTGTTGAACTGCACCGTATAGCATGCTGTAAATTTCATGACAAATAAGTAGAGTGCATGACAGAGGAGCTTATTTTTGAGCTCTGATGTTTAGCTCAATTATTTATCATAATCTACATACAAAATGCATCAAGATTTCTGTGGGAAAATAAATCATGAACGACTATAATGTACTGGAGTGCACAACAGATTTGTTGGCGTATCTAAACATTGACTGTGAAATTGGCAAAACAGTAGTTCAGTTTGAGGTGTCTTCTGCTATTTGCATAATTGGTAGGTTTGAATGATAAACAAACAAATCCAAGTTTAGAACACAGACAGCATCAGGGAAGGGGGAAAAACACAAAACTCTGCTTGTACGTGCAGTAAACAGCATACCTGGTGAAGCATTGAGCTGACAGATGGTTCTGCATCATGTGATGACTGGAGAACGTGGCTACATTACCATAAACATGAGGGTGTGTAGCGTTGGACTTTCATCAGACAGCGTCTGGAAGTAAAATTTCAAAGTGTCGAGTTCTGAACTGTTTTGGACCTTATCAAATCAAATTATATCTTTTTGTTATTGTACTTTGTCTATATTATTCTGCTCTCTAAAAGCAGAATGATGAGACACTGGCCGTCCAAATGGAGCCTGGCCACTGCATAATTAGTTCTGCCAGTGCATATGGCTGTATTGTGGTCAGGAATGTGCTTTGGGATTTACCAAGGTTTGGACATCACAGGCCACACTCTGCACAAGACAGTGAACATATGGGCAACACTGGTGGAATAATGATACGCTGTTGTGGTATGATAAAAAGCTTGTTAGGTGAAGGGGTAAATCAAGCACTTACAGCTGGTTTTAATCTCACACAGAAACCCAAAGCCCCCAGGAAGCTTTGCGTAAAAGTGGTTTTCTGTGTCATGCCCACACAAGGATGCAGAATGGGTTTCTAGAACATAAACAATTTACCTCAGCCTGCCTTCAGTCTTCACTTTTCATATAATATTACATTCACAACAGCATTAGTGTTAAAAGGGGATATTTGCACTTAGTCTGATGTTTCGTTTTGTTTTGTTTTTTTTTTTTTAACAAGAAGCTGGATTTACATATTTAGGCCTGAATATCATTTCATTGGCTCCTCGGCCCTGGCAGAACATCTGACCTAATGAACAAATATCTGGATATTTAAGTATTCGGGTCAAGCCCTGTGCAGAATGGACAATCATTAGTTTGGTGTGTGGTAGTGTGAGAATTTAAACTAAATAATGTATGCTCCCTCATATGGTGCTTCAGATGTATCAATGAAATTGGCTACCAAATTAAAATAGGTCAAAAGAAAATAATGGTGGAACAAAAACTGAAAACATTTAAAACAACAAACTTAATTCATCATCTAAATGGATGTGCAAATTTGCCAAAATTGACAAATTTTAAGAGGAATGCTATGAAATAAGAAGAAGAAATGCCAAAAATAAATTTAAGGTAGTAGAGCTTCAGGAATGTTCTAGCAGCAGAGGAGGGGAGTTTCATTAATTTGATACACCGCCTCAGCCCAAAATTCACAATGCTTCCTTGATGTTGGTTTACCAGAACTTTATCTTTTGGATTTCCAGTGACATAGAATCACTGGCCACATTATTAGGTACACCTGGTATAAAGTAGCTCATAAAGTAGCGAGCGTAGAAGGCTCTGTAAGTTGATAAGTTTTGATATTTATAGTTGAATGCTCAGTTAAAACAAGAACTATAAAAATGAGTTCATATGTGGTTGATATTTTTGAAAGGAAAATCTAAATTTGCCCCAACTGTAATTGTTAAGTTTAGCTAAAATTGGAAATATTAATCAGCTGTAAACTACTAGAGTTTAAGCAATTCATATTTCACTGGAGATGCTTTTTGCAATTGGTGCATGTGTGGTTATGACAGCCATATAACCAATCTCAAAAAAGGCACACTACATGGAGAGAGTGGTGGAGTGGGATCAAAGCCTC
>JAOWBL010000006.1:5034756-5048142 GCA_028564865.1 Zenarchopterus dispar | reverse complement strand
TGGTTATGACAGCCATATAACCAATCTCAAAAAAGGCACACTACATGGAGAGAGTGGTGGAGTGGGATCAAAGCCTCAATGAACAGAGATGTAAAGACATGGCTAAAAAGGAGCTGTTATATTGTGTCTTTGTGGTGTTATGGCCGAAGCATCTCACAGATGTCAAGAAAGTGCATCGGTTTATGAGAGAAATAAAACCATGTACATTTTGTGGTATCCATTTCAAAGATGTAAAAAGGAGAATTTCCACATAGAGCTAGTTCCACAGATATATGTATGAAAGTTTTATGAGTAAGATAGTAGACATTAAATCTATTAAACTATAAAGAAGAAAAATGGTTCTTCCTGTGTGAATATAATGTGCTTTGTGATATACTGTGAATAATCTATGTGACAGAATCCATGTGGAAATCTCCTAAAAATGTTTCCTTCCAAATAGTTTCTAGTGATTAGTTAAAAGACACAACACATTGGAGGAAACTGGCTCAATATGAGAGCACCAGCTTATATACAGTCTTATATAAGAGCGATAACACTGCTACATGCAAAAGCTGCCAGGAAAAAAACTATCACTAGAACACAGAAGGCAAGCATTTTGGAAATCAAAGTGAAAAATGTGGATTTTGGCAATAATACAAACCTTAATCATCTGTCTGTCTTGCAAGTTTTGCTTTTGAAACAGAATTAAATACTCACATGTGCAGAACCATAAATGGTGCCAAATATTGTCATGTAACCCCAATTTCCCTAATATCATATTGATTATGAAAACTGCTGACAGCAAGTTTTGTAGGCCATCCAGAGGACAGGAAAATCATGCTGTGGTTGTCGTCTTTTTTTTTTGTTATTGTTGGGCTTTTTTTTTTTTTTTTTTTTTTTTTATTGTTGGGTTTTTTTTTTTTTTTTTTTTTTTTTTAGAATACCAACACTTTTTAAAATTACTAAACATGACAAAAACCTGGGTAATAAAAAAAAAAAAGATCTGCTTGGTTGGAAAAGAACTAAGATGTTGATGTGACTTAAGTTCAACATCTTGAACTTAATCACTTGATTAAAGAGAATGAAACCAAATACATAAGAGGAATAGATCTACTGAGGAGATCGGAACACATCTGTGAAAGCTAGGAGCTAAAAGTCTGCATTGATGTTAAAATGTTGCATTGAGCAAGACAATCACTAAAGAAACATCCGAAGTTTGAAGGACTCTGTTCTGGAAAGTTCAAGTTCATCTAACACAAGAATCATGCACACTGATTTGCAGGCCAGACATGAGTCTTAAGCTCCCTCCAACATCGCTGCACTACTCTGACCCCAGTGAGCGAGCACTGCACTGAGATAGTATCAAAGATTAAAGCAGGTCTTGGGGGCTCACCAGGCAGGTGAGATAAGCAGCTAGTGATACAATGTTTTTAATGATTAATGGGTATTTAATGGTACAGTCTATTTAATGTTAATGTAGAGACTGAAAGCGAATGCCCATTTGCATCAGACTGTTCTGGAAAGTCAGTACTTGGTTGTTTTATCTTGTACTGAAAATTAACACAAGCTAACAATCTTGTGTGCTGCTTAGCTTGTGTTAACTAACACACTGCTAAAAAGCAGTTAGAGCTTATTCATAATTGTACGTAGAGGACTACAAACACTACAGACATCTAATTATATGCATAGTACACATACATGGAGTCCACTGAAATCTAGGTATTTGTACACAAACTATGAATCAGATCATCACTTCAATTACTTACTTCAGGATTGTCTGCATAAAGCCGTGATAAGCGACATTTACATCACAAGGATCCCACCAGACTTTCACATATACTTTTACATGACAAAAGCCTGACCTGTCGATTGCACTGAGGTGGTGAACTCACCAAACTGGAAACTTCATCTTCAAGATATTGTATCTATTCAAAACATATAAAGTACAAACTTGGACCAAAACAGCCAATCCATTTGCTATTGTAACAGTTCTAAACTTTAAGTGAAGGGTCCACTTATACTGGAGGAGGATTAATGAGCTTCTACACTGTCCTCAAGTGACTGCACAACTTATCTGCATGCAGGGGTTTTTAGATGCAATTCTAGAAAGCTGAACCTGAAGAAGAAGGATATTTTCATTACTTTTAGTAAAATAATCTTATGTCTACCACATGAGCAAAAATCATTTTGGCTGTCTTTTGTTCTACTTGCATATTATTATTTCAGTTCACATTTTTAAAAATCCGGAACCGCGTTACTGTTACACATTCCGCCACTTTTGTTTCTGTCTTGTTGTCAGTGCCATACTGTGGTCCAAAAAATAACAGCCTGTGATTTACTTTGGCTTCACTTCGAAATTGTGATGAACCACTATGTAAATAGAGCCAGTTAGTTTTGCATGTTGGTTTCTAGCAGTTCAGCTGTGAGCAGCTCTGTTGAAGTCTTGGCAGGCCTCTCACCAGTCTGCCCAGCTGCTTTCCAACCATGGATGCCAGTTTTATCAGATCAATACTTCCTTTCCTCCCTCTGAAAGTTGAATGTCTTTATCAGGGACCGAACACATTAAAACTGACAATCACTCCAGCAAGGGGGGACCAAAGATCTACATTATTCAGAATGTACTGGGTATCAGGAGATAATTAAACTAGAATAATGAGCTGGTGTCATTCAAAAAAAAAAAAAAAAACACTCTGGGCAACCCACATAAAAAGTAAAACAGTTCATGAAGTCTACTTATGCTTCAATTATTCTAAAAACTTGTGAAAAGAAAGTTTTTCAGTTGTACAATGCAAAATGAATAACTATTAGCTTTGACAAATTGTCATACAGACAGATATAAATATATAGAATTTACACATATATGCAAATACATACACATTTTTAAACGCACACACACACACACACTTCATATTTACTCTTAATGGGTAAACACTGAATGACTATAACTGGTCATCCTTGCTGCTGCCTGACAAAAATCACAATTTGATGATTAAGCGTGACAGTCTGTCCAGTCAAGCTGGTCAACATTTTTACTGTATTTAATAAAAGCTACACTACAAGATACAGCGTTTCTGTATTTTTGAGTTGCTTCAGTCTGGCTACAGATACTCAACTTCAAAAATGTAGGAAAACTTGTTCTAAGTTTCACACTCTGCTACCAAAGCCCAAAATGAAACTACATGCTCAATTTTTGAACAAATTAGTATTGATGTGTGTGTGTGAGTAAGCAAATATCAGCCACAACATTAAAATCCATGGCAGGTCAAATAAGAATATTGCTACTTACTTAATTACAGTGAAGTGTCAATGTGTGAGATGTGGGTTTTTGCCATTATTGTAATTAATGCCAGTATTTTATTGCCAGATGCAATATTCTTTTGCAAACATTTTTTTTTCTTTATGTTGCAAATGACTTTGTGTTGCATTCATCCTTGAAAAGTTAAGCTGATTATATGTCAGCTCTTATTATGTTGGAGTTGATTTGTAGGATGGAAAGAAACAGATAAAGATCAGAATGAGAACTTGATCAAGTCACTAAAGACAACAGATCTCGGAGGTGCTTCCCAGAATGCAGTTGAAAAATGAAACAATAGATCAGGATAAGGTTCATGGGCAGCCAAAGCTCACTGATGAGAGATGGGAGAAAAGTCGAGCTCAGGTGGTCTGATGGTAGTTGTGATAAAAAGATATGCTGTTGTAAACATTTACCATATTGTTGACGGTGGGGTGTGTGTTGTTTACCTCTTAAAGGATGTCTGCAGGATGCATTGTGGAAGTTAATCCAGTGGAAGGGCAATTCTCAACTGTGAAGTCTCAGAGCGTAACTTTAAGGTTGATATAACTTGTATACGAGCCATCTACTTAAAACACTTTCCAAGCATTCACCCCTTCTTAGCAACTGGAGTCCCTGATGGCAGTATTCTCTAAGTAGGATGATTCTCCCTGCTGAATTTGTTCGGGAAAAGTTTGGGAAACACGGCTTTAAGGTGTTGACTTGCCTCCCAATTTACCCACATCTCAATATGCTTAAGCATCTGTGAGATATGCAGGAAAAAACAAGTTGGATGCATAAAGGCTCCACTTCACAAATTAAAAGTCTTTAAAAATCGTTCTTAAAGTCTTTTTTGTGTGATAGTCCAGGACACTGATGAATCTATGCCTTGACAGGCTAGAGGTATTTTGGCAACATGATGTTGTGGCTTATCAGTACATGTGTGGGCATACATCCCTGATTTATATGTGTTGAATTTATGTGCTCTTTCCCTGTGAAAACATGATTTCATGTAGATTGTGAATAGAGACGTTTTGAATACAAATGTGTTGCTGCAGGACATTTATCCACCAAATAAAGACGATGCATCTTCCTGATTGATGCAGCTGGAGAACAAAAAGGATGTCCATGTCAAATAACGCTGTAAATCATAAAGCAGAATATTCCTACTAACTACACTTTTGAAGAATGTTTGTGGAAAAACAGCTGCAAAACAAATTCATTTTGTCTTTTTCAAGCTCTGTGTGGCCCTGTGGTTGCTGTGGCACCATAACCAACTGCTTAGTTCAGTTATGCCTCAGGCTAACCCTCTCTGGGGACATTACAAACATGTCACCAGCTTGACTAATATATGAAAACAAAGCTGAAAAAGATAAAAAGGCTTGCATTTTTTAAATTTATTTTTTAAGAGCACCACTTTGAATCAACACAACTTCAATACATCCTTGATTCCTTTGGCCTTGAAGGTACAATAGTTAAAACCAAGTGTATTCCAAGTCACCATCACTGGTGAATTTATCTGCTAAGCATATACACACTTCTTTTCCTTGCTGTTGAACTTAAATTTTTTTTTATTGTAAATTTCTATATATAGATTGATTTATTGTTAATTTTACTTAACCCTGGAGAACCCAACGACCTTTTTTTTTTTTTTTTTTTTACATTGGGTATCAGCAAAAAATGGTGGTCAAATTTGACCCCGTGGGTTCTCCAGGGTTAATGAAACTCCCTCAATTGAGATTGATAGGAGGTGGCAGGAAATTTTGCATGGGCTTCAAGAACACGTGCTTAACTCTCAATCAATTTAAAAATAGTACTTTGTAAATCCTTTCATCGATTCTTGTAAGATTCACAAGATAAAGTTGGGTATACTGATAAAGAAACCACAAAGGCCTAACATTAGTAAATACAAAAGGATTTGAATAATGTTTATGGATAAACAAAGGTGATAACTATAAATGTTTGTTGACTGGCACTCAAAGAATCCTTAACTTTGTTTTTAACCCCATCTGTATTTTTTTCTCTCTGGTGTGCAAAGAGAAACAGGAAAAAGGGAAAGTTGCATACAAATGGTTGTGCTGATGGGAATGCTTTTGAGAACTTGCTGCTGAGAGCAAACGAGCCCATGTGGTATGATTCCAGATTACTTAGTCAATATGTCCCATTTTGGGAAAATAATAATGATAGTTTGCAAATATAATAAAATCATGCTTAACTGTCCATTATGAGATGTCTCATTCACTAGAATATTCTGTGGAATTGTATAAGAATGGATAACTCTCAATTTAATTAGTGTATGAAGAGCTAAATAATTTTTTAAAAAGATTTGCAGATGCTAGGGTAACAGTGACATTGCTGCCAACTGTTTATCTTTTGGAACGCTATTAATCCAGCTCAGACTGCTGCTAAACCCAGATGAAATCTAATGAATGGATGTTCAGCAAATAGAAGCTTTTTTTTTTTTTAATTTTTGCACTTTGAAAGACCACAAAAAAGAAATTCACTTTGCTGTCATTTGAAATTCACTGTGCCTGCACAACACCCCTAAACAACACCAGAGCTTCCCCATGTTTCTCTCATTTCCTTCACATCTCACCTTCCACTGTGGTCTGTGTGGCAGAATCAGGCTGTGACACTCACCTCTGGACCCCACCAATCCTGTGAAAGCAAGAGCATTTCCACACACAAAATGTGAAGAAAATTCAAGATACTGGGACTAAACAGCTGTGTACCATTGTAAAAAAAAAAAAAACACGTATCAGTGAGGCTAGTCAAAAAAGGTTTTTAAGCATAAAGGCTCTACTCTGAGGATGATGGACAAGGGGCATGAGGTCTGGATGAGTTCATCTTTAACTCATTTAGGAGTGATGGATGAATGAAACATCACACATGCCTGCCGTGTAAATCTTTCAAGGCAATAAAATGATCTGGGGTTGCTTGAGTTGGTCAGATTTAAATTCAGCAATGTTATTTGCCCCCCAAAAATAGGTCAGCTAATACCTGTATCTACTGAATCACCAGGTATTCAAAAGCTTTTTTTTCCCTTTTTCCCTGACAGCATGGGCATATTCCAACATGACAATGCCAGAATTCATTGGGCTCAAACTGTGAACGAGTGGTTCAGAGAGCATGAGACATCATTTTCACACTTGGTTACTCCAGACCTTAACCCTTTCATAATCTCTGAATCTGTTGGAGAAAATTTTACTCAACTGAAATACATCAAGGGAAAATTTAATGTAATTCTTTATGCAAATAATTGTGACACTGCATAAGCTTATCAAAACAATGCCACAGTGAAAACATGCTGTGATCAAAGAAAAGGGTGTGACTTTTTTCCTTGGCCAGGTGCTACATATTTCCATGCTGGACCCACATAAATGATTCTGTGGCTTACTGGCATCTTGACTGAGTACAGCAGGAAGATATTAAGTATGGTGTAGTCCTAGGAGATTGACCTTTGAAGTGCATGCCTGAACTGTACAGCAAAGCAGATGATTCAATCAGAAAGCTGTCTTAGCTCATCATTATAAAGGGGAACATTGAGAAAATAGAAGTCTATAACAATGCTGCACTGTGCAAAAGGAGAAATGCATATTGGCATTATTGATTATGAAACCACCAAAGAAATTCTTTCTAGCACAACCTCTCTAATTATGTAAAATATTGCCTTTGTCTCTCCACATCACTTCTCACAGAATTACATCCAGCTGACCGACTGCAGCCTCAGAAGGGCTTTAATCTCTGGGGGCATTCAGGCTTCTATCAGGAAAATGTTGCATTTTGGACACCCCACATTTGAGTTTTCAAACAGACTTTTCAAACCGAGTATTCAAGCTGAGCTGCATACATGCTCTGATCTTGAGTAGGGGAAACAGGTAGAACTCCAAGTAAGAAATCTGACCTTGCTTTTTGTTTTTGTCCATCTATTCACGAGTATCTCTTCTGCACATTTAACTGCAGGCTTAGTGCATTTTTGTGACATTAAGAAACAGAGCAGTCTGATGAGCGTTTGCAACTATATTTTCTTTTAAAATGTGTTTTAGTGGACATCCTTTTAGAACATAGTTGACATCACATTCACCTTATTGTCATTCTGAATCCGTTCAGCTGCAGAAATAGTGAAAGTATGCAGAAGGAGTCAAAAAACTTTCAGAAGGTGAAAATGAATTTATGTATGAAATAAATGTTATTCACTTTCTGGCTGTTCAACCTTGAATATCTTCAGCCGGAGCTTGAAAGACTAGGCTATGCATAGTTTAAATCAATCCGTTTTGATTAAGTATTAAATTCAAGGTATCTGAAATCAATCAGAAACAGATTTGGTTTTCTTTGGAGTAGAGACCAAATTTTGCCCATTTCTAATGAGATATGCTGTTACTTTGTTTTTTACATGACTTTGGGATCTAACAAATGGCACACTAATTGAGTAGCAACCAAAAACTTTATTTTTTCATTATCTTTTACAACTTAGCAGCCCATCATAAACACCAACATGAGTCAATAAAACATCAGAAGGCTCTAACTAGCACCAGGCTATACAACACAAGTAAAACTCAATGTTCTGCTGATGGTTTCTAAAAATAAAGTTGTACATTTCACTGTGATTTTCTAATGTGTGTCAGTTGTGGAGTGGGTCTTTTCAGATCAAGTATTACTTGAGTCAAACTACAATGAGAGAACATTTTCTTGTATTAATTAGATGTAAAACTATAGAGGCTTTCAGAGTTCAGTTCACATCAAGGTCAATCCTCTGTTTCACAGTTTTGAAGAAACTGATCCAGATCTGCAACTGAATTTAATGGGTTCTTCCTTCCTTGCTCCAAAGGAAGCCTAATTAAATTCAGCCAGGTAGTTTTTGCTAAATCTCCCTAACTAATAGACAAACAGCAATGAAAACATCCTTCTGTCAAGGCTGGCATTTTGCACATTTGGCCTCTGAGCTTGTATCACCAACAACCATCTTCATCTATATCTCTGAAGGATTGCATCCAAGAGTGGATTAAGAGGTTGGTTGCCTCCTGCTTTGCTGTCTCCCTCAAACAAACACCCTGACTGCCTGTTTTGTTTGTGGACTTGTTTCTCGTTTGCATGGATACAGTTGTGAGCATCCCTGCAGCATGCCCCCCTCCCCCTCCTAGTCTCATTTTTTCATCCTAGGTTGCCCTTGATTTTTCACATCTTCTACATTTCACCTCCCTCCTTTCATTCTCTTTCCCCTCCTTCTCTTGAAGCAAATCCCATGCTTCTTCCACCTCTTCACCCACTGCTGCTGCCTGAGGGTTTTGAGAAACTGTTACATAATGCACTTCAAATTATCACAATGCATGCATTATGGATACGGCCAGATACAGCGGGCGTTATGGGATTTGATAAGGGGGAAAAATGAATGAAATGTCCAATCATTCACTTTCAAAATTAAAATGGGTCAATCTATCACGTTCACTGTTATTAAAATTAAAGGAAGTTGTCCTTTTGGTTGCTGAATGAGTGTGTGTGTGAGTGTGTGTGTGTGTGTGAGAGTGTGTGTGTTATGTTCAAACTTCTGCTACTGAATCACCTCCCAGCTCAGCACTAAAGTGCTGATAACAACTGGGTGACTCTGATGACACATGACAGTAGTTCTTACATCGTCTTGGCGGTTCCTCTGAAACACAGCATCATCTTTCCTACTTTTCATTCATGCTACTTCTCCCATCTAAATGTTGGACTGTCACTGTATTTTAAAGCTTGTGTCCTTAATTTTTTTTAGCCTCTTTCCTTTTGCCTGTCTTTCTGTCCTTCTCTCTCCATCCTTGCTGTTTTCCATCTACTGTCGCTGGCGTCGTCCTGTTTCCCTGTATTCAGCTGTCTGTGTTCAAGGGAATTACAGAAGTCATGCCTCACCCAAAAATACAGGACAGTGCCTGGGTACAGAAGTAGAATCCCAGAGCACTTAATGCTCCTGAAAACATCCCCAGCAGTCATGTCCAACCTTCACTTCTGGCTAAATACTCACTAAGACAAAAAAACAGTAATGCCAGATGATGAAAGAATTATATGGCAAAGCCTAACACACACAGAAAATCCCCAAAAGCTCCGCAGACACTCTTTTCCCATGCATTATAGATCAGTGGTAACTCAGCTCCCCTATGGATTCTACATGAAATGACATGATGAAACTAGACTGAGTGGCTAATATTTGTCACAATGGGATGTATAATAGGATGTCAAATGCAATTTTCATGCGTGATTCCAAATGATTCAATATCAAGTAAATGGATTAATTCAAATCAAACTAGCAACAGAGCCCCTGCGTCTAATCTCTTCCCCTTTTCTTTTTGAGCTACAGCTTAACATTCCCCTATTTCCATTTCATTTGCTCAGTGAAGTCACCCTCGCTGCCTGCTTTTCTCCATCTTGTCTGTTATGCACATAAAAGGGTTGCAATAGAGTCATTGGGTGGATGGTATGATTCTGCCTTCAGCTGTCTGGTTTGGAGAACTTTACTGTGAATGAGAATGCTTAGAAAGCTCTTCAGGATTTAAAAATAAATACACCTCAATGGTCTGAGAGTTCATCATGCCTGCCTCCTGTTCTGACTTCAATGAAATGAAACTGAACATGTCCCTATGGCAAAAAAAAACCTAGGTGTGGAGCATGACTTAAAGGAAAAACCAGAACGAGTCAAGGATCTGAGGACCTTATGATGGCCATAAGGATATTTTAAAAGCAAAGATCTGAATATTAAAATCCATCCTAGCTTCGAGAGTAGAAAAGAAATTATGGATCAAGGTTAAGGGATTTTTACAGAGAAAAAAAAAAGTTAAATCAAACTGTGAGCTACATGCTTGAGATATAAAGTGAAGCAAATAAATCACTTCAAAATTTTTATCAGGAAAAAAAACTTTCTTCTTCTTGTCTTCATGTTGAGAAATTTCAGTCTTAAGTTTTTAAAAAGAGAACATTTAAAATATCACTATATCATGGCTGTTAAAAGCCTGTTACTATGACTGACAGTTAATGTACCTCTTGTAATAATTATCAACAAAAACACGACAGCAGTCTGGATTTAATATTCAGAAAGGAGTGCCTGCAATAGTCTGCCAACAGCTGTATGTCCTGTCAAAACGTCTTTGAGGGAGACACAGAAATCCCCCCCCCCGCCCTCGCTTATTCATTGGTAGACACTCTGGATTAATGCCGTCAGCTGAATGCTGAAAATGTAAAGATGAGAAACACAGACTTAGGAACTCTCCAATAAGCTAAGTCTCTCTGTCACACTCTTCTCACATTTCCTCCCCCCACCCATGGACACACATTTGCAAACCCAAGGCAGTAACACACCTTCAGTGTCAAACCTACTTTGTACCCAAGTTTCCAATTATAAAAACAGAAAAACTGGCCTCTCCAAGTGTCACTGTCAGGTTAAATGCCCACACACCAATGTGGCTTTCAAATGTTTCTCCCTGCGTGCAGTATTTTGCCAGCTCTGACACATGTGTGTCTGCTCTCTGAGCTATATTCAAATTTTAAACAATTTGTCATGTTTTATTATTGTAAAAAAAAAAAAAAAAGAAAAAAAAAAGATACAGCCAGTAAACCACTAGGACAGATCAGCAATGGAAAACAGCAGCATGAGAAGACACATAGGGCTTTTTCACCAACTCAAAAATTGGTGCTGGTGCTAGACTGGTGCTACAGCTGGTTCTTAACAGGCTACAGAGATCTGGTTTACTTTTCCAACAGTTCAGGAGCACTGGAGAGCCAAGACCCCATGTCATTTGTTATGTCATCAATGCATAAGCAAGAAAACCATAAAAGGAGCACAAAACTTAAATATCTCAAACAAAAACATGTAATGGAAACATCTCTAATTGGAACAAAATTGCCAAACATGGCAAAAAACCTTTTTACCACCTTTCATGAGGTGGTTTTACAGACATGTTTATAATCCAGCTTATTGCAAAGACTTTTTCCACATTTGCACATCCCTAGCAGTGCTAGATGTGACGTCGTCAGTCAGTCTAAAGTCATCTAAATCTATTCTTACCAGCTGTTTTTGGCCTCAGTAATATGATATAATTATGCTATAACAGTACTTAATCATTATGGATTACATAAGGGCTTTGCCTCTGAAAAATCATTTGAATGATCATCCACTGCCTTTGTCTTTTGTCGACTATTTTGCAACACCAGTAGCGGCAATCTCATGAATTTGTCGATGACTAAAGACATTTTTGTCTCTCTTTTTTTTTTTTTTTTTGACAGCCTTATCTAACATATTTTAATAACATTTGAATTCCTAATTCTGACAAGGACGACTGAATCACCAATGTGAAACATGAAAGGACAAAACTGATTCATACAAATGTTTTTGTCCATCTTCTTCAAAGCAGAGATCTTCAATTTTGTTGTTTTTAAGAGAAGTCTCACAGGACAAGATATGGAGAGTTACAGCAATCCAGAAAGACCTAGAAGAATTACACTCGTAAAAAGAAAAACACAGTTGAATGGAAACATCTACCTCCACAGTGTCTCTGTCTTTTGCTTTTGCTTTTCTTTTCCGAAAAAGTGTAATGAAAACATGATGAATGGAAACGGATCCTGGGTCTGAAGATCTTGTTTGAAGTTCGGAATAATTAACTTCATGCAACTTTCTACCATCAACATTAACAGCGTTTACATTTCAGGACAAAAATAAGTCCCTTAATAGTCACATGTTTTCTGTCCAGTAGATGTAGTTTTGGTTGGATGTTTAAATCAGTAAGAATACATCCAGAATTTTAATGTACTGTATTTCTCCTTATTAACGCTCCCGCTCTTATAGAAGCGCCCCCACCCACAACTCTAGGGCGCGGCTAATATTTTTCAGCCAGATAAGACAAAAACTGGTTGCAGTTATGATTATGAGTCAAGGGTTGCCATGAAAGACACTTACCTTGCGCTAATCTTTGCAGATTTCATGCAGTATTCAGTCGATTCGACATTTAAATTTACAGTGGCTGTCAAAAGAGCGGAAGTGAAAAGGCACTTCAACGCACATGCACGTTGAAACGAGACTGCCGCGATCGATTACCATATTTAACAACCAACTAGAGACCGTTTTTCGTCATATTTTTTATTTATTATTATTGTGTGTTTGACCTTTTTAGTGACATCTTATTATTCTAAAGCCTTATTTAAAACTGAATAATTTGCAAAATTTGGTCTTAAATAGTCGCGCCCTGTCAGTAATTTGCGACGCGCCCGGGCGCGTTAATTAGGAGAAATACAGTATATATTTTAAACTCAGAGGTTGTTAAATCTGCCAGTTGCATAGTTTTGATTGATTACAATAATCACAGCCCCCACTGTCACATAGCGTCTCTTGCATCTGGTCCAGCAAGGTTTAGGGGACAGTGTAGCACCAGTTTCCTTGGCACAGAGACGGTGCTTTCCTCACAGCCATTGGTGGAAAAGAAAAGAACTGGTCTCAAGTATGGGACTCGCACCGAACTAGTACTGGAACTGCTTTGATAGAAAAGTCAGACACTGGGTTTGGAGTGCTATGTTTCAGCATTATAAAGAAAAGAAAAGAGAGACTAAATGTCTTTTTAAATATGATGAATGCCAAGTTCAGAATGGCATTCTTGGCGTTTAAACTTGATTGGTTCATCTTGGGAGACCAAACTCCCAGTAACATAAGGATGAGGTACTCTATATGCACTAGGAGGAGTAGTGTTTTTGTTGACATTCCAACTCAACTGTGAAGGACTATATACATGCTAAATGTCAGCCCAACTGTGCACCTATCTATGATATGACACATCAAGTGACTACTAACAGGTGGTAGGGGAAAAAATATAATTATCTTTTTCAGAGTTGACAACATACTTACTGTAAAATGAAAGCCAAATATAATTAACTTACTGGCACTGTGCATTTCGAATTAAAAAAAAAAAAAGTACAGTACAGTGAAAGTTAAGGATAAATTAATACAGCTGCTGAATATTTGCCTGAACTGCATGTTAAGCCCAACAGCACAGAAACTTTTTTTTTTTTTTTACATTGCATGTTAAGCTAAATATTCAATGAGATATTTAGTCCTCTTGGGATGGAGAATACTACTCTTTCATAATCTGTGAAGAAATGTTCTCCAATTCTTTACAGATTTG
>JAOWBL010000006.1:5024523-5034656 GCA_028564865.1 Zenarchopterus dispar | reverse complement strand
ACACACACACATATATATATATATATATATATATATATATATATATATATATATATATATATATATATATATATATTCATTTTAAGTCATTTTGGTGTAGATTTGCTGTCAAATCCTTTGTTGTGTCCTTTGGATCGTTGTAATGTTACCCTTTTTTCCCTTTTTTTTTTAACCAAGCTTTACATTTCGAACAGATAATCTTATATTTGTCCCTGATATACCCTGATGTACACAACTGTTTGCTGAGGCTGCAAGGTGCCAAGTCCTCTAGATGTAAAACGAGCCCAAAATCATCACCTTTCATGACTACGATTGAGAGTTGGTATAAGGTGTGTTTTCTCAAACATGGCTAAACATGGTGTATGATGGTTAAACATCTCCACTTTGGCCATCATTTTCCAAAGAAGATCCCAAAGTTGACATTTTCTTCTGGTAATTTTTACCCATACTTTGCAGTATTCTTCTAATTATATTAAATGTTGTAAGTTTAACAGTTCGCATGGAAACTACGGTCAAAAGATGTAGCTCATTTTTGCAGTTTCCCTGCACAGTACACCATGTGACTTTGAGCTCAAATTGCTGGGAGATCTACTTTTGAGAAGACTGGCCACAATATTAAATATCTTCCACTTATGAATAACCTTTTTTCCTGCAGAAAGATGGACCCCAAATTGTTTGGAAGTGGCTTTGTAACCCTTTCCTGATTAATGTACTGCACCAATTGTTCCTCAGAGATCATTGCTTATGTCTTTCATTTTAGACATTGTGTTACCATTAAAAAGAATATTCAAGACAAGAAAATTGACTGAAACATCTACTTTATATAAATGTGCTTGTACTTACTGATGATCAGTAGAGTACATTTGATTGAGAAAGCCTGGCCACCATTTAACCTCATGATTTCTAATGATGCAGAAACTATGTGCTTAATTTTTCACATATTGTTTTTGCTGTTTGTTAAATAAATGATGTGTTGCAGTGTGTCTGTTATTTACCTAAATTTGTGATTTGGAGATGACCCATAAAACCCCGGAAATGGAATAATGCACTTTTTTTTCCTTCCAACTTGCATATATAATGAGGCACTGAAGTGAAGTCTTGAATTCCTTATGCTTGTATGTGTGGTTGATGGCTGGTATACTCAAAAGACAGCAATAATATTAACTAATCACAGATGCATGATTTAATCATGGTGCAGAGTCAGTATGGCAATAATTTTATCAGAATAATGAGTACCAAAAAATAAAATGAAAACATTTATTCAAATCTACTACTGAGGTGAAGCAAAAAGCACAATGCAACAATTATGCTGAATTCTGCACAGCAATGGGTGTTTTGATCCTAACAGACTTTTTAAATAATCTCACATATTTCAAAATAAAATTGGTGTGAATTGATCAGATGATATATGCATTTGCCCCCATGCATTCTTATACTTCTTTTTTTATATATATTTGGAACCTTAAGCTTTGCTAAATGAATCTGCCACATCCCCCTGTGAAGGAAAGGAAAGACATATAAGAGGCGTGACAAGACTGACTTGACAGGATTATATGTTTTATAGGAATTATTTATCTGACAGTGACTGCTTTGAAATACAACTAACCTGAAAGAGAACAATAAGAATGTATCCACCTTTAAGACAACTACCTTTTTTCTGTCCAATGAAATAGGAATTGATTGGTGTACAATCTACAAGTCCTTAAGCGATAACACTGTGCTTCATCTGTGACCTGAAATAACTTAAAATCCAGTCAACTTGAAAAGGATTTCACAAGATGATTCAACTGCAATGAGTGGCAGGAAAATATTAAAAAATGAAGGCACGGTTGTTGTAGTGTTGATTCACGGCACCAAGGCTGTGGGTTTAATATTTCAGCCTTTGGAAGCTGCTGTTCCGTGTTGTGTTTGTCTGCTCTCTCAGTTTTCCCACTGGGTCTCCTGTGAGGGTCCTGATTTCCCTTCACAATCCGTAGACATACAGGCCAGGTGAACTGGAAACTGTAAAGTGCTTGCAGGTGTGAATGTGTTTGTCCATGTGTTTAGTCTGACCTGCCCAGGATGTTTCGTTGCCTGTTGCCTCGCGCAGCCTTGGAAGTGCTTAAGGGACCCACTCACAGAGTGCATCCGAATAAGTGCGGATAAAGTGGGTGACCGGCTAGATGGACTTCATACTGAGAAAATTGGATGCATTAGCTGACACTAAGCCCGATAATGACCATGTTACGACCTGTCATCTGAAATGTGGTCATCAGTGTATCATTCAGCTTTAAATTCCCTGCATTCTACCGAACAACAAATCAGTTTAACAAAATAGCGTCCTTGACTGCTATTACATGCTTGGCACGCTTCACTTTGTATGCACATTGCTTGCCATTTATGTCCATAAGTAAGACATAAATGCTTTCCTCCACCTCCAGGGGAGTGTTTTATCTCAGCCGTGTTCGCCAGGGGTTGTCCACTGTATGGTTAATACATGATAAAAGGAGATTTGTATTGGTTTTTATCACCTCCAACTACAATTCTGGAAGCAGATATTGCTTGCACTCAATCCACGTCTGCCCTGGACTGGCACACTGAATATGCTTATCCTGAAATACTCCAACTCCCAATTTCAGTGTTGTTTAACATGGAATTCATTTTGATTTGCATTCCGTTTGTTGTTGTGGAGAACTGGGAGAACAGCAGAATTTACACTCTACTATCAGGGAGCCAAGTATGTGCACATCCTGGGTGAGTGATTCTGTACTGCATGGTTGCGTTTCCACACAATTCTCCGAGCCTTTCAGCATATAATTTCCTGGAACTCAGTTTCCATGTCACACAAGGTGTTCCATAGTACAGAATTCATTATGCTGATAAGTGAATATGTACATTTGTTGTAGTTGCAGGTATTTTGAGTCGACATGAGAAGTTAAAACCACTGAGTTGAATGAAAAATATGTTGTGTAGAGTTTTTAATCAGTTATGCAAGCTGGATAGCCATGATGTATTTCTTTACAGTATGAATATCCCACACAATTGACTGGTTTTTAAATAAATATTCATAGAATGATTAAATGATAATTTAAAGATCCCCTGGTGTCGTAATCTTAATATCTCCAAGCAGTTTGTTGGACCTGGTTGAACAGTTCTCTCCACAACAGCCCTGAGCATGTGTCAGTAAAAATAACAAATACATGTGCAAGGGCGGCATGGTTGAGTTCACAATATAATTCTGTTTGTGTTGTGTGTGTGTGTGTGCACATGGGTGTGCCAGTATCTGTGTGATCCACTGCAACTGCGTATAAAAAACATTATCATGTCCATACATGGGTATCATACAATAGAGAGACAGAGCGGCTCCAAATGCTTTGCTTCAGTGACTCTAAATAATAAATGTAAAAGCATTGATTCATAGCCAACTGTATCTAAGTCCCATGCAACACAGGTGAAGGCGTACAGAGAACACATATATTTCCTCTTATTCCTCTAGTTCACAAATGATCCAGGGCATTGATGGCGGATTAGTGCTTGTTTACACCAGGATATTAATGCAGAATAATAGATGTACATATGGTAATATTCTTGTTAAATTATTCTTAGTTTTGTACATAAATATGTAGTCTGAAAGGATCATTGCCTTTCTGTAACTTATAAAGATGCATTAAATCCATGTGTTTGAAACAGTCTGGTATGCTCATTTAAATCCATCCCAGCCTGTTGCTGGTTCAGATCCGGTAGAGGCTCTTTTAATCCGTGTGGCTCTCCTGGCTCTGAGTGACACCAAGTTCAGCAGTCTTTCTAGTTCGTCTCCAGATCCTGCCAGACTGCTAGAGCCAAGTCCACCATGATCCTCCTGGAGTTCTCTCCATCCCTCTGCCTGTAAGTCCCAAGCCCTCAGAGGGGGCATGAGCTGAGCCGGATGCAGGTTGAGGCCCGGGGGGCTTGAGGGGTATCCCTCATAGGCTCGCCGAGTTGGGGGAAGAGTGTCATAAGTAGTATCTTCCTCTTGCTCTGGATCATGGCTGGACTCTCTAAATTCCTCATAAACAGGCGAGGAGCTGTCTTCGCGGCTGTCACCGCCATGAAGCTGCTTGTGGTCTCTCTGCTGCTGGCATGGATCCGAGTCCCTGCTCCTCACTCCTGTGTTCTTTCCTTCCCCTTCGTGCCTTCTCATCTCTTCTCTGTGCATGACATGTTTTCTCTCCCACTCACCAGAATGATTCCTCTCCCACTGGAAGGTCCTCCTCCTGCTCTCCTGTCCCTGTTCGTGGCTTCTGTCACTGCTGTATCCCATCATCCTGTAGTCCAGCTGGAGGGAGCGGGTGCTGCCTCCCCGTTGGATGTTCTGCTGGGCATCTCTGAAGTCATAATGGGATCCTACCTCTGGTGAACGCAGACGTGATGGCGACAACCAGCTTGAGCTCTGACAGGAAGTTTCCCATTGGTATGCTGAAGAGAAAACAAAAAAAATCTAAGAGCTTGAAGAAGTTACATTTACAAAGAGTGCAAAATGTTTTTAAAATTAACTTTACTATAAGTTTTTAAAAAAATGAAGCCAACATGCTGCAGAATGACCTTGGGGCTTTAAACCACGTAAATTAATGGAGTTAAATTACTGGAAGTATAAAGTTCACACTGGAATGGGTCCATGGGTTGCGTTTCAGCTGCTCTTCATTGGACAGAGTGAGGAGAAATGGGATTATCTGTCTAATAGGATCATCTGGTGAATGGCGCCACATCAATAAAAGTCAACTTTACCTTTAAAACAACACTATGATTGTCGTGATTATTTGTAATCCTATCTACAGGAGATGAGAGTCATGTGACTTTAGTGAATAAAACCCCTGAGCATCAGTTACATGAGGAAGTCATTACACTTACAGAGTAAAACCACAAATGCCAGGGGCCAGAATCTAAACAAACTCTTCCATTTAATAGGAAAGAAAATAAAAACATTTTTTAACATTAATGAACAGCATGTGCATATTCTGGCTTGTGGTGTTTGTGTTTTTCAACTCTTTTGTGTTTTCTGTGCTTACCATCTCATCCAGTCATCTGGTTTATTTTTAGGAGAAAAGTGTTGCTTGTTAGTTGTGTGCACTTGAGTGTGCGCTGCGTGTTTGGGAGTTTGTGTGGCTGCTGCAGCGCAGAGGCTTATGAATGGCTTTGTTTCTTGTTTTACTATGTCCCTGCAGGGCTTACTAAGAGATTTTTCCTGTGTGTTTATATTGTGTAATCACCCCATTTCTCATCATTTATTATCGCACAAATAGAATCTGTAAAAAAAAAACACTTTACATTTTAGTTCACAATGTTAAATAGACGGGTATCAAACTCAAAACTAATTCACAACTTCCTACTAACTACTGCATGCAGGTTGCATAATTCATGGTCAGTTTAATGAGCGGTGAGTGAAAAAAAATATCATATTGATGAAGTGAGAAGAGCCAGAGGGGTCAGTGTTTCTGTGTAGGATGAAGAGTACACTTCATTACTGTGCTGAAGAGCGGTAGCTCCTAGGATGCAATGCATGACACATTTGTGGACAGAGATATTTATTAGACTGGAAAGCACACAAACCACAGATCACTCGGGAGGTATTACTGCCATGCCATGCTGAAATATTTGTGCTTCTGCTTGAAATGTGTTCAAAAATGGAGGTTACGGGGGTAAAAATGAATGAATGCTCTTACAATCCAAAGTATACTCTTTGATGAACTCAACACAAATCTCATCCTTTCTCTGCAGGTGGTGACTTGCTGTCAGCAGAAATGGAAAACAAAACAAACATCTCATGGGACAGCAAACCTTTTGATGATGAAATTCACATCGCATAAACCATATGCAGAAGAGGGGAAAAAACAGTGAATTATGGCAAAAGAAAAAAGACTTGATAATGGAAAGAAAATGACAGAACCCTTTAGCACATCCCAGATACATGCAATCAGACAAAACACTCAGAAAGCATATGCACATACACACTAAAATTGTTCACACACAATAAACTCAAACACATTTCAAAATACATTTGTCTATAAAAGACCAATTTTATTTGTCATAAAATATAGTCCCTAAATAACTTCCTGTCCATTTCATTAGTATTGCATATCATACTTAATAAAGTGGTGTGTGTGTATGTACGTATAGTCCTTTTATTCTTTTTTTTAATACGTCACAAAATTTTATGAGTGTGAAAAAGCTTGATTTTAACTCTACTTTTTATCCATAAATAGACACAGATTCTCCCTTGCGATGTGATTTGCATATGCAAACAACAAGATGGAAATAGACATGTCAAGGACGGCAACAGCAAAGAAAAATAAAATGAAACTCTACTGACAATAATAAGGGAAGTCGGGAAAGAGTCAAATCTTTTCTATTTGGTGTCTCAGTTCTGGAATCACAAATGGAACAAAAAGTGCTGCATAGGAAAATGTACCAGAAGCAATAAGCTATGTAAGATCAGAGCAAGGAACCCTGCAGAGTTAAAAAAGAAATACAGTAGTTGAATAACTAACCAAGCGCCAAAAAATGCATCAGCTCACACAAGGAAAGCATCAGAGAAACAGGAGAAGGACCAGCACCCTGTTTTTTTTTTGTTTTTTTTTAATCTGCAATGGATGAACGCATAGCCTGTGAATGGGATCATGCAGCCTAAACTCTACAAACTGTAGGCAGGAGGGAATCACAGAAGTGAAAATGGAGTAGTGTGTGGAGTGTTGGAAGGTTGGTCCAAAGTAGAGCATGAACTAGCTTTGATCTTGTTCCAGAAAATTAGAGTGATGAATTCAAAAAGAAACATATCATGTCTTTTTTAATGAATGGTTGATACGATGTCGTATAGTTTTGATGAAATCTCTGACGGAGGCTCCACACAGCTGCTGATTTTATGAGGTGGAGTTAGCCACTCAATACCCATCCCATGGGACTATTTGGTTAAAAAAAATGTTTTAAAAATCTTACATTACATAGGTCTACACATATTTAGCAACTGAGGTGTGTACTGTGAAAGTAAATGATGGCAAGTAAATTCAGAAAATACTCAGCATCTTATTTTTGTAGCTGAATTTTATTTTTCATTTTATGCTAAATTTGATAGCTTATATTCATGACCTTTAAACAAAAACTGAATTATCTTTCCTAACATAAATTTGTTATCATTACTCTGCTTCAGCATGCTGCAGGTGACAAAGGTGTAAATGCACACTTGTCCTGGATCAGTGACGAAATGCTCTCTAGATTTGGTAAAGTTCAGGCAACTCAGAACAAACAGACTTGGTAACTACATTATTATTGATTCTTTGACCAGCAAGGGACGGGGACATACGGATCTTCTACGTAGGATAGGGTTGCAACTGCTTCATGACTAGCCCCAGGTTTGCAAATACCTGAAGGAGTAAAGTCAGAGGTCAGACTGTGTCTGGTGCCTCATTTTTTAAAATTTTTTTTCTGTGCAGAGGTGAGACTTGGTTCAAAGTGCCCAAAATTCTCTGAGACCATCAAGGCCTGAGTGGAAGCTTTGCTTTGCTAGTAAAAATGAACTGTTAGCCAGAAATGTTATAAAATACGTTTAACGTCATGTTTAATTTAATTTAATTTTGTTCCTTTTAAGGGGTTTGAACAATTGAGTACCTAAGCTCAGAAAGCATGGCCTCCTAGTACCCCTGTGGCAAACCTCAAGAGATCCTGTGCATGATGTAAAGATGAGGGTTAGACATAAAAATCATTTAAAAAACAAGATACAAGACATTTGCCTTTTCCTGCATACAAGTAATTATTTCAAAATAACAATTTTGTGGTGAAAATGTGATCATTTTTATATTATGCAGATGACTTGTGCACAGTGTTTGCATACTTGTATTAAGTAGAAGTTGGAAAAACCAAAACATAAAACAGATCATTAAACAAGGTATGTATTTTGTCTGATTTTGTTTCTTTCACTAGGAAAGCAGCTGTGGAACATCTTATTTGTGTGGCTTCGATATATGATCTGCTAAAGCCAAAAATAGGAGTGAAAAACAGGCCTATCCATGCTTGAACAATGTCAACATTATTGTTTCTTTTTTTATAAAAAAAACATATGTATACATGGCACTAGAAATTAATTTTATATTAATTTTAGTTATCTTACTAGATTATTATTATTAATATTCATCAGTGTGCATACACAGTTTTACACACGAACCACATACTTTTAAGCTTCTGAAGCCTGATGCTTTTATTATGTCCTTTTCTTAAGGATTTTTTATTTTTATTTTGCAAGATGCAAAATGCTACCTATTGTCAGGAACCAACCTGCAGTGAGATCAGTTTCCTCACCTTAGGAGCTCACCTGGAAACCCACATTTACATTAAATCTAGACAGCAAAAAAACTTGACACAAACACAACTGTGAATGCGCACTGTATCAGCTGCGATAAAGGTATTAATAGAAAATAATTCCAGAACCACAAAAAGGGGTGGAATTAGGATCCCAACTTGAGAAAATCAAAGTGGCGGCTTTTTAGTGAGATGTGCTTCAGCGGCTTTGCATCTAACTCACCAGGGCTCTTCCAACGTCGCTCTTTGTCCATGTTTGACACTTCAAAGGGAGAGAAAAAGCCAAAGTCAGAGGAAGGCTGAGACAAACACCACAGAAACCAAAGGGAAACATTGAAACGGAATGTGTGTCAGAATCAGGCAAAATAAGAAAAATCTAAGCAAGATGTTTTTTTCTTAATAAGAAAGAGAGCTGAGGAGCAGAGCCTTAGAAACATTCAGCATGCTGCGTTTCTGTGCCTCACTGCTGAATAATGTTGCATCAGAGGACAGATGCAGAATGAGAATAGGGGTTAACAAAAGATATTCATACCTTCACTTTCAATATTATCAACAGTGTCGTTGACCAGACGTATGACTGTCACTATGGAGGCTAGAAGGAATTCACAAAAATAAGAGAACAAACACAACAATGTCAGTGCATTTGTTAATAGTTTAAGGTTTCATGCGTTGGGTCCGCCGCTGTAATGATGTAAACAGCATGTTCGAGAACATGGGCACACGTGCTGAAAACAAAGAAGAAACTTGTTAGTCTTGAAAACACGTTTTTATGCATGTGATGGATGGTGTGCATGTGTTTGTGTGTGTCTTGAAAGAGAGTGGGAAAAACACTATGACTCGTTTCTGTGAAGCTACACTAATTAGACAGGAAAGAAAAGGATCGACATGGATTCGCTGACTAAAGAACATGACATTGCACACACGCACACACATAATCACTGGGATGTTGCCCTCAAGAAAAAAAAAATCAATAGTATGGATTTATCTTGGGAATAAGAGCATGCAGGAATTCTTGGAATGGATTTATTTCATCTTTTTCTTTATCTTGCGTCACAGAGGACGACTGCCATTGATGTCTGAATTTATTGGCATAAAGATGCCATCAATGAGAAATGTCCATTTATTTATTTATTTTCTGATTCTAAAAGGGGGCATGTGAAATTCTCATGAGTAATGAGAGTCTTACCTGATGTCACTGAGCCGTCAGTTTGGGAAGATCAGGAAGGAATTCTGATGAGGGACCTGAGCTAAAGATGGCTCAAAACGAGCACCATAGAGGAGGTAAATTTCCGGTATGTAACACAACCCAGTTCTCGTAAAGTGCACATGATAAATGTGAGATTTTTACACTGGGATACTTTTGGATCAGTTGGATCAGAACTGGGTTCTTGTAACATGGTTCAGTTTATGATTGGACAGCTGACTCTGTTGTAAACACATGTAATATACAGTAAACAAAAAACAAAAAACAAAAAAAAAAGGAGAAAAATGCTGAATTTGGAGCTACAACAACCAACATAACAGTTTATTCCGGCTGCTGTAAACCACGGAACATGCTTGCACTTTTGATTTCCAAACTAGCCCTCTCATCCATGCAACCACACCAGAAATTTTTGTTAGTTTGTGACATTTTTGTTTAAGTATATTAGTATTTAAATTATTAATGTCCATTTATTTATATATTTATTAACCTTTTAAGGATTTCCTTCTTGAGCACCAAATTTCGTTGTAAATGTTCATTGATACAATGATAATAATCTATCTATCTATCTATCTATCTATCTATCTATCTATCTATCTATCTATCTATCTATCTATCTATCTATCTA
>JAOWBL010000006.1:5005844-5020592 GCA_028564865.1 Zenarchopterus dispar | reverse complement strand
TCTATCTATCTATCTATCTATCTATCTATCTATCTATCTATCTATCTATCTATCTATCTATCTATCTATCTATCCTAATCAAATCTGAACTAATGGATTAAAATGGACTACTCCAATTCCTTGTTAGCAGTATGTCCTAAAATGACTCTGGACAGCTTTCAGCTGGCCCAAAATGCTGCTGGAAAGATTAGAAGGAGATATTGCACAGCAATTCTCCAATCTTAGCTTCCCTTCCCTTCATTTGCTTCCTGCTAAGATAAAACCTTAAATCCACATTTGTACCGTTGTCATCGAAGGACTCGGAGGTGTAGGAACTGAGAGAATGCTCTTCAGAGGTGGAGTCAGAGAGACACGCTTCTTCCTCCAGCTCGCCCACATTTACTGTAAAAACACAAATGAAACATTTTGTAATAAA
Source organism: Zenarchopterus dispar (assembly GCA_028564865.1). NCBI lineage: Eukaryota > Metazoa > Chordata > Actinopteri > Beloniformes > Zenarchopteridae > Zenarchopterus > Zenarchopterus dispar. Next base: position 5,020,177 of record JAOWBL010000006.1, on the reverse strand, counting down.
CATATTCCACTTAGAAATAATGTAAATTGAATAACTCACAAGTTATTCATGGAAAATAACATCTTTGGATCCTCGTGCGTATGTTAAAATCATGCGTCAGCTCATGTTAAGCAAAACCTCCTGCAGAGAGAGAAACAACCACGCACACTTAACCAGTTTAGAGTCACTAATTAAACGAACATCCATGTCCTTGGACTGTGGAGGGAAGCTTAAGTCCTACTCTCACTGGCGACATTTAGATGCAAAGGCATACTCTGCCTTCTCACCTCATTCTAAAATAAGGCACTATTCCGACTGCGATATTTAGCCTACACGAGTTTTAGATGGGAAATTCATTTTCCCGTTTACATGCACAGAGCATAATCCATCTAATGACTTATGCTTATGTTGCATCTCCTTATGCCGTTGCCATGTTTGCGGCTATCCAAATCCTCAAATACTTCCCACATCCCTCGAAGCACAGAGCATTACTGGGATTTCTTCCTTACCCTTTTATCCAAAAAGTGTGTAACCCAGCCATCCTGCTGTGCATTGACTGAGCTGAAGCCTAGAGCATGCTTTGTTAACCACCAGTGTGTGTTGCAAGATGCCAGGAAAAGTGGAAGAATTTAATCGCCTGACGTCCACAAAATATGACTAAGATACTCCACGTAACCTTAATTTCATTATTGCTCACTCCTGTTACAGTCTGCTATTGGTCGAAGGTGACCAAAAAAAGTCAGTTGCATGGCAGTTTCTCATTCAAAATAAGGCTTTAAACAACACAAAAAATATTCATTTAAAATGTATTTCTGTGAAATTTGCTGGATCTTAAAGTGCCAGTTTGAGAACTAGTAGAATGCAGAGTTAAAGCTTGAATTTGCTCACGTTTAACATTGTGCAGATTCATTTACAAGCAAATCAAGAGTTCTCTTATACATCACAATTATCTCTCAAGATGTGATTACTCTAGAAAATAATTTCAGAATAAAGAGAAAGACTGAGCTTGAGAGGAGAAGAGAGCCATTTCACGGGAGCTGACCTGAGGGGATATAAAACTGTGAATATCTCATCCTTGAATGGTCCTCTCTTTTGAGAAGACTGAAATGACATCTGTCCACCTATCATCACATCTGCTTTTCCATCAGTTTTTCTATCTAGCTGGCATTGTTTGGTGAGGAAATTGGTCATCGAAATTGTTCACTCACCCACTTCAGACACACGTTTATGATGAACTATTCACATCTGCAGACAGTTTAGGTTGCGCTGAAATCTGAATGAAATGGCTTCATTGTTGAGCGTTGCCACACTGCTTTGGAGCACAGCATTTTCACCGGATCCCACAACAGCAACCGCAGCTCCAGCTGTGCTCATTTAATGCTTTCTGCACCAGCTGGAGATATTACAGTGGACCGAGACCAGAGACTTAACTCGTTTAACTGTAACTCATCGCAACGGCAGGTAGCCCGAAAACAAACGAGCCTTGGTAGAACAAATTGCACAGGGAAGCTCCTCAGCTGCCTGCTAGGGCTGGCCAGTGGGGACATGTGAAAACTTTCAAATGTTTCAGCAGTCATACTGTTGACAATGCAGAAACAAAAGCTCTTACTTCAGGTTGCACACCTGGCATTCTTTGGTATAAAGGATTCAACGTAACCTTTGTATGGAGCGTTTCTGACAGGTTGCTCAAGTTACCCTTGACTTGTATGTTGGAAGATAAAAAATAAATGGATGCCTACAAATAAGTTTGAGACCTGGCACAGCTTTAGTTTGCTGACATTTGGAACGTTGTCGCCGAGTGATTTGAAAACAAGCGTTGGAGATGCGTGTCAGGTGCATGGTTGTCACAGTGATTTGGGATGTGGCTGTGAAGGCAATAACAAGCTGTTGAATTAAGGAAGAAAGAGGCAATTTGCTCTACCAGGTGCTCGAATCTAGCAGAAAAAGATGCCTGGTTTAAAATTACAGTTCAAATAGCGAAAAAGTTGGAAAAAGCCAACAGCGTGGAAAATGAAGGACTCCAAAACAATTCTAAAATAAAAATGGCATGGAAATAAAAAGTAGCATCTGGCTATTTTGATCATTGGAGATTTTTTTTGTTTTGTTTTAACAGCAATACACTGGTACATATATATTACAAAATGAAATGAAGAACAAATAGAAAATCTAATTTCTGCTATGTAAAGAATCCACATCAATTTTACTAGTAATTTTAGCAGGTCTTTTTTTTTTTAAACTTAGTAGGTCTACGAGAATAGCACGTTTTAATTTTTTTCAAAATCACATTGTTGTTTCTGATATATACAGTGCTGGAACATTTTTCCTTCTGAAATGTTCTGTTTAAACTTTTGGTACTTTTGGATCCTGCTGTGATTGGTCGTCTGATTAGAAGAGTAAAAGTTGTGGCTCTTTGTTACTATTAATGTAAATATTTAATTGTTTAAATTTACTCTGTACACAAGTGAGAGAATCAACAGGTTAAAAGACTTTCATATGAGTGGGAAAAGCTGTCGGGATAATGTCAGGCAGTGCCGAATTGAATTGTGGATCCATCGTGTAGCAGTGGAAGCAGTGCTCCAATTACGTCAGCCAATCAAATGATGCTTACATTGCTAGTACTGGCCAGTGAAATCGTACATGGGGGAAGACTGTGTCAAGGCATCCAGCTTATTTATGTACCTAGCGGGAAGAAACTCGATTGATTGTTTACTGGTATGATGAAGTGAGAAGAGCACATCAGAGATACACACCCTCGAGGGTCGCTGCAGTGTTCCTGTGTGAGTCCACTGTAACATGATCGCGACAATGTGAGGCACCTAAATATGTATTAGTGTGCTTTTGTGCCTAAACTAAACATTTTTAAAAAAGATTGATGTTATTCTATGATTTTCTTAAATTCTATTGAGGTAAAAAAATACCGAACTACGTGATCTTCAACTTTTGCTGTTTCAAACTGTTTCAATTATTAACCTTCAGATATTTTAAAGGGTACACAATTATGATTGAAAAACAAAACAAAAAAAAAAACTTTTTTCATGTATGAAGGTGTTTATTTTTATCAATTCTTGCAACTGACAATGGACTCCAGCATTTTTAAATTCTAAAAAGTAGTAACTTTTGCCACATTTGGCAAGCAATCATTTGGGATTTGGTTCGTATATATATGGAACAATACTTTATTCCACTTCAGTGCACATGGGGAGCGGCATAATGCCTGGACAACAACTTAACCTTTCTAAACCCTGAGTTACATGGTCATGGTCCAACGTTTATGGAGGCAGTGAAAGGATCCTGTGGGAACATGAGCAGCAAGGCAGCACCATCAGTCAAACTAAACAAGACAGGCAGCACTGCAACCGCCCTTCTGATTTGGGATGCAGGCTGGGAGACGCTACAAATAATCGCAATCTTAAAAAAGTGAAATTCATACCCTTTTTATTTCTCTTCCATTTCTTTTGCTCCCTCCTGCATCAGTGCCAATGCTGACAGCCTTCTCTGCAGCTACAAACCCAGCGTTTGCTGTTTCCGGCCACATGGGCCATATCCTCTCCACGGCCCCAAACTTTTTAAATTTCAGATGAAAGTGAATAAACAATTCATTCTTAAGTCATCAATCATGCAATTCTGACATCAAACTCAAAAATCTAAAGCCTGCCAATAAAATATCTGATTAAGCTGATTACGTGATTAGCAGAGATTTCCTCATTTGGCTCCTTTTACCTTTTCCACAAGTTTTCTATATATTTTTTTTAAAGTTAATGACTTATCAACTGAAAACACCCACTGCTTACAATAAGTCAAACACAGGTCCAATCCTAAGCTTCAATAGTTTTAACTCCAGTTCCTTTTCAACAACTAATAAATCTTTGCAAATTACTTTCAGCCCTCCGTCCTGTAATTGCCACAGTAATAGTTGTGGCATTCAAACTGGCATCCACTAAGACGGATTTATTCCACGAGACAGCCTGCTTTAGGGTGCACGGTGGCCAAAAACTGAGCCATATAAGGCCACAATTGATTAATAGAGAATTTCCCCCAAAATATTTAATTATGCAATAATTATTTATGAAGAAACAAGTCATTTAAAATTACCAATGCAGTTTGTTACCTTATTAGTTAGAATTTAGTGTTGACTTGTGCTCTGGTGTTGTAGTATTCATTATTCTACTTCTTTGGCATCTGTGGTCTTATAAACAACTAACTAAACTGTTTTCTATTGATTACTTTCACTAGCACTTTAGACTGGAGTCATTAATGCAATAATCTAAATGTTAGTTTGATACAACCTTAATCACATCTTAATGATTGGATTGTGGTGTGACCACAACCCTCAGGGCTACACACTTTTCTTTTTTTTTTTTCCTGCACACACCCAGCAGGGGAGAAAACTAATAAAAAAAACCCTTTTCCCTTTTCCCACAGGAAGAGCCCATTAATTAAGCAGCGAGACGTTAACACAGGAAGCTGTGCAGTTTGCACAACGGGTTGGACAAAGAATCGAAATAGCCACCATTTACCTTTGCTCTGAAATGGAGCGCGATTATTTCTCTGACCGAGAACGAACTGAACCGCAGTCTTGTCGACAGTGTCGGCAGCTAAATATCACACTGGATCAGAATTATCTGACAACGCTGTCTCTCTGCTTCCCTTCACTTTGTAGCACTCTGAACTGACAAAAAAAAGCCCAGCTCAGGTCGTGGATGGAAAAAGAAAAAAAAATGGTCAAAAACTTGGAGGAAAGTTGACCGTGTTTGTGTGGAAGTCTTTCAACAACATTGATTTTGGAAGAGGAAGGAGGATGGGAAGATATAAGACATCCGTTGTGGTTGATGACTCTGATCATTCAAACGGAAGTGAATAGGAGATGTAGGAGTGTTATCTCGATCCAAGATGACATAATTGGCCAGTTGAGCAATGTAACTGAAAGTTATATCAGTGAGCACTGCTCCTAGGAAGTGCGTAGAAAACTAAAATGAAAATGCAGCAAAATAAAAATATGATTTCTTAAGCACTCTTGCCCACTCTGGGCCATTTTCCTTTGATGTGTGTGATCAAAAGGCATATATCAGTGTGAAATAAGCTCTCCATGTTAAAATGCCCGTTTGTTGGCAGCACAAAGAGTTCATGGGCTGTGTGCTCTTTCTCTGTTTTGTTCAGGTTAGGCATCATGTATTATGAGGGTGCGATGTCACTGTCTTACCTTGTGGACTGTTATCCCCGTGGGTTCTCTCCAGCTCAAAAGCCCTCTGGCCCCACTCGTCCTCCCGCTCATCTCGATGCCTCTCCAGCCCCTTCTCCCTCGTTTCTTCCCCCTCCCAGGACACTTTGTGGGCTGGACTGTTCTCTGAGCGGTGGGCCGACGCCGAGGGGAGATTGGGCGCCACGCTGCACACTGCAATGCCCCTTCTACCAGCCACGCCTCTAGACATGTCCGAGAGGAAGCTGCTCATCTGAAGAGAAGGAGGAAAAATTGCAGGATAAAATTTTAAGGAAATGTCAAGTACTGGCCAGTATTTTGAATCCAACTGTAAGATCAAAAGCCTCTGGTTATGAGTTATTTCCCTTTAATGTTTGCTCTGATGTGATGTATTCCTCATGCCACAACTATTTCACATCAGCCAAACTGACAATTACATACGTGTGAGTTAATGAGCATGGACAGTGATTATTGACATCTGTCGCTCTTTGGCCACAAATACTGGACCGCCTAAACTATTCTCCAGTAAATACCCCTTTTTTGGCCCTTTTTGAGTAGTGTTTGCTCAAACGTATACTGACCAGGGATTGAAAGGATTACTTAGTCCCCTTTAGAAAAACATGTATTAAAGCTTTTATTTTCAAATAAAGCTTCAGCATGACAAATTTGAAAGGATCTGCAGATTTGTAGGATTTGTTACACAAGTTGTTGTTTGCTTAAAAAAGAAAAATGGTTTGAGGGGTCGGGGTAGGTGGGATTTCAATTAAACTTTCTGTGAGTCATATGTTTAAACAGCTCTCTGAGTTTACATTTATATTGGATCGTCATTACGACATCTTTTTGGGTGGCACCACATTTCACAGCTTTATACATGATGGCTTTAAGAGAAAATTCTTTATCCTTTAAGCTTAATGGTCTTATAATAATCTGCATTTTTGACTTAACATGCCAAAAATCGAATCATCCCATAATTTCAGTCTTAGTTCCTGACAATTTTCTGTCGCTCAGCTTTGAAGCACGTGTGACCTTTTATTAGGCACATTATGTTTATCAGGACAGGTGCAGAATTACCCACTGAAATGAATTACACAAGCACAGCATCATCAAAAAAGTCAAGGAGATTGGAAGATATGCTTTTACAACATAAATATTGACATGATATAAAGCTTAGGGATTTTATTATTTTAGTTTCACAATAAAACTTAAATATTATATTTTATATCAAAGACAGCAGGACAGTTAAGGAAGATACTACCTGCTTAGTGATCCATATATGAAGTTATTTTCATGTGAAGTCATATAATCTATGGCTAAAATATTGATTTTCTCCCATATAAAACCTGTCATGAATAAAAACTGCTGGTCCAGCAAGTTCATGCTTGTATCGTGATAAAATATAATAATTTGGGAATGTTCATGCACATTTTTGCACACCTGACTGCCTTCACTGGGAGCAGCCTGGTCTCCATCTCCAGCTCTCATGAGGGCTCCTGGGAGGGTCGTATGGGCAGTCGGCCGCACCATGACCTGGGGAGGCCCCCCAGTGCAGCCTCCTACCTCACCGTAGGTGCTCGTGGCTGCCGGTGAACCTGCTACACGCACTGCTTTAAATTCAATGCCCTCTGCCCCCATGCCAGTCTTGTGCAGCATGTAGCTTGTTTCTGCAGAAACAGATGATATGCCCATCACAGCTTGAGTCCCGGGACCAGGGCCTGACTCTTTGCTGAATTTGATTTTTTTCCTGAAGGCGATGAAGAGTATGAGGAGAAAAATGATGACAAAGGCAAGGACTCCAATGCCAATTATCTCTCCTGGTCCAATGTAAGACAGCGGCTCAGCCTAGGCAACATTAAAAAAAAACAAAGAAAACCCCATCAAAACATGGACTAAGCAACTTCTACTCATAGAGTAAGAATGCATACGCCATCATTGCTAAGTGGAAACATAGAAAGCACAAGTTTGGGAATTTTCAGGAGTGAGATTTATTTCCGCTCAGATTCTTGACTTTATAAAATATATGATGAATAAGCTTCCGTAAACATGTCAAACTTTTCTTTTGAAATATTTTTCTTCAGGCATATCTTTTAGCAATCAAGGCCTTCTGAACTGAGCAGAATAGACAAAGTTACTGTACTTTGGTTGCAAAAGGAGTCTGTGTAGTTACGTTTCTGCTGCCTAGGGAATGATAAAAGCACCTTCCATCTCTTATGTATCATTAATTGGGTTTTCAGTCTCGGTGCGCAGTGCCTTCAGAAATTTTTCAGACATTCTGAAGTATGAAGTTACTTTTTCCTTATGAGATTGTGCACAACACTCCATAAGAACAATACAGATTTTTAAAGGTATTTTGGCATTTTATCACAAATTAAAGCTTGCAATATCCTAGTTATGTAAGTATTCAAACTTTAACACATTTAGATCCAAGTTCTGATGCCTCCTAATGATTCTGCAACAACTTCACTGATTCACATCCATTGTATGTAGTAGGTAAGGCACACACACACATCTGTCTGTACAAGGTCCCACAATTTCTGTTGTGTGTTAGAACCAAAAAAAAATAAATAAAGACCCATGACATCGAGGGAATCGTCTTTACACCTGCAAGACAGGATTGTGTCAGCCCACAGTTAGAAGAAAGGGTGCAAGAAAAAAAATCTGCAGCACTGAAAGTGAATAAAAGCAAAATGTTTCTATTATTGTGAAATTTAAAAAAGCTTACAACTGCCTAACAGACTTCTAAACATGGTTGTCAAAGACAAAACGCTTGGCCAGATATGTAACAAACAAGCCAGTAGTCAATGAGATCCCCTGCAGAGGCTGGCCAGACAGAAACCTTTCCTCACTAAAATGTGTGTGGCCTCGTACTTGGAATTTGACAAATAACACTGGAGTGACATCAGAGTGAATTCAGTGACTCAGACCCACAGAAGTAAACGATAAAACTAAGACCTGGCCACAACTGCGAGGTCACTGTGGAGGAAAACAATGTGATGGCAGGATCTGTCTGCGGGAATGCTTTCCTGAGACATGATCTGGGAAACAATCCAGAATCACAAGAAGATGTAAGTAGAATTATATAATGAGTTTTCCATTCACCCATCCATTTTTTTCTGCTTATCGAGGTCAGGTCGTGGGGGAGTGGCCTAATTAAGGTAGCCCAGGCTTCCCTCTCCCTGCCCACTTTGTCCATCTCATCAGAGGGGATCCCTAGGCGCTCCAGGCCAGCCGAAAGAGAGAGTCCCTCCAGCGTGCCCTGGGTCTTCCTCTGGGGTCTCCTTCAAGTGGGAAATGCTCAGAAAATCTCACCCGGTAAGGGCGTCCAGGAGGTGTCCTCACCAGTTACCCAGGCCAGCTCTGGGACCACACGGTCCCTCCTTTCTTAAAGAGGGGGACCACCGCCCCAGTCTACCAATCCAGAGCTACTGTCCCTGATATGAGTTTTAATGTTATAATAGTTTTTTTTTTCTTTTTTAATGCATTGACAAACTCATAGAAAGTTGCTCCAGAAGTTGCCATTATTACGTGTTTGCAGCTTAACAACAACTGAAATCTGATGGTAAACTATGTGAACTTCCTCGGGAGATAATATAAATGGGAACCCATGGCTGACATTTAAGTATCTCAGGCAGAGATCCACTTCTTCACAGTAACAAGTCCTGCATTATTCTCTTCCTATCAAGTACTGAAATCCCTCTTACTTTATTTTTGCTGTCTCTGTCTGCCTGTAATGTCTTCAAACTGTATAAAACCACGCCAGAGTTGGTAATGTGTTCCTGCAGCCATGTCTTGATGAAAGACAAAACACTGCATTCCTGATATTCCTGCTGTGTCCTTTTCAGTACCCAAGCGCATCCATTTCACACTCCCCAAAATAATCAAGGAAAAAAAATGTTTTAAGCTTCCCACCCTCTTTGTTAAATGTTTTGCTTGTATTTTCCTTTTGAATTTATCTAAATTTGAGGTCTAATTCTCGATGTAATTTGGGCTTTTCTGTTGACTTGGTTACTCATCATTGCAGAAGAATCATTTTTTAACTGAGAAAAGCTAGATTAATAGTCTCAAGGAGGTAATTTGACAGGTTACCAGGCTGCATCAAAGGAGTAGCTTTCAATAAGGCAACACCCTGGAACATATTGGCCATTTCCTGAGCACCAAATTTCGTTGTATATGTTCCTTGATACAATGACAATAAAGTATCTATTTATCTATCTAAAAACAGCAGTGGCTTCAGAAAAGCCTGGCCTTAGTCCCAGGGTCAGCTCATAAAAAATAAAATAAAAATAAAAATAAAAAAAAAAACACCAAGGGACCATCTTGTGAAAGACCTGAAAATGACCAAACATTAACTCTACCCAGCCAAGATGCTTCAGACTAAGTGAAGGGTCTTCTTATGTGGATTTAGTTTTTTTGTACATTTGCAAAACACTTTAATAGACCTGTTTTTTTTTTTTTGTTTTTTTGCTTTGCCAGTTATAAAAACTGTGGTGACTGATGAGGACAGAAATTAATTGGATCCATTTTAAGATTAGTGTCACACATTCAACAGAAAGTTGAAAACTTGAAAGGGTCTGAAAACTGCACTGTAAGGTACGCAGTGTAGTGCATAATAAAAGTCACAAGCATGACAACTTCAAATGGAAACTGTGATTTACCCATTACCACACTCTCATTCATCTACGGCAGGGAGGAGGATACCAGTGGGTGAATAAGCCTTCCAGGTGTACGCTGCTTACTCAAAATTCTCAACAGCTTCACTGTGTATGCGAAATCTAATTGGGTGCAAGCCGAATTATACTTGAGCATGCTCTTCAGGGTTTAGACCTACATCAGTCATAAATCAAGCGTTTTTAATACCTGTGTGTCATCCCCAAGGGTCTGATCATCACAAAACTGACCCTCGTACCCGTCTGAACAATTACAAAAGAAGGATCCAAACGTATTGATGCACTCTCCTTCACGTCCACAGCTGTCCTGGTCACATTCATTTACATCTTCATCGCATCTGCAAAGGCAGAAACGAAGAAGTTAATAAGCATTTGTATCAAAGGAATCAGAGCAAAAAACATGGAATGAAAGTTAAAAACACGAGAATCACTTGAAAAGAGAAAGGGATAATAAATAGCTTGAACATCGTCTTTTAAGAAGGCCTTTCTTATGCTAAAAGAGGGGATTATCTTGATTTAGCACAAGAAAGATTGGATTCACAGGCTTTGAATCAAAGAAATGTTCCCAAATGCCAAAAAACAAAACATAGACTTGTACCCTAAATAAGGAGACAAATTCCAACATGAGATCACGAGTGTAATGTTGCTGGTACGTGCTCATCTAAGTCTTATCAAACTCAGTTCTACTGTGAAGGGGAGAGAAAATACATAAATTTCTCTTTTTAATGAATTTTACTTTGATTTTTCAAAACACTTTGCAAACATTGGCCAGAAAGAAGAAGAAAAAGCATTTTGGAGGAAGCTTCATTGTGTAACCATCTGAAGTTTTCCTCTGACGGATAAAAGCATTGAGATTCATTAAGTATATAAAGTTTGGTCTTCAAGGCCTGGATGTGCTGGCCAGTGATGGCCTCTGATGAATATTTTAAAGATTGAATTTCCGAAAGCTGACTGTAATTGAAACACTTCATAAACACTCCTTTAGCTGTGTCATATTTGTTTTTATTCCATGTGTAACTCAACTTATTACGAGACACGTTTGCATTTCTGTTGACAATTAAAGCGTAAATACCTTAATTTTTACTTAATTGTGTTGTTATTCATCTGTCTGCAGGCTGAAGAATTTCATGGCTAATTAGACTTAATCAGTCTTGAATCTGGCTGTTATTTTGCCTGTGGTTTAACTGATGATGATTATCTGGTGCCTGAAAGACGCATTTTGAATTTCATTCGACTAATCTTTAATCCAACTTCAGGAAAAGAACTGGTAACATCTTTGCAGGAAACATGAAAACCATTTCCTCCTTTGAGAGAAAGCTGCTCTCTGGTGGTAGCTCCACTGAACAACCACAGTGAGCGCAGAGGTTCTTTCAAAGGCAATTACTGAGCTGTAATTAAGAAGGCAGTGAGAGAATGATTAGAGGTTTTGCTACCAAGAATGCTGAATCAAATTAGAACCATCAATTTGTCCCACACAATAACAACGAAAACAGGCAAAGTGGCTACTGGAGTGTGAATGTGTCTGATGAACGCACTTGTGTTTTTGCGGAGACTTACACGTGGTCTTTCATGCTTAAATGAGAGCAGAAGCAGATGTTTTAGTGTCTGAGAGCTCACGACTCTAATTCTAAGTACGGACATGCTGCTTAAATAGGGCGCTGTTCATTGACTCTGCCGTTAGTTAGTGATTAAAGCGTGTGTGTTCACAAAGAGTGGGCTTGTGTGTGGGATTTTCAGCTGTTATATCTTACATAAGTCCCCTGAGTCCCACGGGGCAGCCACAGAGGAAGGCACTGCCCACAGGCTTACATTCCCCGCCGTTCTGGCATGGGTTTGGCATGCACGATGTCAGGACCAGTTCACAGCGCTCCCCGGTGAATCCAATGCTGCAACTGCACATGAAACCTGGTGGAAATTTGAGAGGTTACATATCAAAATTAAACTGGTAAAAAAAGTGTTTCAAATGGTAATAAACATTTACATCAATTTATTTGCGTCACAGCAAGAGTAACATCGAGAGTAACGTCACCTCCGGAGGGCAGGCTACTGCAGATGGCTCCGTTTAGGCAAGGCTGGCTGATGCATGGATCCGGATAAAGCACACAGCCCAACTTGACCTCGCTGAGCCCGGCTATCTCAGCGTAACGGCTCCTCTTATTCTGGAGAGGCAGCTCATTACCGTTCAACATCAGCGAGCCCAGGCAGCCTTGGAAGCCATCTTGGGCCCTTGGAGGGCCCCTCACTGTGCGCTCTCTGAGTCCTGGCCCACCCTTGCTTCTTCCAGGTACCGGGCTGGGCCTCTCGGCTTGCCCCGTTAGTGGCTTCACCTGGGCCCCAAAGAAAAAGGATGGATCTGGAGCCAGAGGCCAAAGACGGACAGGTGCCCGGGCTGCTCTGCGGCGTTCCACATAACTGTCATCCAGTGACAGGAGGGTGTAGTTCCTGGTCAGCTCCAAAGCAACTGAATGCCAAAGGCCATCATTTATTGGTCTGTCAGAGATGCCCATTATGCCAAGGGTGTTGTCACAGTCCAACTGGAACCAGAGTCGACCCCCTTCAATCTGTAGAACGACAGAAAAAAGAATGATGTCCCCTGAGTGATTCTTTAAAGCTTTCATTTTGTAAAACACTCCAATGTGTGTGAAACAAGCACGAGGCAAAACTGAGAAGTGCTATTCAAAGCAGAAAAGCTCTCCGTAAGTGCAAGTCAATTCATGATTAACCTTGAGCATGGTACAGGGGTTAACTCGTGTGAACATAATGACTCCTCTTCTCTGAAGCGTTCTGATCCGCAGGCCAAGCCTCATCTCTCCACTCTGGCCGCTCTCTGTCACTCTGTACTTGATGTAGCTATTTCCAGAGAAGCTCAGAGAGGTTTGGCCTGCTCATTCACAATACAGAGACACAGAAGGGGAAGGAGGTCAACTTCAAGCAAAGAAATTGATCATTTATGTCCACTGAGATCTACTTGTCCACCTGGAACAAGCAGGAACGAGTGCTCCGAATAACAAGGATGATAAAATCAGACCTGCGCACTCGTCCAGTCTGTCAGGCAGACACTGGCAGACAGATGGCGCTGTAGGACCAGAACGGACGCATTGCATGTCTGCTGGACAGGACTGACCTTCACAAAGCTCCACAGGTGTGGGGCACATCCCACCTGTTTTGGAATATTGAAGATTTATAATATTAGAAGACAATCCTCAACATAGTATCTATATATTTATATCAACATTCTTGTTGATGTTTATTTTGCTATTGTACTTTCTCTGTTTTAAGTTTCTTATAGAAAGTTAAGAAGTTAAGAAGATAATACTGTTTTCAAATGTGATAAAACACAATATCAAAGTCAGTAAAACAGGATTTCGTGTAAGCCTGATCGCGGTGCTCACCAGCGCAGGTGCAGATCTCTGTACGGCTGAACCTTGGCGACACCAAGCTGACCCTCTCAGCGCTGTAGGTGACAAGTGAGTCGCCGTCCATCACCATTGTGCTCTCACACACTCTGTCTCCACAGTCCAGCTCTCCAGAGCAAGCACTGCTCACTACAGTCGCCCCGGCCAGGACCCCACGCATCTGACCCCACGTTGCAGCCTGCTCCAGTTTTTCTGACATCTCTTGCGGAGAGTAGAACCCCCTCATCCGTCCCCCGCCTGACGTCTCTGGCCTCTCCACTGCCAAAACCAAGTCAACGTCTGAAGTCTCTGCCACCGGCTGCACGCTGAGTATATGAAGAGGATCCTGTTGCCCAGGTAACCATTTCCAACCAGCAATTCCCCTTAAACTTGATTTGATCTGGATAAAATAGCGCCCAAGCAGTTCCTCCGGCGAAATGGAGCTGAAACGCAAGGTCAGGGCACTGCGCAGGAGCACATCTGTCACCTGCTCGACCTGGACTGTCACGTCAGCTATCACAGCAAAACGGCCGTCACTCACCGTCGCATTCGTCTGGTATCTGAGGGAAGACAAAACAAAGGGTTGCATTTTCTCACCAGAAAGTTTTTCCGTACCCTGTGTTTTTTTTTCTGTGCTTACCTCCCAGGTTCCAGTCCCGGCAGAGCTACAATGCTGCCGTTTTGTCTGTTGATCATAAACATGCTCTTAGGCTGAGGCTTTTGGGTAAATGAGAGAACATCATTAGGGTCACGGTCGGTTGCATAGATCCGACTAATAGGGCCCCCTGGAAAGGTGTCTGTTAACATGACAATGTAGATTTCCATGGGAGAGACGGAGGGCTTGTACTGACTGTTCCCAACGACTCTCACAAACACCCAGGAGGAGGAGGTGAGGCTTGGCCTCCCAGAATCAGTTGCCTAAAACACCAAAAAAGTTAATGAGATATCCAATACCTTTAACCAGCTTTAAGTCACATAGCCACTGAGGGCATATATAGATATACATATATTCACTGTATGAGGTTCTATGTAAGCATGGCTTGACTCATTGTTTCTCACTGTTTTAATTTAGAGAAAGCTAAAGAGGTAACCTTTCTA
>JAOWBL010000006.1:4978749-4996298 GCA_028564865.1 Zenarchopterus dispar | reverse complement strand
TTATTATTATTATTATTATTATTATTATTATTATTATTATTATTATTATTATTATTATTATTATTATTATTAATCAAGCAGGACTATATGAACTGAAAAGGCTTAAAAAGTGTTACTATACCAGAAAAGTGGATTTGCTGTACTACCTAGCTACACCACCAGGTGGCGCTTACCACTGTTGGCAACACAAAGGAACTTTTGCTTTTACCTCAGATCTTCTTACTCTATAGGTAACTCGATTTTACTACCCAGTACTTTTTTTTTTTTTTTAGTCTCTTTCTCAACCAGTCACTCGTTTTGTTTTTCTTCTATCATTATTGCCTCGAGTCCCATAGTTGCCTCGGTCATGATGTAGACCAGGGGTGGGCAATCCTGATCCTCTGCTTCAGAACACCATGGCACAAATGATACCAGACTCGCTCAGACCTTGTATACAAGCTGATGATGGCCTTTGATTAGAATCAGATGTGTTGGTACAAGGAGACGTCTAAAACATGCAGGACAGTGGCCCTCGAGGACCAGGATTGCCCACCCGTGATGTAGACTGTAGCTCTGAGTTCCAGCTCCATCGTTACTGATGTGTTACGTAGGTCCAAAAAGCTATACACAGTTTTCACAGGAGACAACTGGGATGGCGGTCAAATGTTACATTGGGCAGTACTTACTGACAGCAGCCATGGGAAACCACAGGAGCCAATCAATGCTTACTGAAAAAAAACAAGCTTTTCTTCAAATCAATTTGAAATTGACATTTTAAACATGGAAAGCCTTGATATTGCTAGAATAATAAGATAGAGTTTCAAGTGTGTTTAGCTGTAATCTAACACATAAACTTAAAGAAAAAAAAGAACTATCTTCTGTCCAAGTAGGAAAGAAGTCACTTGTGTTGTGTTGACTACCAGTCACACTAATATATCCACTACATCTACTAATGAACCTACTACAGTAGAAAGCTGTACTATTACTATGTGGGTTGTGGTATGTAACCTCAGACTTCAGCATTTTAATCTACTTATTTTGGTCTTTTTGGAAACACAAGTTTTAATACTTGGACAAGAGGGTGAAGCTGCAGACTAATACCGGAAATCTGATTGGACAAAATTATCTATCAATCTTCAAAGCCTATTAGCCTAGTTTTTAATAATGCAATATTTTATTTCAAAAATGACATCAAGCACCCCACGGAAAGGAGTGAATTTGGCTATTGACACCTCAGTGTGGTACATTTTATTTTACTGATGCTCTTCGGACCCAGATATGTTTTTGAGTCAGCACTTATGGCCATTAGCTGCGCTGCACTGCAAAGTATTTCTGCATCAGCCACATCTGACACCACATCATTGGGTCAATATTTTATTTAAAGCTTAAACTGCTAAACTAAGTTTTAAAAAAAAAATAGCAACTCAAGCTGGGAGATGAGAGTCCAAGAACAATGAGAGCTGCTGCGGCTGCTGAGAAGCGGCGGCACTCTGCGTACGTGTCCAGCAGAACAATAATTGAAGTGATGGAGTGTATTAGTGACATTTTAGTGGTGGTAGCCCGTACTTACAGGAGGTATTAAAAACTGATTTACTAGCATATGAAAAAAGCAGAGTGGCATCTCTTGATTACATCCACCAACTGGTTGTTATTTTTAAACAGCCACATAAAGAAGTATTGGATATAATTTGAATTCCTATTGATAACTAATTTCTAATTTTATGATGGAGGGAAGATGATTGCAGTGCTAAAACGTTCCCGATCATGATTTCATCACCTGTGATGTAAAAGCTGACAAGGCGGTTCTGATCGGAGCCATCTTGGTCTTTGGTTCTCAGAACGGCCACCACCTCCCCGAGGGGATCGCTCTCCTTCACAGCGCCTCTGTAGAACTCCCTGTCGAACCTCGGGGGGTTGTCATTGACGTCTGACACGGTGATGGTTACCACCGCGGTTGAGGAGAGGGGCAGCAGCTCGGCCAGATCACAGGCCACTACTTCAAAGCTGTAGCTAGAGCACGCCTCGTGGTCCATCTGGCCCACAGTGGTGATCCAGCCTGTTTTACTGTCGATGGCGAAGATCGAACTGGTGGCGACGAGCTCAGCGAGGGACTGAGTATCCTTTTTTGGGTCCAGATTGTAGGAAAGCAGAGACCCGAGGCTGTAGGTTACCTGGGATTTTTAAATTGTGCGTGAATTAAGAAATATATTAGTAACATCAAATGTCAAAAAAGCACTTGGTTGCACTTAACCATTGCCCACCTGTCCATTAGAGCCCCAGTCTGGATCAAATGCACGCACTTGGACCACTCTTGTCCCAGCTGGCATCCCCTCCATCACTGTGGCAACGTAAGTGTTCGTCTCAAATACTGGCTGGTTGTCATTCACATCTAAGATCTGCAAAATGAAAAATCCGCCATGATTTAGTTCCATAAAGTTTAAACTAATCACAAAAAGACAAAGTCACAAAAGAGTAATATTCAATAAGTGTCTGCAACTTAATTAATTCAGCAAAATAAACTGACTTTTCCTCCACTGAATTGTTTTTGACTTAATGAATCGCTCCACACATTTAAGAGTCTGTTGCATTGTACCATAAATTGCCTATTTAACTGAAAAAAAAGGAAATGAGTTATTCAAAATGTTCTTTTAGCATTCTACGTGCTTTGATGTTTCTCTTTTGTATTACGGAGAGAAAATATGTGATGGTTTCAGCCCAGATTCTTTCAGCATCTTTGTGAAGATCCATCGTCACTAATGCTAGAATCCAGAGGCAGAATTCTGACTGTGGAGGTGATGTATACACGGTAGTTATTAACTGTCAAAGAACCAGAGTTTTTCAGATACACATACTGGGGATAGAACAAAACATTCCTCATTTTGATGTTCCCTGTTCATAAAATGGATGAACAGAAAACATTTCATAGAGAAAAATACAGCTAAAAGTGATTACACTGATAAATGATATATATTGACTCACGAAAAAAAGGTGGGAAAAAAATGCAGAATAAAACCACTCTGGGGATGATGGATGCTTTAATAGTGCTGATATCGGCCCAAAAGCTTAAAGCAATACATCCAAATGTGTACTTACTTTAAAACTACAGCCTTTTAATGCTGTTTTTACTTTCTCTAATGCAGCAATGGTTTTCAGGCTGAATTTCAGAGAAGTTCTCGTTTAATATGCTTCTGTTAAAGTCAAAGTGTGAGTTATACTTTTCTTTGCTTCACCTACTTTGATGTTAATTTTGAATTTGCACCTGTGAGCTCTGAACTCCACCCATGATTTGTTTCTTTTTCCTTTCTTTTACTAAACTTAACAGATGAAATGAAGGTTGGTGTTATCTCAATTCCTGCCAACCTTAACCTCCAGGTCCACAGTGGAGACCGACTCAATCAGGTCTCTCCGTGCTGTCGCTGCGACCTTGAAGCGGAAGATGCTGACCACTTCGTAGTCTAGAGGCATGAGCAGACGGATGAGACCCGTTTCCCTCTCCACCAGGAAGGTCCCTCCCTGGTTGCTATCAAGCGTCTCTCCTCCGACTGCGGTGAAGAGGCCAGTCTGCCCGGGGCCCAGGTACACGGAGCCCAGCGCCGTTCCCACCGCCGTGTCCTCGGGGATGGTGAAAGAGTACTGCGGCTGACTGAATGAGGGAACAAATGCATCTGAGGGTACGACGTGGATGAAGGCTGACACCAGGGAGTGCTTGGGAGGAGAGCCGCTGTCTGTGGCTTTGACAAAGAAGGACAGCACAGTTCCCTGAAGGTGGTCCACTGCGCTTTTAGTCATCATCCAACCGCTGTCTGGCTCCACCTGCGGACTCACAAAAAGTCATTTAAACCATCTTAGAGAAAATGATTGTTGCTCTTTTGGACATCTCTGAAGAAATTGTGTTCTAAACACATCAAATATAAATGTCATTTACTAAGCTACAATCTGGTTATTTCCATATTTTAGGAATAATAAGCTTAACATCTGCACAGTCGAAACAGTTCCAATTATTCCAATTACAGGAAATGTTCTCTAATCACCAAAGCATCAACCTCAAAATGATCTACAGTAAACATATGGGTCTTAATCCTCTAAAATTAGAGCTTTAAGGTGGTGTCAAATGAAAATATCCTCCAAATGAAACTGAGGACATGCAGCATAAGCTTTGTGCTTTATCGAGGTGTAGGTATATTTGCTGAGCTTTGTAACTTAATTTCATTGCTCTTTGTGTGGGGTTGCTATTATGACATAATGAAGATCATTCATCTACATTGTGATAAGTTACACACTGAATCACACTGACCTCCAGAACATCAACCAGCGACAGCCGGGCCTCACTGTAAAGAGAGTAGGTTATCCTCCCATTAGAGACAGCATCGGGGTCAGTGGCCTGAATCTGAGTGACAAGAGAACCTTTGGCAACGTTAGCTTTAATGCTCATGCGATACTCCACAGCTCTGAACTGTGGCGTGTTGTCATTTTCGTCTGCCAGGACCACTCGCACGGTGCAAAATGATGCACGGCCTGAAAAAGAAAAAAAAAATACAAATGGGTTCAGAATTTTATACCTGTATTCAATGCATGTCTTGATGGGAAAATTTTACACTTCTGTAATGTGAAAATACTTAAACATTCAACAATTTTCAATGCCCTCCACCCTGCCCAAACCCGCCCCCCAAAAAACTTTAGCCCTACATGTCTTACATTAGCTGCATTGAAGACATATGTATATATATATGTATGTATGTACACACATACATGTATATCCCCTTGATGCCTGATATATGACACAATATGCAGAAAATTACATATATTTTTACATTTAAAGTGTTTATTATATATTAAAATTAAAAAATGTTTCAGATTCTGTCTTTAACAGTTTTCTAATTAATGTGATTTTTGTATCTCTATGACTACATTGGGTGTTGTTTTATTTATTTTTCTATTTATTGTATTTATTGTTTAGATTTTTTCTGTTGTTTTGATTCTGGAATGGTGCAGAGGTCTCAGAAAAGTATGAATCAAATGAGCAACATCAGGCTTCAATGGGATCTACATTTTTAATTTTTTTAATTATGGCATTTGTTAGGAAAAAAAAATACCTCCACCATCAAGTGCCATGACAGTCAGCACCATGTCCTTGTTCAGAGGATTTTCTCTGTCTAATCTCTCAACGGTGGATATGTTACCATCTGCATCAATGGTGAACTGATTTTTTCCCAGGTCATTGATGAAGGAGTAAGTGATCTGACCATTTAATCCTAAATCCTCATCTGTTGCTCGAACCTGGGGAGGGGGGGATTTAGTTCGGAAGTTCAGTAAAAACATACCCTACCAGTCATTCCATGTTACTTAAACATACAGAAAGTCATAAAAATCTCAGTTCACAACTTCTAGAAGTGGGAAACTCTATTACCTGTGTGACTTTTGACCCCGGGGGGGAATTTTCCAGGACCTCGGCGAGATAGAACCTCTGACTAAACACTGGGCTGTACAGATTAGCCCCCTGGACACGCACGATCACCTGTGAACCACAAACTGGGTCATATCAGATCGTCATCCTCATGGCCACTGTCAGCTGAGGTAGTGTTGATGCCTTGACCATAAATACCGCCGGATGATTTGTCAAACATGATATAAATCAACACAAGAGCAGCAGGCCCGTAAGCCACTGTGACTAATTTTAATTACAGAGTAGCAGCAGATAGTCATGCCTCTCTGAATGTGGACTATCAGAGCCAGTCAAAGAATCCCCTATTATTCCGTTTGTAATTACCACTAAGAGGCAGATGCGAGCATATTTTCCAGCTCTTTCTCATAGCCAATCGGATATGACATTAACCTCCGGCGGAAAACAGCTGCGGCAGATGTTTGTAATCATTTTAGAGCTAGGGGTTGTTGACAAAGGTCACTCGCCCTGCAGCGCGCAGTGAAAAACGCTGCGGAGGGTTAAAAAAATAAAGGGAGCAAATCAGTTGACAGGACTTGACTGCTAACTGCCAGGAAGTGGTTTCACCTGAGCGGTGTTGGTGAAGACTCCATCTGACACAGACACGTTGAGATGATAGGAGAGCTTCATGCCTTGTCTCCTCTTGTTAGACAGACGAAGCACTCCTGTATGTGGCTCCATCATAAAAGTCATTTTCTCATTTCCTGAAAGAATACTGTATCTGAAGGCAAAAAAAAAAAAAAAAAGAATGATCTTGCTTATGGTGTATGAAGCCCCAAGGACACTGGTAATACAAATATTTGCTTCTAATGCCAAGTGCTGAGACAAAACTGCACGAGAAAAAAGACACAAATAACGAGATGACAGCATATATGATTTTTACAACTAAAACAAGATGGTGGAGAAAGATTCAGCTGGGTTTAATGATGGCTTGCGCTCAACTTTCTAAAACACCTCACTTTCTTACCTCAACCTCTGAGCATCACAAATGTCAGCATCCGACGCCTGAATGCAGGTCACAAACTGTCCTCTGGGAGCTAGTTCGCTGATAAAGGCCTCATACACCGCTTGGCTGAAATTAGGCGGGTTGTCGTTTGTGTCAGTAACAGTCACGGTGACACTAACATCACTGCTGAGGGCAGGGTCTCCGCTGTCTGCCGCTCTGACAATAAAGTTGTAGCGCTGCATGAGCTCATAGTCCAGCATGCGTGCTGTGAATACCAGTCCGCTCCTGCTGTCGATTTGGAAGTAGTCGGTGCTGTTGTAGATGTCAGATAGGATCTGGTAAGCCACAACAGCATTCCTGTCCGTGTCTTGGTCCTGGGCAATGACCTACAGGAGAAAAATGAGGGCAATTTGAAATGCCTCATACATAATTCACGTCCAGTTTGATTATTTTGACATACCCAAATTCTGCAGAGCAAAAGTCCAAAGCAAAAAAAAAAAAAAAAGAGAAAGCAATTCAAACTGCAGTCTAACAGGATGAATCACATATAGGGCTAAATCATCTAAATAATTCATTCATTCTGTCTAGATTGTTTTGATGTAAGTGGCAAAGTTTGGAGATATGTACTGCGGTGATGTCTACTTTATTTTGACAGTGATTAAACTGGAGAGCACTTGGCTTGTTGTGCCAAAGTACTGAAAACTCAACAGCAGTGATTCTGTCCAGGAATCATAAAGCAGTTGCTGAAGAATCCGCGCAGCATGTGTTGTGATAGTTTTCATGTCGAGGTTATTTTAAATTCTGCTTCTGGTTCAAGCGTGGCTTGACTTACAAATTAAAAACCTCCTGCTTGGAGTTCTAATAAAGATCCTCTATGCACAGCAGATGGTATGCTAGAAAGTTTGCTTATGCTTTACTCAACAGCAAGTTGAAACATCTGACCAATGATTGAATCAAAGAAAAAAACAAAATTAATCTGATTTTTCTAATCTGTAACTCAGGTAAAGTTTTTACATCATTTCCATCAAAATACAGTTTACACAAAAGATCTAAATTTTTCTTCTTTTTATTATTCAAGATCAAATGAAACATCAAAGTATGCTTTGTGCATTTTAAACAAATTTGTTTACTCAATTATGTAGATGACAAAGCTATGCACTAGAATTTGTTAATAGCAGAGAAATAAATCAGTTGTGAATGTGATTGTTTTTCTGCCATATTTAGGCACTGAACACATGGAAGTCAACAATATTTTTGAGTTTTGTATTCCTATTTCTGAGGTAAATTGAATGCCATCATGATTTGGGGGTTTTTTTTGTGTGTGTTTGTGATTTGTGTTCTTCTGTTTCTAGGATTTTTCTGGTGTTTATTTTATAAAATCTATTTCTTTGTTTCCTAATTTCCAGTTTGACTTCCTTACTCTCACTGAGCCTGATCGTCCGAATTATCAGCCCCTGACTTTGTCTGGACTTTGTCTGGATAAAGTGTCTCGTCTTTTTCTTCTGCCTTGGTGGCCCGTTTGGGTTTTTTCCTCACTCTTTTGCTGTTGTGTTCTTGTTGTATAAGCTATTTTGTTGTTGTTGTTGTAATTATTTTTAGGTCCTTGTCTGTGCAGCACTTTTGTTTTTGATTAAATAACTTTCTTTGTTCTCTTGCTGCTTTAATCTCCTGCACTTTATAACTAATGCAGCATGAATGTAAAAAGTAATACAGACTGACTGTTAAGTCGGTTCTACTGATGTGTTATGAACATTGTGAAGACTTACTAACAATGTTCAACGTGAAACTGATCTAAATGGGGGCGGTGCGGTGGCTTAGTGGTCTTTCTGTGTGTTCTCATGCTTGCGTGGGTTCTCTTCAGGTATTCCTCCCACAGTTCAAAAAGATGGATGTTAGGTTGATTGACAATTCCAAATTGCCTGTAGGTGTGAGTTAGTATGTATGGTTATTTGTCTCTATATGTGCCCCCATGATGGACTGGTGACCTGTCCAGGGTATACCCTTGTCATAAACTGGGATAGGCTCTAGCAGACCCCCGTCACCCTGTAGATGGATTCAGCGGGTTTAAAAAATGGATGGACGATCTAAATCTAAATCACCTTATCTCATTTGGAAATGATTTCGAATTGTGGTTCTCAGTCACCCACACTCATACAGCACTTCTTATTTCATATTCACTGTATGCACTAAATACAAGTAGCACTTATTTTTTTTCCTCTATCATGCAAACACTCATCAAACATACTGATGAGCACATCAGGGGCAACATGGGATTCACTTCAGCAAATGGAATCAGACAACCAACCTTCTGATTGTGAATAACTACACCACTTGCAATCACATGTTACCAAATTTTTTTTAAAAAGAAAGAAAAAAGATCTTAATTGAATCCGCATTAAACAAAAAAACAGCACTACTTAAATATTTTCATTAGTCTAGTTTGCTTGAGTACTCACTGTATTTCCAATCATATGATTGCAGCTCAGCTGAGGAGGTCATTATTATGTTTACAACCAGTCATGCAGTCACAAGCACAAGCTTCATCCCATGAGTACACATGGTTCCCCCTGGATGGCGATACAGCTGACAGTTTTCTTTAGTTTGGCGGAATAAAAAACAGTTACTGCTGCACATAAAAATAGAGATAACAAGGCCTGTGGATTTAATTGAGTAATGGGGCTGTGATTTGTGAAGAGAGAGGTTGCTGTTGAGTTTTTAAAGTATTTTTTTTTACTGGTGCTCTGAGCGCTATTAAATGTAAAAGGAGGCAGACATTTTTATGGCCAATATTTTAAAAAGTCTCCACCTCAAAACCAAAAGGATTAAGTTAGTTAATTAGCATGGCTTAAAAAAGAAGTGCAGATTTGGACTAAAATCCTGTCAGATTATGAAAGTCTGACACCTATGTTGCTGGTAACAAAATGTACATTTATTCTACTTTCTACATGCTGTAAATGGAATTTTTCAGTACCTGTCTTACATATAAACAGCTTGGGCTTGGAGGTTTAGTAGCTTTTACGACACTGTCTGAAATATACTCTTGCTTGGTGTCTTCTTCAGTTTCTCTCTCTCAAACATAAACAGGCACTTATATGCAGTGAAACACACACACACACACTCTCTCTCTCACACACACACACACCTGTAACACGGATGTTCCAGCCATGGAGTTCTCAGACAGGACAGCAGAGTATGAGCTGTTCTGAAACACTGGTGGGTTATCGTTCACATCCAGAACAATGATGTCTACATCGACCTCGGACTTGGCCCCAGTCAGAGTATCAGTGGCCTTCACAGTTAAGCGGTAGTACTGCGTGGTCTCGTAGTCCAATGGGTACATCACACTGATGATTCCTGTGTCAAATCCAATGTCAAACTGCAGTGAAGGGTCTCCATCAGTGATGGTGAAGATGATCTGCTGGCCTTCAGGGCTGCTGGCGTTGATGCACAGAACAGAGGTGGAGACGGTGACGTCCTCTTTGACGGTGACGCCATAGAAGGGCTTGTCAAACACTGGCATGGCTTTATTTACAACAGTAATAGGTAGCTCCACCTCGCTGGAAAGAGGAGGGATGCCTCTGTCGGTGGCAACGAGAATCACCTTGTACTCTGCATTAGATAAGTCTGCTTCAAAGGCTCTCTTTAAGATTATCTCTCCTGTTGCAGGATTCACCTGCATTGAATTTAAAAAAAAATCCTAAATTAAGCATGAGTTTATTAATACACAAACTGATTTAAATCATTGTATATGGGCTTGAATGCAAAATTAAGTAAATGTAATTCAAATCGAGATAGTTGTAGTCATATCACCTCAAAATTTCTGTGCGTGGTTTTAAGGCTGTAAGTCACTTCTCCATTCAGACCGGAGTCCCGGTCAACAGCCGAGGCCCTGAAAACAACAGATCCTGGCTCTGCTTCCACCTGAGCTGCAGCATAGTAGGGGAGGTTCACAAACTCTGGAGCATTGTCATTCACATCTTCCACCTACACAGAGGGTGTAATGTTAGCCAAAATGACATGGAAACACTGTTTTGTTAATTCATTTCATTTCACATCACACTATCACAAGAAATGACAAAAACTGTAAAGATATTTAAGTAGAAACCCTCCCTAGAAAATTAATCTAGGTATAGGAGGCATAAAACAAAATAATTTAGCATGGTTTCTAGCTGGTTATTTCCATATTTCATTTAACATTATATTTATCTTTACAGAAAAGACTTAAATATGCAAAAGACCAGATCAAAGAAGTAAACTGGAGATACTGTAGGCCTATTGTATGTAAATGAGCTGATAAGCTGAGAAAAATTTCACTAAGAAAAATGAACACATCTTAAGTGTTATGCTAAGCTAACTTGACAGACCAGACAGAAAAGGCATACAACAACAAAAAATGAGTTTACATTAGAGAAACGCTGTGGAAGTAATGAAACGTTACTTTCAGTTCTGGCTTCTCTTTTGAGTCTTGCACTTAATAGCTGTGCACCTTTGACTTTTTCCAAATACCCAAATTCACCCCCTGCCCGAGATACGGCGAGTTGAGCTTGAAGCTTTTAATTGTAAGGTCTGTACCATAAAGTAAGAAAAATAATGTAAGTATATAAAATAGCAACTACAACAACAGCTGCTGTGTCAATGAAAAATCCATGAAAAGTACTGCACTAAGAAATGGGGATAAACCATCATACGTTGTAATACCACTTTGACCACTACAGGCGAAATGAATCATTGTACTATTCAGTCTATCATCATATATTCAAATGAAGAAGAGGAAGTTGCATTGCATGGGGACTGTTTTACTTGCATGGCAATCATGTTGAGAGTACAGTCTTAATAGACCATTTAGGCTAAATTTGTAGACTCGTCAAGGACAAAAAAGTAAATAAATAAAAGAAAGTAAGCAGTCAGCTATTGCCTTTTGGCATACGATTGCAA
This sequence comes from Zenarchopterus dispar, assembly GCA_028564865.1. Lineage (NCBI taxonomy): Eukaryota > Metazoa > Chordata > Actinopteri > Beloniformes > Zenarchopteridae > Zenarchopterus > Zenarchopterus dispar. The sequence goes on along the minus strand of JAOWBL010000006.1, from coordinate 4,984,998 downwards.
TGTGTAAACAACTCAAGGACACATGCCAAGACGCTTGCTGACATGTGACTGAGCCAGTTCCATCTGCCAACAGATGAGGTAATGAGTCCTCCAAAGCAAAACCGAAACATTATAAAATTTGAATGAACCACAGCCCACCTTACAATTCGAGTAGGCAACAACTTTTTACATTCATTATAAACCACATTTAGCTCATTCCTTATTCTCTGTAGTGCAGGAGGTCTGTTGCCCATGTAAGCTAACCCATTCCTGTACCCTTATTTATTGTCCTATTTATATTTTCTTTCATGCTTTAAAGAAATTATAGCTCAACCAGCTTGCACTGCTATTTCTATCTTCACTCCATCTTCAAAAAAAAGAAAAAAACAACTTGTGTTTTGTTTACATTTTTGCTGTGGTTTGGAGATCACAGAGCTGATCAAGTCACAGTCAGGCCTCCTAAATCACATCCCCCAAGTCAGGTTGCAAAACAGATAAACCACAAGTACTGAACAGCAGCACTCTTTTTTCATTAAAAAAAATAGGGTGTGAAAAGAAGGAATAACAAATATGAACAATGCTAGTATTTACACCAAAGTTACAATGCCATTTGTTGCAATTTACTGAATTTCAATCCACTGTTATAAATTCAGAATATGTTAAGAATATGGCATTTGGTGGGGGAGGAAAAGATGTGATTACTGTGCACTTTGTTGTTTCTTTTCACCAGGGACTGAACTTAATGGTGATATGCTGCCCCCATTTTGATCAGTAGTGGTACAATGACACTGTGTACCTTTAAACTAAATTGTTGAAAAAAATCAATAACTTAGTGTTGAAGAGTCTGAGAAGTCAAAAGAAAAACATATAGTTATATCTTCAAGTTATTTTAATAGTTATATATGTATTTTGTGCTGTTGTCAGACCTACAAATAGACCTACCTGTACTTGTACAGTCACCCTGGCCACCCTTAGTATTTCATCTTCTCTGCTGACTTCCACAACCAGCTCGTAACTCCCCGTCTCCTCCCGATCAAAAGGCACACCGGTGGTAAGCACCACTCCACAGGTGGGCCGAATGGTGAAGCGTCCTCCAGAATTCAGCAAACTGTATTTTAGTGGCTCATTGAGGCGGTGGCCAACTGTGTTCACAACGGTCACCACAGTGATATTAGGTGAGTTCTCTGGGATGGAGCTGGAGTATACTGGGAGGGTGAAGACAAGCCCGCTGTCTATAGCTTCTCTTACAAGCACCGTGACCACTGCCATGCTTGAAAAACGTCCGTCCCATACCTTAAACAAGCACATCATTAGGTTTAAATAGGAGCTATTATCCATGATAAATGTCTCAGAAGTGGCTGACATAAATAGTGTAGAAGTGGAGTTTTATTGTGTGTTTTAAAAAAAAAACAGCATTCCTTGTCTCGCCCTTTTGCTTCGTACAAAAAATACACAGACACACACACACACAAAGCCATCACTAGACATGAGTTAGTATAAGCTCTAGGAACACAGTGATGTAGCAGGCTGCTTTGACCTCCCACAGAAAATCATTATTTAAGCTGGAGTAAGCATGATGTTTATCTGAGATAGTAAGACATAAAGCAGTAATATGTCATGCTCACTAATAGCCATTCACTTACCTTCACATTAAAGCGATAACGGTTATTACTGAGGGCTTGATTGATGACGGTCACAACTCCAGTGTAGCGCTCCACAGAAAAGTACTCGGCGCTGCTGTCCATCAGGGAGTAAGCTAGCTGGGGTGTTATGGACTTGTTGGGACCAGTAGTTATATCAGGGTCTAAAGCCACAACCCTGAGGACCTCAACACCCACATAAGTGGGCAGGAGGAGGACTGTCTCATAGATGTCCTGGGAGAACTTTGGGGGTGAGTCATTAATGTTGATCACCTGAGACAAGGAGAAAAATAATGTCTATGATTTTGTTTGCATAGAAATCTGTCAAGACTAAACAGGGGATTCATATGCCATATACTTGCCTTTATTACCACCTCTGCTGGACTATCAGCCCTCCTTGAAGGTTGACCACTGTCTCGAACGTGAACCCGGAAGAAGAACTCTGAGAAGGTTTCGTAGTCCAAACTGGCAATCGTTCTGAAATTTTACAACCATGTGAACAAATACATTACAAGATACTTATGTTCATGAACAGATTAATCATATAAATTGCTCTGTAACTGCCAACAGCTCTGGTTTTAATTCAGCACCGCCACTTACCGAATTGATCCAGTCCCAGAGTCCACGCTAAAAAACATCCGAGCAGTCTCATCTATGATCTGGAACACTAACAAAGCGTTATGATTCCGGTCCTTATCTGTGGCCCGTATGACCAAAGGATTACCATCTTCTCCCAGGACCACACTGTTGACTGGAGCAGCCTCACTGACTGTCCCCACATATCTGTTAAGGTTAAAAGAGGAAAATGCTGAGAGAGAAGAATACTCTCTTGAAATAAATCAAGATAATTACTTGCCGTCATTGGTCAATAAATTGCAACAAAACAGCATGCGGGCAGCTTTTCAGTGCTAAACCTCTTCTTCTCTCTGAGGCTACTTTGATACCTGATTTGTTGGAATTCAGGTGGGTTATCATTGACATCCCCCACTTGGACAATTACAGTGGCGCTGGCCTCTACTCCAGCCATGCTGAAGGCACGGACCACCAGAAAGTATGATGTTGTTTTCTGCTAGAACAAAGAAATCCAGTTACTTATCAAACTCCAACAATCCTCTGAGGTACACTTGCAACATCTAAACTCTCGGTAATATACATATTTCCCTAGCCTTCATTTCAACCAGCAACCATGTTACAAACTCTTCCTGAACTAAAAGATGTTCTTATTTACATTTTGTGAGTGTACATTTAGGTTTTGCAGCAGTAGCTATGTAAAATGACAGCAATGCTATAAACAGATATGTATAAGGAACCATAGTTTGGCAAAGCACCACTTCCTGGCCACAGTGATTTCTTGGAGCAGCACTGTGTCAGGTAATGCGTGGCACTGATATATAATAGAGTATAATATTCAAATGTCTTTGCTGTGCTGAATGCGCCCACATGCTGCCAACAATAACAAGGCTTGAAATATGTGGAGAGGAAGACAAAGCACACGCTGTCTATGCCACAGTCACAGATGATTTTCAGCTTGTGGTCCTTTGCTAGAATATAGTTCCTGATATGCATCTACTTGCAAAATTGTTGCATCTCATCTTACATGGTTATTTCGACATATGATGCATGTACAAGTCAGAAGATATAAATAAGAGCAGTTTGGGGATGATAGAAAGCATATTTTGTCTTTTAGTTAATCAATCCACTTCCAATCAAGTCCAGCTAGCCTAGCTTGCTATGCTAACTGGAGCTTTTGACAGACAGGAACAAAACCTTTAGTGTATGCCAATACATTTTTAACAAAGAGATAACCTCACAAATTTTACAAAATTTGCAGAAACTTGAACTCACATTTAAAATGTTTATGAGAATGTTGTTGATGTTTGTATTTAAAATAAAGGGGTCATCAGATAAGCAAATATTTGTATATTGTAATTGATAACTGTTCAAACAAATTTGTTTTATATACATCAAAAAAATAATCAGACTTGTCATAAAATAAGTGTATTCAGCAGTTGCATTTCTTTCTTTTACTTTTCATACCACTATTAAAATATGTACCTACTCATAATTATTCACCTTACCTATGTAAAGAATAACAATTATTAATTGGGAATGAATGCAAATAAAATAAGATAGACAGGTTTACTATTTGGACTTCCTAAATTACATCAGGTGGAAATCCCATTTCTAAGAAAGATGACTAAAAAACATGTGATAACATCATTAAAGGGTTTGAAAGTATAAAGTCTGCCAATTGATGAGAAATTACACAGAAATATAACATTTCTTTTTGATTTCCCTCTTTCCTACAAGTGGAGGTCAGTTAAGAAGACTTGATCATGATAATCTCAATTATATCAGCTGAAATGACATTATTTGTTCTTTTGTATAGAATTGTGACCAGCCTGGGCATGCCTCCATCTATTGTTTTGATAACTGATCACAGCTGACTTCCAATAAATGTAAAATTTTAGATATTCACCTTTCAAACTGAGTTTTTGTACTTGAGACAGAAGTACCTCAACTTATTAGAATCTGTTTATAAAAGCATGTCTTTCTTGTGGTGATTTCTTGTGTCTTTTTGTTTTGTTTTTCAAATATATTGTTACTTTAGAGTTTAGGGGCAGGAAGGATGCAGCAAAGGACCACAGGTTGGGACACAAACCCAGGCCAGTGCATGAGGATTAACTCCACACAGGTGAGCTATTCAGCACCTTGAGTCAGTCAACCATCTTCTCCGAGGATACAAAGATCAAGGGATTAAGTTGTTAAGTAGTAACAACAGACTTAGTAAAAACAGACTTCCACAACATCTGTTTTTTATAGAGATTATGACATCTGCAGCTTGTTGCTGAAAGTTCCTGTCTTAAAGAAATATTCCAGAGCACAATCATCCCTAGAGCTGTTAATAATTAGTTTAAACTTAAACTTAACTAAACTTTTACTTGCCAACTGTACGGCAATATTTCAACACGATCTGTTGCCAAGCGCACGGCAAATACTTTTTTCTTTTAAAAAAAGATCTTGTAATCTCCTTGGACGCCAATCAGTTTTGCATTAAAAAAAGTACCCAAAACCTTTTTTAACAGAATACAACATAAGAGTTTTGGCAGATGGTGTAAATTCACAAGCCTAAAATACTGTAACACAAACATTAACAAACCTCAAAGTCAAGCTGCTTGCGAGTCATGATTACACCAGTGTGTTGGTTAATAAAGAAGCAGCGTTCCTCGTTTCCTCCGGTGATGTCATAAATGAGCGGTGACCGGCTGAGAGCATTAATAGTGGTCACATGTGCTCCAATTTTGAAATTCTCCATTATCTGTGAAATCAGACATTTGAGATATACATATTTTAAGGAGAGTCAGTGAGTTATGTGCACACTTTGATTAAGATATGTTCCTCCTGCATATTAATTTAGACATTTGCCATCGATCATTATCTACCACCTTCACGCTCATGAATCTATTGCTGCAGTCAGATGTTTCTTGCTTTACCTCAGCCTGATACTCTTTCTGAGTGAATTTGGGTTGGGAGAAGTCAGAGAGCATCAAGGAAACCCGAACTGACGATGTGGCCGCTAATGAAGGAAAGCCGCCATCTACGGCACGCACAGTTAAAGTGTAAAAGCCCATGGAGGTGAGGTCCAACTGCTTTGCAATGGAGATAAGGCCAGTTTCATTGTTGATGGCAAACACGCCTCCGGTGTTACCTGCATGTAGCAGAAAGGTTTTTAGATGTAATTACTGATTACTACAACAGAAGCAGTCTTAATCCCAACTGATGGTCATAAAAAGATCAAAGGTGTTTAAATCACAAGAAAACAGACTCTTTTTCATACCTGCTTCAATAGTGTACGTGAGTTGACCATTAATCCCATTGTCTTTGTCTAGGGCAGTCACCTGCAGTACGGAATAGCCAATAGGAAAAGTCTCATAGGCTACAGCATCATATACAGTTTTTATGAAGTAGGGGATGTTATCATTGGTGTCCTCCACCGCCACTAGGATCCGCGCCAAGTCCCGGTTAAATGGAAACTCCTGATCCTTAACCTGGAGAAGGCAAAAAGCAGAGACGAATACAGAGAGAGCCAATGGTAGGTGATAAATGAAGACAATGAGCTAAAGAAGGAAGACACAGCTGTCAGGAGGAGGATCATTTGTTACAAACACACATAGAGACGCAGTGTAACAGCCAAACATAGTTTCTTCTCACCATAATAGTGAGGATGTGCTGTGTTCTGGCCTCGTAGTCCAGTCTGTCCGCAGTGTAAACAACTCCCGTGCCAGGATTGACCCTGAACAGTCTCATGCTGGCAGGGTCAACGCTGCCGTACATGGAGAAGCTCAGACGGGCACGTTCATCACTATCTGACGCTCGGACCCGCAGCAGCTCCATGTCGGCTGGTACATCCTCGGAGACGCTGACGTCGTAGGCAGGCTGGGAGAACGCCGGAGGGTTGTCGTTGCTGTCTTGTACCCGGATGAACACCTGAGAGACAGAGGGGCAGGAGAGGAAATAATAATAATAATAATAATACATTTTATTTATAAAGTGCCTTTCATGGCACTCAAGGTCGCCATACAACAATCAACACATAAAAACACAATTGAAACAACTGAAAACAACAGAG
>JAOWBL010000006.1:4950748-4978649 GCA_028564865.1 Zenarchopterus dispar | reverse complement strand
GACTTAAAAGCTGAGACAGAGTCAATATTCCTAATATCAGGGGGGAGGGAGTTCCAAATGTGCAAAGTCAGCAAGGTGAATACAAACCAACTCTGTGCGCTCTGTATGCTACATCTGGAGACTGTGCAACTATCAGGCGTATTTCCTTTCCTTTATTATTTACAAGGTGGACACAACTATTGAAAGGCCATTTTCCATGCACGACGACAAAGCAGTATCGATGGGTCTTTTCCAAGGTTTTGACACTTGACTTTTATTGGCTCAGCATAATCATATCAAGTCGTCAACATCAAGCATCCCCCTAACAAGAAAAACCTGGTAGGGCAGCCAAGACGACAGGAACACGGGGAGTGTCAAATTCAGGGCAACATAAAGCAAAGCAGTAAGCAAGAGATCATTTTAAAAAAGCTGAGCAAGTGCGGATAGGAGAGCTAAGAGCGAACAGCTCTCAAAGGAAAAAGGCAAAGAATTTAATTTGATGGGATTCTGAAGTGTACCCGAGGCGGTATTGATGCACTAATCAGAAATCGAAACCTTGTGTACCTGTGCTGTGGCAGTGCTGGTCCCATCTGTCACCTGCACGGTCATGTTGTACACTGACTGCACCTCTGCATCCAGGGGCTTGGCCACGACTAGAGTTCCCACTCCGACTTGAAGGTCAAACTGCATGTCGAAGCTCCCTGAGATGTACGCACACACACACACACACATAAACAGTGTAAGTCATTTCAGATTCAGTTCTTGTGCCAGACTCAGGTGCTCTAACTTATTACTGTGTAATTGTCTTGGCCAACTGCCTTCATCTGGAGCTGGAGGGTCTGTAAAATAAAATGAACTGAAATGCAACACGCTGAAGCACTGAACCCGCTTGGCAGCCCGAGAACATTTAACAGCCATACAAACATCTGTCTTATCACTCCAAAACACAACCCAACACAGAGATCATAAACCCACAGCCTGGTCTTTTTCACAAGCAATAACTGTACAGTTTAGGGCACTTAATGTTTGATTAAAGAAAGGCAAGAGGACTGATACGTGTTAGGTATTCAGTGCCATCCTTCATCTCATCTCTGCTTCTCTCTCGAGATATTTGGGAGTTTGAGCTCCCTTCAGCATATGAATACTGATTGAACATTTTTCACTGAATTACTGATCCATGCTGAGTGGGAGCAAACCACTCACACTTTCTGTTTGTATGTCCTATTCTTCTGGAGGGAGCGATTGGTCATTACAATACAGAGAATCAATTTCACAGCATTTTAAAATACAAAAAATCACAGCTTGTACTCAGCCAAAAAGTATTTAGGGGTGCTTCAAAGTTTTTGGTAGAATCTTTTAGATTTATACACTCATAAATATTGATGTCCCAGTAATGTCTGTTTCATTTCACATTCTGCACTTTAGTTACAAAGTCTAACAGGAAGCAACTGGCATAATTAAAAACTCATTACAACACTGATGAGCTTTGATCACTTGTGGAACAAAGTCTACATTTTGTGTAGCTTCACTGTTTCTTGTAGCTTATATTTTACCACCTCACACACAACAAAGCACGTGAACAAAAAGGGAAAATATGCTGAAATAAATTAGTTAGGAAGATTTGCAACTTCTTAAGAAATACTGTTCCTCAAAGAAATACTGGAAAAAATTTGCATGTTTCTTCGTCTACAATTTGTAATATAATTAAAAAAATTCAAGGAATCTGAAGGAAAGCCTTGAGGGAAAGAGTGCACAGCTAATTTGGACACTTCTGGTCCCTCAGACAGCGTTTCATCGAGATCTGCCATTCACATAACCATGAAGAGAGATTGCTTTGAGAAACTTTGCTGTGTAAAAAGGAACTTTGCAGACTGTTATCAGCTGCAGATCCAACAGATAGGCTGCATGATGGCCATCCATGCATTTTTCAGAAAAAAAAAGTAAAACTACATTCTGCAAACACCACAAAGACATGGCTAAGGAAGGAACGGATGCAGGTAATGAAATGACCTGACTGCAGTCCTGACCTGTTTCCCATTAGAGACTGTGAAGAGAATTTGAAAAGAAAAAATGTGACAACGAGCCAATACTGCGTCACTCGTATCAAAGGAAGAATGGAACCAAATAATAACTGGAGCACTTCATCACTTGGTACTGTAAATGTCAGAAGGCCCTTTAAGCATTGTGATAAGGAATCAGACCATTACAAAGTTGTGAAAACTTCTTCTTATCTGTGTGTGTCTGTGAGAACGGCATCCTGGCCTTGAAACTACCTAATAAAGCATCTACTCAACACCGTGCAAAATACCCCGCCACCCCCCACCCCCTCCACACACCATCAGATCATTGTTTACTCCCAGTCAGCTTCAGTCTGCTCTAAAGTTAGTTCTAATCCCACTCTACATGTTTTTTTAAACCAGTTTGTAATTATGTTCTATTTTCTTTTCTTAACCAGACACATTGCTTCATTTTTCTTCACCATTCCATCATCATATACAACAAATTACTAATAAATCACCTTCAAACCATCTGCTGTCTGCTCTTGGGCCCAGTTCCTAGAGCCTTTAGGACAGCATTGTAGCAATAAATATTATTAAGCACTGTAATTTTCAATCATATTTAGCTCTTCGGATGTTAAATATTTTACTTTTTTCATTTTGGTTGGATTCTAATAACTGAATTTGCAATAAAGATCTCTCTTTATATAGATGAAGATTATAAAGGTAAAGCTCACCAAAGCTGAGGAAGGTCCGTAAATGTCATTTGATACACTGACATAACATAGTAAAAATACTTATTTGAAGAATAAAGTTTATTTGAACAAAGACAGTCCAGTTCAAACCAATGGCCTTGTTGTCTTGAAACAACACGTCTTTTGTAAGGATGCACCTTGAGTTGGAGAAGTGTTTTGTAAGAATGCACTTTTTATTGGAGAAGTGTTATGGAATTGGGAAAATCACGGTTAGAGCCAAATTCTGTCACAACAGATTTACATTTAGTCCCTGAAGCAGGAGCAGCAGCATTGCAGCTGAACTAATGAAATAAGGCTGTCGTGTCTGGACAGAGAAAACAAACTGGTCCTGTTAGTGTGGAGCCGTGTGAGAATCTTGATGCCCGACTCAGATCGATGAACGCAGCCTTTGGCTAAACAAAGTCATGGTCCTGCATGCTACACTTCCTCATTTCTTTAAATTCTTCTAAACCCGGGGCATTTGAGGGATAAGTGTGGTATAACTGACTTTGAACAAACCTGTGTCGAGCGAGCAGTTTCTCCCACATGCATTCTGGGGAATGTAGAACATTTCTCTGGCAAGGCGTCCGCCTTAAGAACGATAAAAAAGAAGACCAGATTATCAGTATTCATGAAGTCAAGATATTCCTGTGATCAAAACTCCAAATTTTCTATAAACTGCAATGAGAAGCTAAGCTCCTTGACATTTTTTTTTTCACATTTCTGTGTATCGTTAAGTAATGTAAATTAACTTTTCATCAGAGGACGTCAGCGAAGTGTGGGTGATGGGTGGATAAAAAGCAGCTCCGCCTTAAGCATTAAAGAAAAAAGAAACCATCTCTATGTTTTTTTCATTAAAGCATTAACTATAACTGACACTGTCCTGTGAAATTACTCTGCTACCATCAGCAGTAAAAGCACACTGCAAAATCCACAACATCTTAAATTACTGCATGACATAAGGAATCAGCTGCAATCAACATCCTTATTACAGTATGACAAAGATTTGTTTTCCGTCAGAACTGCTGAGTAGAAATTATTCAAGAGCTAATTATTATTTTAAAACTAGAATCAAAGGACAATGTAGAGCTCCATAATTCTACACAGAGAGACATGGTTACGCTTGTGAGCAGATTTATCATTTTCATCTGCATCATAGAAGCAGGAGACTTGAGTTTTTCATTAGTCTTCATTTGCAAGCCTGCCTTTGGTCAGATTCATTTTTGTTTGAATATGGGTGTATACATTCAGATCAACTCTCAATACTTTATTGATCCCTGAGCTCAGAGAACTGACCAAAAGTCCATGGCTTTTGGATTAAAAACAAAATAAAATTGAGCATGTGCTCTCTGGCTCATTAGTTTCCCGTCTAACATTAATTGACTTACCGATGATACTGAACCAGACAGGTGTGCTCGAGCGACTGACGGCTACCACTCCCACTGGCTGAGCAACAGCTGTTGTCTCCGAGACTGAGAAGTTGTAGAGCCTTTGGGTGAAGAGGAGGGGCATCTGAGAGGGGGCAGGTTTGCGAATCCATTCAATGTGAAGTTTGACAGCTGACCACAGTGGCGGATCACCACTGTCTTCTGCTTTTATCTGCAAGATAAAATAACCCTGAGAAATCAGATCTTCATCTGACAACATTGGAGACTTCACAAGTATACACCCGATACACCCGATCTGGGTTTACAATGTACCAAATTGAGTCAGAAACCACAAATTGCCATGTGAGGTAATGAATTTTAGACTGGTATCTCAAAGTGGGTTGTCTTTCACACAACTGATATGCACACAACTTAGCAAAATAAATAATTGTTAAATTGCATTATTTGCTTAAAGAACCCTATAAACATTAAGAAACACCCTTGAAAAAGGAAATGTTGTGTTTTCCCATCCGGGTTAATAAAAGAGGCTGCTTCAGAAATTCATAAGAGCTCTTATCCAGCAAAATTAAGGATAAGCACAATAATCAACAGCTAATCAGTGACTCAGACGGCATCAATTAGGTGTTTGGAGATTACAGCCGCAACTGGTGCAATTTGTTTTTGTGTTTTGACTTAGGCAAAGTCTGAGAGGGTGAAACATAAGTGCCATTTCACACTCGGAAATCAAAGGTGCACCTTGCAGCCTGATGGATTTAAATGCAGCTGTGCTGTTGCTTTCACATTACAACTGCTGCCCGCTGACCATGAAAAAAAATGAGCAAATTCAAAATACCTGAGGTGTAGTCTGATGAGAAATAGAAATGAGTGCATTTAGTTCAGTGAGCTTCGTAAACTTTTGTTAAGTTTTTAGAGGGGAAACGATTGAAAAAGCAGAACTCGGGCAATGAAAAGAGAGGAAATCTGTGCCTGAAAGAGGTCAGAGCTTCATCAAAAGTAAGACGCTATATAGCCCAAGAGTCACGATTCATGATCATATTACCGTATATAATAAAATTAAGATATAAAGGCTTAGGCTCTAGCGATGTTTTAAAGTTATTATATGACACTCACAGTGAGGATATCATAGGTGCCTGCTGTCACCATCTTCTTTGATGATACCATGGCAGTCCTGGGGTCAATAATGAACTTTTCATCCTCGTTCCCATCAATAATGCCGTATGTGATGTTGCCATTTGCTCCAGAGTCACGGTCATAAGCAAAGACACGATAGACAGGTTCAACACGTTTGTTCCGGTCTCGTTCGGGCAAGCTGATGCGGTAAGTGACCTCGGGGAAGGTGGGGGGGTTGTCATTCTCGTCCTCGATGTGTACTATAACCCACACGGTGGACTGCCGGGTCGTCACTGGGCCGTCTATTACTGTAACCTGCAGTAACAGCATACATTTTAAAAAAAGCTGGTATGTATCACATAGTTTTAAAAAAAACATGCTTTGTCATGTGGCTGGGGTTTTCTTTGCAAGAGCATACATTTATTGACATTTTAAATATTGCTTGCTCTGTGTGAGTGCAAAGCCACGTGGGGCTGAGATCCCAGGAAATCACTTTGTATTATTGATCCCCTGGAAGCAGTGCCAGAGGTCTGATCACTGATCAATTGGATCAGATAAGGGTGAACATCATTGTTGCCAGCCTGACTGCTCACTAGACTATTAATTACAGGCAGAAAGTATAGGTGGGCTTTAGGAAACTTGGTTAGTATGCATGGATTGGCATTCCTATTGAAATCACATGTAAGACCTCTCCTTCAGTTTGAAATGTAATTTTTATGTGTAAAATATGTGTCCCTGAGAAATGCAGGCTTATTTTTACCTACTCTTACTTCATGGTGTTTTCCTATTCCTTATCAATACCGGAGCTCATCTAAGCTGCACGCGTCTAGACAAGTCAAAAGGCAAAGTTGGCATACAATACAATACATAATAGCACCAAGCTACAGCTCTCTGGGTCAGCTGCAGGTTAGTTTATTCCATTTTGAAGAAGGGCAAAGTGCTTGCAGATTCATCAGCATTTGATGAGTTGTAGGAAGTGTCTGAGGAAAAGCAAGTTTGCTCACGTCTCTAAAGTCAAGAATCTCTGATTATCAGGTTAATCTGCATGCAGAGCAGCTGCAGCAACAGAAATGCTAATCACAGAGCTATCTGTATGCCTGGTGTCTGCACCTATCAAATGCCGGGTGGACCAGCTCCTCTCCTCGATGTTTCCTTCCTGAGTGGAGAAGATAACCAATGATGAATGATTACATTTAAAAAATCTTAAACCTGAGCCCCAAACCTCCAGTCATTCATCACAGTTTATGGAACCTTGAGGGCCTGCCAAGGTTGTCCTCCATCCTGTCTTTGTTAATAGGTGGCTGTGGCAGGCAGCAGGGTAGATAAATAATAATGCTATAAACCTGTGAACACTGTTCAAGTTTTACTGTACCTCTAAAAAGTGCTCTGCCTGTTGTTCTCTGTCCAGTTTCCTCGCAGTTGTTGTGATCAGACCTACAAATCATGAAAAAAAAAATCTTTACATAACATAAATACAGTCCAGCAGAAAGTGAAGAATGAACTGCTTATATAGCTTTTGGAATTTGTCAGTTACAGTTTCTGCTTCATAACTACAGGATATGTGTGACTAAATTAAAGCTTGTTTATTTTTCCATGTAAAAAAGCTCAAGTCATTTGCAATTAAATTGGCCTAATTAATAAGCCAGTGGATTTATGCACACCCACTAAAGTCTGAGGCCTGAAGCCCTGGCACAGTCGGTCACATTTGGCACATGTTCATTGGGTGCTGTGTGGCTGAGGGTCACTCAAACGGCCATCACGCCACTAGGACAAGCCAAACTACTGATAAAGGTTCAGACTGAGGCAGATTGCTTTCGTGATGGTTGAAAAATTACAGAGAACAAAAAGGCACAGGAAATCATGGGCTACACTCTTTGTTATCTTCCATAACATTTTTGTCTTCTCATTCATGATTTTTGTGTTTTTTTATTTATCATTTGCTGCGAAGCTACCAAAGCCCTCATTCTCTACAAAACATCCACATGTTGTCAGGCTTTCATCTTTTTGGAGGACCTTACGCTCACTTTCATATAATCACTGGAGTATTATCCCACCCAAAAATATTCAAAGTGTCACTCCCCATCCTACATCCCAGCTTAAGCCCTCAGCAGTTTGATTGTTTTAATATTTGAAATGTTTAGTCTGTATAATCTTCAAGAGTTACACAAATCAAACGCTGTCTAGATGCTGCTCTTGTCAGCACATAACAATAGCAAACCAAAAAAAAACCACAACAAAAAAAGAGCACTATCACCCCAGAACATCAAATTCAACCAATTTTAATATATTTGTTTTCCTCAACAAAGAAGTGTTGCCAATCAAAATATCTGAATACTCTTCACCATCTCGGCAGCATCCAAACTGCTGTGGGCTTATTTGTTTCAGTATGGATCTATTTTATCCAAAAACACAAAATGCAATTTTACAGAAAAATATACTGACATCCACAACAAATTACCATGATATTGTTCCTGTTTCTGAAAAAGAGTATCTGTCCCCTGTAAAATTCTTGTTATTATTCATAGCGAATCCAGAGGGTCTGTAAACGAGATTAGTGTTTTGTGCAATTTCAAGGTGACAGGAAGAAAAGAAAACTATGACAAAAGTTGTAGGAAGAAAGTCATCCATTCATCACAGCTTCAGCTTTTTTACAGGGATTATGAAGAAAGGCTAACTGATAAAAATGTTACACCTCAAAAACACATTGACAACTACAGCATTGCCCTATCAACCAACAGTCACAGTCTCCTCACAGCATAAAGACTGACAACATTGATAAAGATAGTTTAGGCTGCGGTGAGCAAAGGCATGCTGAAAACTACAGATAAAGCATTTAACAGAGAAACAAATGCCCAGATGTTCTTGACTTGTGCCGTTGCAAGTGGCACCACAACATACCACACCATCTTCTTTAAGGTGGTATACAGTAGACCAAAGTGTTGCACACTTTGTGAATGAATTAAAAGATATACAATAAAAGCAAAATAAAAACAGAACTATCATTAAGCATAAAAATAAAATATAAATAAAATTAGTTTATAAAATTATTTCAAAAATTAAAAAGATTAAACCAATTAAAACAAAATAAAACACACACAGCTAAAACAGCTAAAAGCTAAAGTCTTATGTGGTGCCAAAGGCCAAGGAGAAGATGGCTCTTAAAAACAGAAAGGGAAGTGGCCCATGTCTGTCTAACGGACAAGGGCGGTTCATTCCACATTTTTGGTGCTACAGCCACAAAACCACTAGCTCCTCTGAGATTTCTCTTTGTTTTTGGCCCGCTCGGGAGCCGGTGATCAGGTGACCTGAGAAAATGAGAGGGTGTGTAAAGACGTAGCAGATCAGAGAGATACAGTGGGTATTTAGGGACTTAAATGAAATAAAAGAAATTTAAAATGAAATGCACAGGTAGCCAGTGCAGTGAAGCTAAAATGGGTGAGATGTGATCTTGTTTATGTGTACCTTTTAAAAGATGTGCTGCAGCATTCTGAGCCACCTGCAGATGAGCAACAAATGACCTGCCAACCCCATGTACAGTGAATTACAGTAATCCCACTGACTGGCGACAAATGCATGGATCACTGTTTGAAAGTGCTACCTCATAAGAATGGGCTTTAATTTGGTTAGCTGCCTCAGCTGGAAAAAACTTGACTTCACCACTGCTCTGATCTGGCTATCAAGCTTGAGGTCAGTATCCCTTTTCAAACCAAGATTTGTGATGGTTGGTTTCATGTACTGAGACTGGTAACCCAGATCTAGAAAACGGGTTCCAGTGGTACCACCAAACTGGAACTTCTATTTTTTCTCATTAAAATTTAAAGTTTAGAGTTACCCAAACATTTGTCACTGAGACACTTGAGTAACTGTTTTACAGAGTTGGCATAATTCTTCTTAATAGGCACATATATCTGGCTATCATCTGCATAGCAGTGGAAAGAGACATCATGCTTTTTAAAGATGGAACGAAGTGGGAGCAGACAAAGAGGGAGAAAAAGAAAGCCAAAGAGGGCCTAATATTGAACCTTGTGGAACCCCACACGAGAGGGGTGCAGAAGAGGGTACAGTCACTGATGCACACACAGAAAGTTAGATCTTACAGGTAGGACGTGGACCTTTCCAGTGTTCTGTCCCTGATGCCCATTCACAAAGAAAATTGATTCATATTGAATTTATATGCTCTGAAAAGAGCGTATCTATGTCAGAAATGAGAAAACTGGAGAAAAACAGGAAGTATGATGGAAGACCAAGCTCCCTCTGGAATCATACTACTAACTTTTAAGGGAAGTGGCAAGAATCCTTACAGTATCTAGGAAAACAAGTCAGAAATACAGAACAGAGATTGTAATCATGGCATCATGGGAACAGGCTTCAAGCAACAGATCCATATAGGCAGGGGTCTAACACAGCAGACAGGATCAAAGTTGCAAGCTGTGTCAAGATGCCCCTGTGACCAGCCTTTGTTAGTCACTCTAAGTACACACATAATATCATTCTATCCTCCCTGGAACACTGGGCTGGCATTAAGGGTACAGCAATTTACAGGCTCTGCTTCTGTCTAAAACAAAGGACTTTTTCATTCTATATAGCCAGTTTTTTTTCTTTTTCTGTCAATATAAGGTTCCTCAGAGCTCAGTTCTGAGACTAATACTATCCTTCCTTTATACATTACCACTGGGTAACATTATCAAATGATACAACATATCCTCTTAATTTTATGTTGACAACACCCAGCTCCATCTTTTACTAAAATCTCAGGATTATTTACAGCTACTGTTAGACTGCAACTGAACTCAGAAAAAAACAAGGTTATCATCCAAGATGTCCCAAATCCTGGAGTGTTTTAGTCAGCAAGTTAGGTCACCTATCTCTATGCACTCAGCAGTCAAAAGCAGATATTACCGATTATAAATTATTGTAAAACTCAAACTTTCCTCGCCAAGATTTGGAAAAGGTTATCCACACATTAATAATCTCATGTTTAGATTATTGTAGCTCCCTATATCATTGCTGCCCCCAGTCCCTTTAAATTCTCTCCAATTGGTACAAAATGTTGCAGCAAGACTATTCTCCTAAGACCTAGTGCAATTTTTTTTTCTTTTGCTTTGGGCCCCAGTTAAGAAATTAAATATTATGACATAGACAACAAAATTTGTGATGTCCACATTTGTGTATGTCAAGTCTTAGGAGCCTACCGAGAGGTTCCTCACACTACACCAGTCAATTTTTAGTATTCAATTTTATTGATCGTTTTAAAGGCTCTCAATGGGGAGATCCCATCTTATATGTGGAATCTTATCCACCATATTGCAGCACCCAGGCCTCTTAGATCTTCTGGGGAGGCTGTCTTACATGTAACAAGGTTTTGGATCAAAAATGATGGTGACAGAGCTTTTTCGATCAGAGCTCTTTGCCTTTCGAGACAATAACCATCTGATGTGAAAAATGTTCAAAAACTTCAATTGTAAATTTTAAACAAATTGGACTCAAAATGAACCCAGTTTTTTTTCTTGTCACATGTCTAATCTATCTCTTTTATTAGGGTACTACAGTTTAAAACTTTGCCGTTTAAAACTTTGACCAAAAATGTGACAAACAAGTCTACCACCTGGGTACATGCAACGTACTGTGCAATGGCGGAGTTCTCAGTGTGAAAGCACTTAAGTCCTTAAAATCTGGAGGAATTTGAAACACAACCACAGTTTTGTGTGATTCACGGCTGAAGTAGTTTCAAAACTGAAGACTGGAAAATGGATCAGTTGGAACTTGAGATCAGTCAGATCCAATTAATGACTGTACTTTTAATGTCTTTTGCCTCTGTGACACACTGCCTTCATGCTAAAACCACTGTGAAATGTTAATTGTTGCTGAGATGAGGTCAGTGTGATGACCATCAACTGTTTTAACCTGACAGTGAACTCATGCATTAAAAAGAGCAGAGTGGCAAAACTCCAGAAGGCACACATCTGTGACTGAAACATAACATGTCACATAACTGGTGTGGATGCATTAATCTTTTAACTGGGGAAGTCAAATAAAAACTGGATACTCTGTACATACCATGCTGCTGATGTGAAGCCTTAGAAGTTCACTAGCAGCTTATAGTCAACCAGACATGCAGGAGTATATTTGGACAAACAGAATATAGCACTTTCCAGCTACCATCTTTCTCTACCTATCTAGCAATAAAACACGTGGACACACCCACTCATTCATTGTGAATATAAGCATTTACACACCGTGTAACATTTGCAATTTACACATCACACAATTTGTGACTATTTCTGTATGGATCTTTATTTGAAATGATCAAAGTAAATGTGCCTTCACTGTGGTGGTGTTTTTGTGTCGGTGTAATGATGTATGGCAGTGAGGTGGGATTGTTTGGGGAGCTTTAAATACTGTGCAATCAACACTGAATGGATCCAGTGAAACCAAGGTGCTTATACCTACACACGCACACTCACACATGTACACAGTCTCACAGACACTATCACACATACCCGTACTTGCACTTATCGCAGTGTCACCTTGAGCTTGCTACGCAGGCTAACTTCAATTAGGCAAATTAGAAGTAAATCCAGAGCAGCGGTCATGAGCTGCAGGAGAGGGACCAGAGTAAGGAGAGGGGGGCTTGTTCAGCAGAATGCAATGCAAGTAACAACTCTGATAAAAATCAATGAGCTATAGCTCACGGCGTATCTGAAGTTAGACAATGCTCTAATCGGATATAAGAGAAAAATAATAAAAATCCACACCAATACCTTTGTAGAACTAAAATCTTTATTTAGTATGTCTAGCATCTTGTCTCAAATTATCATTAGACTGATGAAAGTCCATAGACTTTTTTAACATAATTAACCACATATGCTCTCATTTATTCTGAGGCAACAATAAAAATACAAACTTGAGACATCAAGTTCCAGTGATGGTAAACTCTGGTTGAGTGCCAACATTTTACTTTCTGGGTTGTATCCATCAAGGAAGTATAAAATATTGTTGCAGTTCATTGAGTGACCACTGGGGGCCAACTCAAAAAATAGATGAATCTTCATTCACTTTTATTTTAAAATGTATAAGGCAAGGTAAGGAAGTTTATTTGTATGGCACATTTCATGTACAAGACAATTCAAAGTGCTTTACATAAATACATCTAATATACATTAAAACGTAAAAGAGTTTAAAAGCAGAATTAAAAACAGACAGACATAAGTTAAAAATAATAAAACAAATGGGATGCAAGAAATTGTGCATTGGTGTAGACTGCTGAAATGCAACAGTAAATAAAAAGGTTTCCGTACCCCTGATGCATTCTGGGAATTTGTTCCACATGTGAGGAGCGTAAAAGCGGAATGTTAACTTACTGTGTTTGGTTTAAGCTCAAGGTGCAGAAAGTAGGCTTGTTCCTGACAACCTGAGAATTCTGGTTGGTCCATAGTGGACCAGGTCATCAGAGATGTATTTTGGCCCTAGACCATTAAGAGATTTATAAACAAACAGCAGGATTTTAAAATCTATTTCGTGACAGACAGGAAGCCAGTGTAAAGGTCTAAGAATTGGAGTTATATGGTCCACTCTCTTGTGGTCTTCGTGTGGACTCTGGCAGCAGCGTTCTGAACTAACTGCAGCTGTTTGATGGATTTTTTTTAGGAAGACCTGTGAGAACAGTGTTACAGTAGTCCAGTCTACTAAATATAAAACTATGGACTGCTGAGACATCAGTCCTTTAATCCTTGACATGTTCCTTAAGTGATAGTAGGTTTACTGCATTATTGTCTTTATGCGACTGTGAAAAATTTCAGGCCTGAGTTCAGAACCACTTCCAGATTTCTGGCTTGGCTTTTGGGTTTTAGCCTCACTGCTTGAAGCTAAGTGCTGACATTTAATCTTTCTTCCTTGGGTCCAAAGACTATTATTTCTGTTTTGTCGTCATTTAACTGAATTTAACTAATTTGATCAATGCATTTAATCAATGCTTGAACTGAGCTTAAATAAATATAGCCTGGCTCAAAAAGGTTTTCTGTCACCATAGTCAGATTTCCCATTCAAGATGAGAGATATGTATGTATAATTATGTGTAATTTGGAGAGTGGACTTTTTGATTGTCAGACGACGTAGGCAATGGCTAGCTGTCATCACTTTTGCTATTGATTGCTTCGCTCCATATTATATTCTGAGCTTAGATTCCAATCTGTGAAAAAAGATCTAGCAGACGAGTCATATCTCATATTTTCAAGAGAATACATTTTGTTTTGTGTCAATTTTACTAACAGACCACAACTCACTGTGGGTTGGCAAGGGTCTGAAGTTGAAGTATAGCCAGTAGCTAGTAGCTTGTGCTAACCATCAGTGCAGCAGTCATTTCTGATTTCACCACCACAATGACATTTGTAACGAGATCTTGTTGCAAATATTCATTTATTGGCTGAAAGAAGCAGGAAAAATGGTGGATCATTTCAGGCTCCTTCCAGTTGGAAGTCTACTAGTTCCCTCTGTATATCAGACCGTGATAGCAGTAGCAGCAGCCTGATTTAATTTGAGCAGCAACTTTAGGAATGCAGGTCCCAGAGGAGTTCTGTTAGTCCTCACTTCAACTCCAACAGCAGTCATTTCAGATGTCATTTCAGTAGTTACTCTTGAAAAGAGGATGTTTGGACAGATTTGATAGGAGTGAATGTAATATTGATTTGCACCATAAGTTAGCCTAAGATAAGTCAGCCAAGCCAAAATAGTGACTGTGATTGGCATAAGGTAACTTGCTCCAATTCCTTTTCATTCAGCCCTTTTTCAACGCGGCACCACAAAATAAGTGAAAAAGGGGGATTTAAAAGCACTCTTCAGAAAATCTTTGCATTGTGTCACAAAGGGTTTGAGTAGTATATAGATAGTCTATGTTGGAAAATAGCCTTCCATAACTCTTCAATGACATGAGATAGATACAACTGACCCTTTAAAAGTATTCAACTATCTACAAACTTCAAATTATTTAATGATTTATTTTGAAATGTTTTAAATATTTTCACTTTCTTTGATAAAAAAAATATATAAAATAAAATAAAAATGTGCTTCATATGTGGCTCCAGAGGCAAAGAGGAAAAGTTTATGCATTTTGCAAAGGAATGTCAAGCTGTGATCGATTTTATTCTTGTGATATCTGGAGCAGTGCTAGTGAAAGTGACAGTCCAAGTAAAGCTCTATGAATCAGCACAACCCTGCATCAGAAAAATCCAGGACGATACAGAAAATCCAAATGAAAAAAGAAGTTTTGTGACAATTGAAAAAAATAATGTTTGTCACTGACCCAAATATGTACAAGAGTCGTGGAACAACAAAACCAATGCAATTCAATCAAAGGGTTGAACAAAAAGGTCACAGCCAGCAGGACTCTAACTCCACTCTACAAACAGACATACTGCTACAAGTAAGCTCTCTGTCTAACACCCTCTGTCAACACATATCTCCTTTGTTTTCCTCTCCAAAAGCGGTAGCCTTCACTCACACAGCCAGAGACCAACAGACAGCACCGTAAGCCATCACAGCACATTTACACACTTCGCACTCATTCAAACTTCGCCTTCAATGCATTTGGGGAATTCTTGCAGCATCTCAAACCCGTCAAACTGACACTTCCTGAGTGAACTTGAAAAATGCATTACTTTGAACCACCCCCAGTAGAGCTTTGAGAAACAATTCAAAACTTGAAAAGAACATTCAGCAGTTCAGGTCACGGTGCTGCTCGCAGCCGTTTCATGAAAGCCAATCAATCAGCGGGATGTGGTTTATTAATCTTTCCAATGAAATCACTCTTGTACATGGAAAGTTTTTAGGTGCATACACAGCGAGGAGTAGCTCATACCGAATGTACCTTCCACTCATGTAGATATTACTACCGGACGTCATTAAATTCTCAATCAAAATTATATTGGTGATGGAGTTTAACTCATAACTTTTGATTCTAATTTCATAAAAGTGTTGTAAAACATATTTACAGTTTTGAGGTAACGTTTTGGGCTTCAGTGAACAGAATGGAATTCCAAATATTGCTTATAACTCTGATAAATACAGATTCTGGGTATTGTGGTATATGTCAATTAAAGAATCGGACTAACATAATACTGTGAGTCCTTGATGGAGACAGACAGGGCTCAGCAGGGCTCAGATGGCAAAAACAAATAAATAAATAAATGGGAAAAAAAATCCCTCTGAGGCACACGCACACACAGCTGCCACAGATATACATCTCACACAAACACACACAAAAGAAAATGTATTTTTATACAGAAACGAGTTGCGGTTGTGGTGCAATTCTTGTCAATTCTTAGCAGCAGAACTACCCTTTCTAACAGAACGATGCAAACAGTTGATCAATTGATTCAACTGTCATAATAAGTCCCCCTCCCTCTCTCTATTACACAAACACCCACACATTACTTACAGATACAACTGTTTGGATGCATGTTCTAATCTGCTTAACAGCAAACTGATTTGTTGAGGTATTGCAGCTGTACTAATCACATCAGACGAATGCATTAAAAACAAGCCCACTGACTCGTTATTGCAGAGATCTGCATGGGAATGCCTTTGTGTTGAGTCCAGGTTACATATTAATGAATGTGTGAGGACCAGCATGTCTACATTGGGATCAATATTAGCCTTCTGACCCAGGTTCAGCCCAGTCCTCACCACTACATAATGTCAATATTACACCCATAATGCACAAAAGCATTTTTAAAGAGAAGTAGAGGATGACAAATGGAAATATCACCTTCGATTTCCAGATTAGGCATGCAAGTGCATACCATTAGAAAATTCCTTCTGCTATAACCTTGACAACTGGCATGCTGCATGTAGGCCACTGGGTTTTGACATTATTACATTGACAATACTTTGGATGCTAATACTGACCTCTGTACCAGCTGAAATGTTCATAATTGTATATGATTGTTTTTTATTGAAAGGCTCGTAATTTTATCTAGGCCAGAGATAGCGAATATTTCACGAGCTGTTTTTTATTTCTTCAAGATTTGAATCAAATATTTCCTCTCTTCAGTGATACTTTAATGTAAATGTCAGTCATAACGTACTCTGAGAATGCATGGGAACATCCCCCGACTTCAAATTTGACAGTTAAAACTGACACATATCTATTTTTCTTTACTATTTGAGTTCTCCACAGATACGGTGACAACTACATCTAATTTTCATATTGGACCATTTTTTTCTTTTTGACTCGAATACTAACTGAAAAGCACAGGTTTTTTTTTCTTTTAAAAAAGTCTCATTATGCACCAAGACAATATCAAGAAGATCAAAACAAACTTTGACAGGGATCTTTTCTTATTTTTATCTAAAATCATTCAGAGTTTGAAATGATGTTCGGGTATAGTGCTGTGTGACATGACAGTCAGTTCACAGGCTGATGTGTAAATAATCTTCTGGGAGCCTGTTAAAAAATTTATGAGACTATCAAATCTGAGGCTGTCTGAGGGAATTTGCACAATTCCTCTCAACAGTAAAGTTACAATAAAAAGTTTGAAATGAAGACAGAAAACTGAAGCTCCAATATTGCTTCTGTTTACATTCACAGCAATATTCCAACAATTTGCCTCTTTCTAAATGAGACAATATTTGGATTATGCTGTTTGCATGAGCTGGAGATAGGCGACTCCAAACATAGGCTGCAGCCATCCTCTTATGCACTGACTAGAAAAACCCAGTGTGTGCTGCATAAACTAACAGTGTTTGCCACAGAACACTGAAAAAAAAAATACAACCAAGAGGTAAAATTCAGATTAAGGTGTAAACATATCAACATAATACTACATAATGAAACTATATTTGGCTAACTCAATAGAGCTTAATTCATTTAACGGTTTGTAGGTGTGCTAATTTGACAAAGAGAAAAGAAAGCATGAGAAAATCCATCTCTATTCCGCAGTAACTTCGATTATCATTTTCTTTTTATAACTTTGAAAAGTCAAACATGTTTCAGTCAAATGCTCATGACAAAAGAAAAAAGAAAAATAACAATAGAGGGACTAATGCATTCATTTCAATTAGCCCATGGATCAGAGAAAATATCACTTTGAAGTTACTGATTTATTTATTGTCACTGATTCAGACTCTAATTTCTCTTTTAGAAGCTACTTTTCCCACATGCTTTCAAGAGTATGCAGGATACATTTGCATCATTTTCTTGTATATAATATTTACCCCGTGTTGTCGAGGTAACATAATCTTCTACTGGTTTATGAATTCTCTTTATTTGAACCTTTGAGTTCTTCTTCTTTGGGTTATTATGGGTTGAAAGTAATTGTATTTGATCATGAGAACAGACCTTGAGAGAGTGATAGCTGATTGGAAAAACCTAACTCTGAGAATGTGTGACCTTCAGCAGTATATTAAACCACCTGCAGCTCTGCTATATCCACGCTTAGAGGGATTTCTGTCATGATTCACTATATCCCTATTTCCAAGTTCAAGAATACTCTTGATATCCACATCCAGATTCGTGTCGCTTCTTTTTATTTCAATTTCCGTTATTTATTTTACAAAATGAAACAAAAAAAAAAAGACAAAAAGGTGCCAGGACTGCTTTACCTAAATCTTTGATGATCCAAAATAGTCTACTCACAGAATCTTTAAAAACCTAAAGTTGGGAGCAAAAGTTATGAATTTGTCTCTTCCTAATTTATTCTGAAAAATGTTATTCTCCTCCAGCAGCATTAGTTTTGCCTCCTGCCTCTGTCTGCCTCCACACCTGTCTCAGTCACAACTTATTTTGTATTTATATGTGCATCCTACTTTTGTTGATTCTGTGGCAAATTATTTTCATACTTCCAGTCAAGGGATCGTGCCATTTGTTGTATTGCAAACAGTCCCTGTTTTGAATTCTGCTTCTTATACTTCCTAATCTTCCCAAGTGTGCTTTTTGTACTTTCTGGATTTTGCCTCATCCAATTACCTTCTGTTTTAAATCACTGCCTGGACGGTGACCCGGTCTCTGGTCTCCTACAGTTGGGGCGTTTGTTTCTGAGGAGCCATTATGGTAAGCATCATTGATGGCTCATTAATTTCTTTGATATTTGGTTGTGTGGAATAAGAAGGCTCTTTTATCAAATTGTATTTCATATTTCATGAATATAGGTCAGAGTGGAATGTGTCAATTCCTGTTATTCAGAGAGCTATACTGCAAATAAATAACAGTAGAACCCAGAGACCTATCAGTTATACAACATAGTTGTTATATAACTGTATTTCACTTATTCAGAATCACATATCTGCAAATCCTACCTGTTTTGGGGTTGATAGAGAAGAAATTCTGTGGGTTGCCAGCACTAATTCGGTAGCTCAGGCGGCTGGGTTTGGCTGTAAGGTCAGGGTCCTGTGCCTGAATTTGAATGACAGACACGTCCTTCGGAGAGTTCTCCATGATGACTGGGTGGTAGATGGGATCCGAGGTGAGGGGAGCATTATCGTTGACATCTTCGACCTGAGGGAGGAAAAGGGGAGATTAAAGCACAAAATAAATAAATAAATAAAATCAGTCAGTGAGATATAAAGGGAGGAGTTGGAGAAAAGACAGTGTCTGCAGATTTTGGCGTGTTTAGTAATTATCAGAGCCTGTGTCCGTGTTGATCTATTATCACAAAAATGAGCAAAGAGACTTTTCTAGCCTCATGATATTAAATTCACTTTCAGCGGAAAATGCAGCAGATAACACACTTTAAGAGCACAGTGAATGTCTTCCTACTCCAAAGCCATGGATCCAGAATGATTATGGCAAAGACAGCATTGATTGATCATCTGCTGAGAGCCACACAGAGCCAAGACAGTTCAGCCAGTGAATGAGAAGTACCCACGTGTGATTAATCTCTAAGTTTTCGTCTGTGATGAAAGGGCCAGGGGTGAAGCAGCCAATCAGATCACTACATTCCAATATCCCAAAGCTGGAGAAGTCCGCTTGTTTCCTAATATGCTGCTGAACAAAGGAAGAACATTGATGTGTGCATCTGAGTCTTTAGACAATGGATTATTTTGTGCCAATTAAAACAGAAGAAGATGGAGAAAATAAGTGTTGAAAGTTTATCTAGGGCTCACAGACTGAGCACTGAACACAATTATGGTTTTAGACAGAAAACACATTTATTTATACTGGCTTCTTTCATTTACTTTAGATGTAATGCTCCAGAAGAATATTGCAGTAATAAGCATTTGGATTAGCCTGCAGGGACTTGTTAACAAGCTAAGAACGTTCATCTTTGACATCAACACAAACCTTTCAGATTGTCGTTATACAGTAGAGTATCATTACTTGAAACAATTCTAGTGGTCAGGAATGGCCTCCTGTTGTGGCTGAAGATGCCACTGATAGAAAATCCATTGTTTCATCAGTACTTTGTGAAAAGATAGTGTTTATCTTTTGAAATGTATGCAGCATTCCTCTTCGCACAACCAACTTTACAGACTTGAGAGAGGTCCCTCAGCACAGAGCCTTCCTTCTTCCTCAGTTTGTTCAGTTTCTTTGAGTCGCTGGTTCTGATACTGCTGCCCCGACAGATGACTGCGGATAAAACTGCACTCTTCGCCAGAGACTGATAAAAGATATATCTTGATAGAGACATTTAAGAAGCCATGCTTCCTCAAGAGGTACAATGTGTTCTGTCTCGTTTTGTAGATAGCCTCAGTGTTGCGTCACCTTTGCAGCCTGTTATCAAAGTGAACACTCAGGTATCTGTAGTCCTCCACCACCTCCATCTTTATAGTGTTCAGCTGATTCCTACTCCTCCTACAGCCCACAATCATTACCTTTAACCTCTTTGCGGTCAAGGTGGGGTAACTGTTCCCAAACCGTGCCACAAATACAGCTGTGTTGCCAGTACATTTTAGAATCCATTTTAAAATTGTAGTTCTCACTTTCAGAGCCTTCTGCAGTCAAGCTCCTGCATACATATCAGACCTTTTAGATCTCTACACCACCTCTTACCAGTCTCAGGTCATCTGGTCAAAAGCTGCAGGTGGTTCCACACACTTGTTTTAAAACTTGAGTAGGCCGTGGCCCCGAGGTTGTGGAACACGTTGCCTGCTTCTTTGTGGTGCCTCAGTTCAATTGAATCTTTTAAAGACCTACTTATTTAGACAGGATTTTAATTAGACTTGGGCAGGTAGTATGCTCTATATGTTCTTGCTTGTGTTTTTAAGGTTTTATATTTGTTTTATGCTTCCTCCTTTTTATGCTTGTCTTATATTTTTATGTGTGGTTTGTGAAGCACTTTGTGGCTTTTAATCTGTGAAAAGTGCTATATAAATAAACTTTACTTATTTACTTGCTATGTGTCTTTGCAATATTATTGCAAAAATTGCAGCCTGGTGAGCCATGTCATCACATACATTAAAAAAAAATACTACAAAGGGCAAGATGAGTATCTTGATTGTGTTACGCATGGCCTATTGTCTATTGATAATTGTTATGAGGTTGCACATGAAAGCCTCTTGCAGGTCTCTCTCCCTCTCTTACTTCCTTTTATCTGAACCAAACAGGTTAGATGTATAGTCCCAAAAAGCCACCTACATAGGCAACCACTTAGCAGTGCCTTGCCCAGCGAAAAGCCAGCCAATTTCTAAGCAGTGGGAGTCTTTCACATTATAGAGGTGGTTGGTGTTACAGTCACAAACCTGCTGGGAGGTGAGCAGCCCATGCTGAGCAATGAAGCAGTGAGTCATTCTAAGTGGCTGGATCTTTAAGCACACAACAGGATGAATGTTCATTAATAGCAACAGTTTACACATTAATCCCACTTGCCTCCACTGAGAGTATCAGTTGGAAAATGGACAAGACAGGGGTAACAACTGGTGGTGATACTCAGTTCTCAACCAGTGTGGCTCTGCATAAGATCAATCTATCAACTACGCCTCCTAAAACTCAAATTCTATGAAAGGGAAACTTTATCTCCTAACAATCTCAAAATGATCAGCTTGGCCATTTTAATTAACATCTTAAAAATTTAAACAAAGAGCCTGCATTGTTCTACAAATTTGCCAGAGAAGTTTTATGTGCACAACAATATCACCACAACAAAATACCAGTCATATCTTAAATGGTTTGGGCTAGATGCTACTACAGTTGTGTGGATCTACACTGACTTAAACATATGTCCCATATAACACATAAACAAAATAAAAACTGTACCTATGTGAGAAACTCAGTAAACATTTCCTGTATAATTTCTCTTTTGCACATGTTGTATAACATCAATAGTGTCAGCAAATTGTCATTACCTGAATGAAGACTTCAACAGAGGCTGACATGGGCACTGCTCCTCTATCTGTGGCAACCACAGTAATCCAGTAAGAGTTTTTGGTCTCACAGTCCAAGATACCAGAAGTGTAAATCACCCCTGTTGAATTACAGAAAAAAAATTATCACGAAAGCAGTTGTGACTCAGTTTTATCAGGAGAATACATTCTTAAAAGGTCTCACGGGAAAGGTCTCTGAATACTACGTTTCCAGAGGCAAAGACACAAATTTCGACTAAACTTTGTGTCCTGGCTTCAGTGACATTCACCAGCATTAGTGGCGCTGCTGTAGTCAACTTCAATGTTCAGCTCCTCTACAACTAATCACAGCTGACCAAACTGCTCCCTCTGCTATTTTCTTGGTTCTAAAAGTGGCCTGAACTGCTCCGTGCCAATGAAAGAACAAACGCTTAAAGACACTCAGACACTCACACAGACTGACTGACGCGTGTTTAGTGGCCTTAAGGAAGATGAGTGGCTGACAGCCTTGTTGACCTCTTCAGGGACACAGAGAGCGTACACAATGGATGATGAATTGTATCTTGTTTTTTTATTTATTTATTTTTTTTATTTTCAAGCCAGCCCTATGAGACACAAACACAAATGCCTGACTTCACTCCCCTGTTTATTTCCTTTACATCTGCAGGCAATACCAAAATCACTGCGGAGTATAAAGTGCCTCACAGTTTATTTAAACATAAAAAAACCACTCCAATATATGCAGGATAAGTTCTGCTATGAAAAGAAATGAACTTGGATGAAGGGAATAAACAGACTGAACTAATATCCAGAAACAAGAGACCGCCAAATCAGCTAAGTGAACACAAACTTTGATCAGATCTCCAATTTTCTGTTAAACCACCAAAACCAGCCTTAAAAATATAAGCTTCTCAATCCAACATACTCAGTGAGATCTAAGACAAAAGTACTTCTTAAAGCTTTGCTTCATTTATTATGCATACAAATACCTCCAAGCAGACACACTGGAGGAGGAAGAAGTCAGTATAACCTACTTTAGGTAAAAGTACTGATATTACACTGTCTTTTAGGTCTTATTACTTAATTGACAGTAATAATTACAATGAAGTAAGCAAATATTACTGTAATTGTACTATGTAATAAACTAAACAGAGTATATGATGTAGAAAGATATTTGTTGTGACAGTTGCGTTTTCATACATTATACTCTCCGTGCATTAGTGTATTTCATTAATTAATTACTAGTCAGAGGATTTTGCTTTTGTAGGTCATTTCACTGGGACTCATCTTAAATCATGTTGCATTCAGCTGCATCAAATTTTGATTTTGCAACTTCAATGCAACGTAGTCATCTGCAAACTTCATAAGCTCATATTTTATTTGTAAATAGACCGGGAGAACACCAGGTTTTCAAGGTGAAACTTTGACCATTTCATGAAAATTACAAGCTCATTTTGAATTTGATGGCAGCAACCTGTCTCGAAAAAGTTGGGACAGAGTGATGTTTTAACAACAGTACATATGTCTGAGAACTCCCACTGGTGGAGATTTGGGAGAGGAATTTCATTCCATTATTGTCTGATCTAGGATTTGCACTGCTCAGCAAACCTCCCATGCATAATGAACATAATGAATGCAGTATACAGTTCATCACTGTCTTGCTGTAAGATCTATACATTATCTGGATGGGAGCATATGTTGGGCTGAAACCTGTACATACTCTTCAGAATAAATGTTTCCTCTCTAGATATGCAAATTGCTCATATCATAAGCAGTAATTCTAAACTATCAGAGATGGCCATCTCTAAACCATCTCCTTCTCCTCTTTAGGCCAGAGATGGCAGCATCCAGGGTTTCCAAAAGGAATTTGAAATTTCTGTTCATATGATTACATGGCAGTTTTCCACGTTGCATCAGTTCATTATGAATGAGCTTTAGATCAGAGGCACATGGCTGCATTTCTGGGTTATGTTGACATAAAAACTTCTTTAACCTGTATTTGAGGATGGCATGGTGAGCTGTGTTCTTGGATGGTGATGTCCACAAGTGTTTCTGAACTCATGCAGTGATTCCCATTACAGAATTATGCCTGATTTAATGGAGTACCACCTTAGATCATGAAGACTGGGAGCATCCCACATAGCTTTTTAACCTTGTCCAGGCGCACAGAGATTTCTCCAGATTCTCAGAATCTTTTGATGATACCATCATGTGCAGATGATGACATATTGAAAGTCTTTGCATTTTTACACTGAGGAACATTAATTTGAAATTATTTCACAATTTGTAGATGTAGTTTTTCCACAGACGGGTGAACCTCTGCCCATCTTTACTCCTGAGAGACTCTGCCTTTCTAAGATGCTCTTTTTATATCCAGTCATGTCACTGACCTGTTGCCAATTAACCTAGTTAGCTGTAAGATGTTCCTCCGAGTGTCGTTGCCCAAAAAATGTTCCATCCATCAAATTCAAAATAACCCATATTTTTTTTAAATGACAAATTGTCTCACTTTCAAATTTGGATATGTTGTCTGTGTTATTTACATTGTCTTGACTCTACTGGATCTTTTAAAAAGGAACTAATTACTATTATTTAGACAGCCTTTTAATTAGACTTGGGCTTGGTAGTATGTTTTGCATATTCTTTCTTGTGTTTTTCATGTTTTGTTTGTTTTATGCTTCCTCTGTTTTATGCTTGTGTTTTATATTTTTATGTTAGGCTTGTGAAGCACTTGGTAGCTTTTAACCTGTGAATAGTGCTATATAAATATACTTTATTTACATCTTAACTTTACTTCTACTATATAAAAGTGAAGTAAGAAGTGTAATTAATCCAATCAGGGATATGATTAGATATTTGGAGAAAGAGATACAGAAAAGTTAATTACAAATACCTCATGTTAGTAAGTGACTATATGCACTAACTACATTCCATCATTTGGCAGTATTTTTCTGTGAATATGCACATTTTAAGCAGAAATGAATAAAACAAAATTAAAACTTAATCAGTTTTTGCCTTTTTGCGTTGCAGGAGTTAGTTTCCCCGCTGTTTCATAATTAACCCAAGACCAGTCATCAGTTTCTAAATGCACTTTAGGTGGAAAAATCTGTGAAGGAATCTGTATTTCAGTGGCCTTTGTCTTTAAGTGCAGGAGGCACTGAGGGACAGTTCCATTAGCATTCCACATCCCTGAAGTAAACATGCTCAATGTCGCTTTGACATGATTCTGCACCTAACCTCAGTCAACCTTTTCAAGCAGAACATCATCCAGGCAATCAATATAACATGTTGTACATGTTTCCTGTTAGTATCTCCTCCTAAAACATGAAAAACTCACTGTTTCACACATATACTCATTTGCACATGCTGATGTAGAAATTCAATTGATTAGCTGTCATACGTACACAGACACATCTGAACCCAGCTTTCCTTTTAGCCACAGACTTCACATACCCACAAATCAGAGACTATAGGTGCGATGGTATCACCTCCAAAGGTCTGTGTATGTGTTTGAATACAATGAAGCAGCCACCCGTGGCTACGTACAATGCATAGTAAAAGTGTTTGCAGAGACACATCCTTGCCCTGTCGTCCTTGACCATGTCCTTTTCAAACCACATCTCATCTCTGTCAGGAGGCTCAACAGAGAGAGACAAGGAAAACAGAGCTGACTGTTTCAAAAGCTCTTTGAACTTTACAGCCGACAGCCACTATTCACCGAATTACAATATAAATGTGACTTGACGGCATCCATTCTCGCCATAAATAACACGCTTCTAAAGTTGGACAAAAATTTGAGGGGTCATGCCACAATTTCTCATTTAGAAGTTTGTGGTACAGCTGGGTTTGCATACATCCATCAAGTTTATTCAACCCCACCATTCTTGAGGCGTGGGTTTTGTGATCCAACTTTGTAATCAACGCCAACAAATAATCAATCCCAAGATTGATGAAAAAATAATAGCCATCATTTTTTCAACCCAAGAAATAGATCTGTGTGTGAGCTATAAAAGAAGACATAAAAAATGCAGCCCATTAAACTTTGATAAATGTGAAATGTCTGCTTTTTAAAAGTGTCTGCCTGTAACTTAAAGAATGCGTCATCCTGACTGTGACAAATCCTGGAGCTTACAAGTCCTCTAATAGAGGAGCTGTGGCTTCTGACAGCCATCCAAAGAGAAATTGCAGGACTTGCTTTCCCTCCAACCAATGACAAGAATACCAAATTTTGTTTAGAGTCTTGGAGAGCTGCAAGCCAGAAAAGAGCATGTGTATTTTCTAAGAGAAAGACTGCTCTTTCCATCAGTGCATTGATTTAGTCATCAAAAGGAGTGAAATATCAAATCCAAGGATGGGGGCATCCATAAGCAGCAAATATGTCAAACAATAGCAGTGTGAAGGGCCACATATGATGTGTTAAAGTGCTAGTTTAGAAACCGCAGGTTGAGGTGACTCGATGCATACATCAGACAAGTTAAACGAAATGGATTTCTCATTCTTTTTGATTTTCTTTCCATCCCCTTTTACTCTTTCTTACAGTCTGCCTCACGTTCCCTTCACACACTTAGTGTGGCACTGATTGACAAGCAGCCGCAGCAGAGCTACTCAGCATAAGAGGAAAATGCATGAGAGGACAAAGTATAATGACTGTGTCCACACCTGACAACGTTGCCTTAAACAATACAAGGTACAAATAATCATTTGATGAGCGAAAACTGGGAATCTTCTTCAAGTGTCTTCTTGTCAGGTATGTAAAACTCCATAGTATTTTATGTGCTTATTAGATTAGAGGAAAAACAACTGCAAGATGAAAAAAAATCTCAACGAATGAAAAAGCCTGGGAGGAAGAAAGTCGTATTTTTTCCTGATGCTTTTATGTACTCCACACTCCCTCTGCATCTTCTTCCTTCCTCTCTTCGCTTCACTTCCACTCCCCTTTCCCTTCACTTTCTGCTCTAACAAGCAGTCTTATTTCCCCTGGAAAATCTGCACTCAGTAAACGTTCACATTGGCTGTGATGCTCCTCACTGAGGTTTTAATGCCAAAGTGCAGACCAGCAACAAGCGTTATTACAGAAGGCTGTTGGGATGTGTTCTGTTTATGACTGAATCGTTGCACGACAGAGACATCCTCTTTGTCCACCACTTTCACTCTGAACTGCAGTCAATACTAATTAGTCGAGTTAAATGTCAATACAGGCCTCCAGAGCAAGTTATGTACAGTAGCGCATCACGAGATCAGTAGGAAGGGCAGAAGAGAGGCAATCACTTGCTTCATATTAAAAGTTAAAAGTAATTAAAAATGACTCTAATAGTAAAAATTAAATATTATGATGTAGAACTCAATCAGTCCTTCTATATTTATTTCAGAATAGGCAAGTGTAAGAAGCAGATGCCAAGAACTTACCTCCTTTTCTGTCTTTTGGCAGTAGTTTGTGTGACAGGTAGTCAAAAGTATCCAGGTGGAAATGCTTTTTTATACACTTTTAGTACACAAACAAAGTTGAAATAACCTCAGTTTGTCTGCAGGGATCCTATCCACACTATAACTAACCACTAAGTCTTGTGAAAGGCTTAAAGTAGCGATTTATTTCAAAGTAGTTCCATCCTGCAGTAGCATCACATGCCATTTTGCTGCAAACACGTATTTAGTTCTAACTCAAAACTGTTTTGATTAACTTTGTTTTGGTCCATAACATTTAAAACCCTTACCATCTGGTAATAAACCTGAAATGGTCCTTCAAACTTTTAAAATATTTGGTCATGGAAAGGGTTTTACTCTGTTACAAGAAGGCCAAATTATTGGTCTGCATCAAACAAACAAAACAACTAAGGAGATTGCAGAAACTGCTAAAGCTGGGTTAGTAAGTATTAAAAATATTAATTAACTGAGGAAGGTTGTGGTGAACCATCATATTTGAGAAAGAAATATTCTAAATGATTGTTATCAGAGATCACTTAAATGTTGTTGAGCTAAAATAAAAGTAAAATCAACAGCAGACCTTGTTGTTTTGAAATATGAAAAACCATTTCCATATGCATAAAGTAAACAGAACTCATATCTTTGAGTCTAAGCACCTGTGTACTGTATGCATAATAAAAGAATTTATCAATGAAAATAAATGAAGAAAAAGTCTGGAATTTGCTAGAAGGTAAAGACTGGTCTAAGGAGCAATAAGAAAAGGTCATATGGACCTATCAAATGATGATGTGGGGTGCAAGGACTGTATAATATACCTATTTATTGAAATGCACTGTCACGTAGATGAATGTTTGCTGGCATTGCAAAAAGAAAATGAAAATGTGAGTGGCATCAATAAAAAAGTCATATAAACAGAATGTTACTCTTCTTGACAGAGTAACATGTAGGGAAGAAAGAATGAGCAAATTGAGTTTGAATTTTTCAGCACTACTGAGAGAGA
>JAOWBL010000006.1:4933927-4948561 GCA_028564865.1 Zenarchopterus dispar | reverse complement strand
AAAAGAATGTTCTTTTTCAATTTTTACTGAAAGTGACCTGTTCAAAATTATTAATAACTTCTGTCACCATCTATACCAAAGTCATCTTAAAATCAGTAACTGGATTTTTCTATGTGTCTCTTCTTGTATGTATGTATTGAATATGTATGTATATATTTGAATCTTTCTCTATTTATTTTTAACTCAGGATTGGATCCAGGATTGGACTGAGGAAAACTGTTGACAGCTTTCTTTCTTAACCACCTCTTGGCCACTTTTGTTGTTCCTTTGAATCTTTGTCTTAGTGAAAGGTCACATGATGCCTCAGACCAACTATGGATGCTTCCTTTCTGGATTGTAATGCAGTTCTTTATTTCATATTGTTTAATTTGATGAAGTATCCTTGCTCAGTGAGTTGATGAAAAAGAAAAATATTTATTTTGCTATCACTATGCTTGATGTCATGTCAGCATGTCATATTAGCATCTCGGCATTAAGTGATTTTCCTTTTTTCCAATGTGCATCCTTGTCTCCTAACAGCTTCATTCTGATCTCATCCGACAAATGAATGATAAATGGTTTTTCTTAGTTAAAATGATCTTTTAAAAAGGCTTCTATAGGTATCATAGAGAAGACATTCCTCAGTGGTAAGAGTCTGCAAAGACCAAATTTATGCAGCCTTCACTGGGGTGTTTGCTTTTAGATTTGTGCAATTAATCATTGGACATTGAAAAATCCCTGGAAAGGAGAACTGCATTGGGACTGAGGTAAACACCTAGAGTCTGCCAAAAAAAAAAAGCTTATTACCATATTAACATTTTAAAAACTCTCAGCTTCCTTTAAGATCTGTTGAGGGTACTAAAAATAACAGTGATGACCAGGAACCCCTCAGACAGAGATCATTAGAGAAGAAGAGTAGTCTGAAATTGTAGTAGAGACATGAAAGCATGTTTTAGTTAACTGCTTGAACCATTTGTCTCTCAGAAATTATATCAATAATTTTGGATACTAAAAAATAAAACAGATACAGCTTGAAAGCGCAATGAACTAATCTACCTGAATGTCTGTTATTTGTTACATGGTTTTAGATTAATTGTTTACAGCAAGAGGAAATTATAATATTTTACATGATGATGAATAATTTTGGCTTTAACAACTCATAATACAGATAAAACACACTGTGCTGTGACATGACCTACCTCAAAAGTGTCGTTGAAGTCATTGATCAGGGAGTATCGGACAAGCCCACCGCGTCCAGTATCTGGGTCCTGAGCTTGCACCCAGGTTATCACAGCACCTGGTGGCAGGTCTTCTGGTGCACGTGCAGTATAACTGCTAGGGATGAAAGCTGGGGAGCAATCATTGACATCTTCCACTGTAATACTAAGAGTAGTCACCGACGACCTTCGAGTCCCTCTTTCAGCTTTGTCTCTCACTTCAATCTTCAATGTGAATGTCTGAAATGTTTCTCTGTCCAGCTGGCTCGCCACAAATACACTTCCAGTTTCACTGTCGATGCCAAACTGAGCGACACTGGTCTGCATTATGTAGGACAGCTGTCCATTTTGGCCCACGTCCCTGTCAAATGCAGCGATTGTAATAACTTCCATGCCAATTGTTGAGTTTTCAGAAACAAGGGCAAAGTAGTTATCCATATAAAACTGGGGATCATTGTCATTTGCATCCTCAATGATCACTGTCAATAGTCTCCAGTTGAACATTTGAGGAATGCCCTGATCACAGATGGTGATATTAAGGAAGTAACGATCCAGCTGTTCGCGGTCAAGTGGCTGCAGCACGGTTATCAGTCCACTTTCCATGTTGATGTTGAAACGGTTGTCTTTGTTGCCATCGGAAATGGAGAAGAGAACACGTCCATTGAAACCTGTGTCCCCATCTCGTGCCCGGACCTGAAATACACTTGCACCAACCACCAGGTCCTCTCTCACTAGAATACTTGTGGGCAACGCCTCAAACTGTGGAGCCTGGTTATTAGTGGAGAAAAGGTCTATGAATCGTTCATCTGATCGAGGTCTAGCCAGGGCAGATGCTTTTGAGAGCATTTTCTCTGCCAAGAGCTGGGCTACCCTGGTCTCCTTACAGGTGAACCCCCTGGGTGGCATCCTACCCCTCACTACTGTTACATTCACAAATGTAGGGTCAGAGAACAGCTCTCCATCTGTTGAAACTACTTTGAGGTTGAAAGTCCCACTTTTTAAACTCTCTGTTCCAAAAGATCTTTGCAACGACAAAGCCCCAGAGTCTGGATTTAAAATAAAATAGTCCAACTCATTCCCGGAGCGTATGCTATACTTCACCATTCCCAATTCATCCATATCTATAGCTGACAAGGTGACAATGGTCTCTTTGATGGGGAAATCACGGCTTATCATCCCTCTGCAAGAAATCTTTTCAAAAAGAGGCCGGTTGTCATTGATGTTTATCACACGAATGGTGACGTTGACCTCATTCTCTCTTCTATAGGGTGAACCCCAGTCAGAGGCACGGACTGCAAAGTTATATTTATCTTCAGATGATTCAAAATCAAGATCTCTTGTGACCTTCAATTCTCCTGTGTCCTGGTCTATTGTAAATGGAAGAGACTGATCACCAATGATTGCATGAGTCACATAACCATTTTCTCCTTTATCTTCATCCACAGCAGACACTACAAGAATAACGGTACCCACAGGAAAGCTCTCATTGATAGCAATGTCATAAGATGGCCTGCTGAATACTGGAGAATTATCATTTGCATCCTCTATTGTAATTTGAACACTTGCTTGCAGCTGACTGATGTTATCAACTATCCCCACCTGCATGAAATCCTTTGATATCTTTGTTAGAGGCATTGTGGTCACTATGACTCCAGTAAAAGGGTTTATAGAAAAGTACAATGGATCATCTGAGAGGCTGCTGAATGTGTAGTTGACACTCAGAGGAGCTGGGGATATTTTCACTACTTCTACAATAGTGCCTGGAGGACTTATTTCACTCAGCTTGACTACATAAACATCCTTCTCAAAATTTGCCAACACTGGGTCTGGCTTTGTAACCAACAACTGAACAACTTGGGTATTTGAAAGCTTGGGAGGTATGCCTCTGTCTTTGGCCTGAAAAGTTAAATTGCAGCCATAAGGGAATGTATCCCAGTTGACCGGTTCTAAGGTTTTTATCCTATACTCATTCCTGACAGGCGATCGATGAACCACAAAATATTCAAGAGGATCACCCTCGATAATGGACACCCATTCTATATCCCCAGAAAGGCCATCATCTTTATCCTCAACAGTTACCACGGCATAGACAGGATCTTTTTCTGTCCACGATGGAATAACGGCAACTGCACTGAGGACAGGAGCAAATTCATTGACTCGCTCCACAGTTAAGACCAGCCTCGCAGTGCTACTGATACCATTATTCCCATAGAGTTTCATCCCTCTGTCAACCACCTGCACCTCCAGTTCATATCTGTCTTTCTCTACCCGAGGTCGACCTGTTAAGGTTATCACCCCACTGGTTGGATGAACAGCAAACAGTTCTATTCTGTTCTTGAAAAAGTAGTAGAACTCCCCATTGGAGCCCACGTCAGCATCCGTGGCTATTACACGGCCTATGCTGGTACCCAGAGGAGCACTTTCAGGAACAACAAATGAATAGGAGGTGGGAGAGAAGAGTGGTCGGAGGTCATTTGTGTCCAATACCTTGATATATAAAGTGGCTAAGGCCTCGCGACCTCCTTGGGAAGATGCCTTAACTAACAGAGTGTAATTGTCCTGTACCTCCCGATTTAATATGGCACCACTCCCCCCACTGGTGTATACACGGAGAAAACAAAAATCTCCCATCACAAACTCCTCAGCTTGGAAGATACCTTCATTGTCTCCAGACTCAATGGAATATTTTAGGTCTGTAGACCAAGGTGACCAAACAGTGATACCCATTTTGACCTCACTTGTGATATAAGTTCTTGCAGCAGAGTTTTCAAAAATTGTCACATTATAAGCAGATTGGGTGAAGAACAGAAAGCCTTGTCCTGTCCTAGGAGTGGGAAAGAACTGGGCTTGGCTTGGAGGGAAACAGAGGGGAAAAAATAGCAAAAAATGAAAAAGAAAAGAAAATCCATGTAAAGGAAGCATATTACCCCACGGTTTAGGCTTCATCAATATTCCATAATCCAGTCATCCTGTATTTGGAAAAAATGACAAAGACATTCCTGGAGTCAGTGTGTGAGTTGTTAGACTCATGTACTCCGCAATCTATTTGAAAGACAGCTCTGGGACACGACCTCCAAAGATATTTCAGCCGTACTAACTATACCACAAGGATGTGATAGCATATTCACAAAACAGTGGCAAAAAAAGATATGTCTGCTTTTCACACTAACCCATATTAAAAAATAGCACACTTTGTCCTAGAGAAGAATATTATTTTATCTTGAGGAAATAATTACTTGCATTGTAAAGGCATGCTAGTCAGAGATTACCAGGATTGCCTTGTTTTCATATGAGAAAAAATGAGTAAGAAGCATAATAAAAAAATGAGTTGTAAAACATTTATTTGGACCATCCTATTATCAGGTAAAAGTATCATTTGAACCCAACCTCACAGCTAAAGTTTAAGCCAATTTAATATATGTGTATGTATGTATTTATTAGTGTACCCAATATAGTAACCAGTGAGTGTATGTATAGTATACTGCAGTATATGAAACGATCTCTACTTTTTCTTTTGATTACAACTGGTTTAAAATATTGCAAGTGCATCTAGCAGATCCCTGATGTAAAAAAATAAACAGTTTTCTTAATCATGATTTTAAAATAACACAAACTTAAAAACATTGAGATGACACATATGTGCCCACTTACACTGAGTATTGGACTCGTAGCTTGACTGGCATCGATCATCAGCACCAACAAGATTCCTATTGAGAGGCTGTCCCGTCAGATCTCGGGGTGCACTTAACGTCTCCCATGTTGATGCAGCTCAGATGAAGCGCGCCTTCGTGCAAAATCTGCGAGATTGTGTCAGTTTCAAGCGAGTATGTGGCTTGAGTAGCTTTACTCCACAGATTTGTACAGACTTCACTCGCACGTTGCAAAGTGTCCTGCCCTTAGATGAAGGATGCAATTAATGGAAGTAATGCTTCCGCTCTCCGTATGGCTATCATTATAAAAGAAAAAAGGTACAAAAACAGTCAAGGGTCATGCGCGACTCTGAAAAAGAAAAAAAAATCTGTTGCTAAATATTCCGACAGGCAGCTGAGTAGCTACAAGACTGCAGGCATCCTCGTTAAACTAAATGGCTATTGCCCCAGTTCCCTGCACCTGACTACTGTAACCCTTAAAACTGACCTTACGGCATTTATCAGTCATTTGCTGCGAGGTTATAAGATCCGCGACAAATATAGTACAAAGAAGATGTGGCTTAACGCAAGTTTAGAAACGGTCAGCATCAGTTGGCATTCTCTGTGGGACCACAGAGCGCTCGCTGGATGGAGAAGGAGGAGGAGGCGGGCATTCCCCGATGTTTGCCGAGTGTAGCCGACAACACCCGGAAGTGTGAGCGAACTGCACCTCAGCGGCGGCAGCGGCTCAGCATCTCCAGCAAACGAGCTTTACAGAGCTCACTTAGAAGTGTGGTTACACTATAAACTTCATATATCCACCACCATGTCGGTTTTGTGTTATAACAAAGGATGTGGACAGCGATTTGATCCAGAAAATAATCCAGAAGGTGAGTACTACCTTAGTTAACACGTATGTTGCTAACCCACTCATCATCTGGAAATTTCTACAGCGAGCGGGCCTGTCGGGCTAGTGAAGCTAACCTACTGTTAGCTGTCTGATCACTGGAAACTTTATTCATTAATAACACTGCTCTTGATATCACAGGTAGCGGATAACAACTGAGGTTTTTGTGATACTTTATGGGCGATGTTTTGAACATATTGAGCACCAGCCGCTATCAAGTTATTGTACTTTGTAGAACCTTTGTCTGGACAGCACGAACAGTACAAAGTTTCACAAACCCTTCATCAGACACATGTGATAGCTGAGAAACTTCCCTTACGTTATTTATTTATTTTGTCATGTTGATTTAGTTTTAAATGAATCCGAATACAATTAAATTGCCCTTTAGCTGTTGTTCAACATTTACACCAGAGTAACAATTAACGTTACGGTTTCATTCATTTACCAGAACATTATTGGCTTAAGTCTGTTGCTGATTTCTTATAATATTCATCGTCATGGTATATTTTTAAGTACGGGATTTATTTTAAGGGTGGCACTTTTCTGTAACTCTAAATATCATAAACACTCGAGTTAAACTTCAGAGTATGAATAATCTAAAAAAACAAAAAAAAAACTGTCTATAAGCCCCACAGGAACTACAACATACAGTGGAAGTCATGTAGCACAATTTGACTCTTTTTAGGTTATACTAAACCCTAAATCAGATTTTGAGAAAGTAAGGAAGATTATTCTATTTCAAAACTATTGCTGTGGTTATAGAACTATAGAGTACCTTTACTAAGGACACTGATAAAGCCTCATATCATCACAGAGCTGACTTTTAGATACAGATGTTTTCTTTGTTTTTAAATTCAGAAATAACTGTGTATTAACTCAAATGAAGATGATGATGGAAAACAAAGAATAAATAACTTGCTTGCAATGAAATTATAGTCAAAGTAAATGTAAAAACAGCTTTTTGCTCGTACATCTACATCCTGTCCAGTCGTCCATGACAGGGATGTTCTTGTCTTCATTGGGACTCATAAAGTCATCGAAGTCTGACAGTGGTGTTGAGTGATGTTAAAATCTATTCTCACCTCATCATTTATGCTCCTAACTCTATGAAATTGCTGTATTCATTTTATGTTGTTTTTGTTTTTGTTTTTTTATTCACAAGTATAAGAATGTATGTTTCCTCACAATACAAAGAAACTGATTAAGCTTAAGTAATATTATTGAGGTGTTCATAAATACAAAGCTTCTTCTGAATATGTGTGTTCCTCTGGTGAGGTGTGCGTAACCGGTCGAGGATACAAAATCTAAGAAACGTCTAAATGCGGTAAAGTGAAGAGTTTGTCAGAATCCTTTTACCATAATTTAAAGGGTATTGTGTGCTGCCAGTAGTTAAGCAAGGACATGTGTAAAATAGTAGCTCTCCTAATAATATCTCTTGTTCTGGTCATTTTACTGAAGTATGCTTCATTTGCAGCGTATTTTCCTCTCAAAAGTCAGATTTTAATCATGTAACAAAAGATGCTGTGGGAAACAGACATGTCAAATATATTACAAGTCATTTTATTCTCAATTATCTGAAGGCATTTTGTCATATCTGATCAGCATGTCCTCCAAAAATGAAGGAAAGGTCTGTTGGATTGTTGTTTTCAAGTTAGCTCTGATTATGGTGTACATCTTGTTTGTGTGAAAGTGCTGGGATTTCAGATGCCAGGATT
Source organism: Zenarchopterus dispar (assembly GCA_028564865.1). Taxonomy (NCBI): domain Eukaryota; kingdom Metazoa; phylum Chordata; class Actinopteri; order Beloniformes; family Zenarchopteridae; genus Zenarchopterus; species Zenarchopterus dispar. The sequence goes on along the minus strand of JAOWBL010000006.1, from coordinate 4,941,114 downwards.
TTCAAGTGTTTACAACATAACATAACCAATGATTTATTCGTTTGTCTCTTTAGAAAACGGATATGTGCTGTAACCCAACTAAACAAATGTAAGGTTTTGTGAATAGAAGATTATTGTTGAGATTATTCGCTTCTAAATCTAAGTGTGTTTGTTTTGGTTATCATTGTTTATGTGAAGCCACTGATTGGACTGTAATTGAACTGTCAAGGCAGTGATGTTGTCTTCAGCTCCCATGACAGAATTTCAACAAGTCCTCTATTTCATTTCTGTTGAATTATCCTCCTCTATCTTCAAGTAATCCCAGCAATGTGTAGTGGCAGACATTCAATGCAGGAGTCAAGTTTAATTTCCATTTTAATAGGATGCCCCTTTTTCATAACGGTCGAGTATATTATAATTACCTTCAGGGATATCTAAGTGCTGTATCTATGGCAGTAACACGAAAAAGGCGTAGCTCAGGCTGCATGGGGAATGATTTACGCTCTTTTGGTGTCCAGCAGACTTTTTTTTTTTTTCCTCCAATCCACAGTGATTTGTTGTCAGGGCACTTCTTAAAAGAGCACATAAAAACGTGCAGTACATTTTATTAAACATGAATCTAAAATATGGTTTCTCACGGTTATGTTTAGGACACTAAAAGAAATAGGCTGTGTTTCACACTGGCCGCTTATAATTAAATTAATTCCATAGAGTTTATAATCCCAACCTTAAGTGTTTGAAAACGTGAACTTGCCTGATGATATTAACATGTGAGATTTGACCCAAAGGAGCCATCAAAAAAATACAGTATAATAAAACTAACCTGCTTATTAACAAATTGTTATGAAATTTCCAAATGTAGGAGATCAAACCCAGATTTTTTTACAGCTTTGTGTTTAGTGTTCTGTAAGAAATTCAACCTGCAACAAGGCATTTAGATGGAGAACATGTGCTGTATATATATATATATATATATATATATATATATATTTTGACCAGTGTCCTTTGAGAGATGCTCCAAATAAGAGACAAGAAACTGATTATTTTATCATTTTTCATGTCAAAATATTTAGAAGTGGCTGGATTTCTTAATTACTGATATTTAAAGTATTTAAAAATAATTTACAGACTAATAGCTTTCATCGCCAAACACTTTATTTGCTTCAGTACACATTTGGATGAACTTGAATAGTACTCATTTCTACATACTGTTGCAGGTTTAAATCCAAATTAATGTAAGATGTTTGTTCTTGCAGATGGCTGCACCTATCACCCAGGAGTCCCGGTGTTCCATGATGCCCTGAAGGTAAAAATTAAAAAAAATTAAAAGATGATGCACCGGTAGTGCTTTGTGGTGGAGGTTCATGTCTTCACACCTTCCTTTCAGGGATGGTCCTGCTGTAAGAGAAGAACTACTGACTTCTCAGACTTCCTCAGCATTGCTGTAAGTTTTCTATTTAAATGATCTCTTTCCTTCCTGCTTTCATTTTTCTATTATTTCTTAAAAGTTAATCATCAGGGCTTCTGTGGTCACGCTGGCTTCAGCACTTATTGTTTGTGAGTCCAGCACAGTGATTTTGTTGTTCCAGGGATGCACAAAAGGTCCACACAACAAAGAGAAGCCTCCTGAGCCAGTGAAACCAGATGTGACATTATCAGGACAGAAGAAAGAATTAAATGACCAAAAACCAAAGTTTGATGAGTTCATCATCTCTGCACCAAAACCTCAAGAGGCAATACTCAGACCGAGGTTGGTGGCAGCCATTGCTTTCTTCTTCTTTTATTTCATACAAGCAGCATTACAGAAATGACACAACGGTCTAACATGAGCACAGAACCTATCATGTCAAAAGTTCTTTTATTTTTTTACTTTGTGACGAAATAGCGAAGAATAGTTTTTTTTTCCATTCAGCTTAGCACCAGAGTACTCAGGTGAATACTTGTGATTTGGTTCCACAGACTACAGTGTGTTGTGATTTTGTTTTATTTTTTCTGGTTTATTACCAGACATTTGAAAAGCTAGGACAGTGTCTGGTTCAGTGGACAACATCCAATGGGCATCCGCATGATAGAGTTGTTCATTTAGTTTTGGTGCTCAAAATGAAGTCAGCAGATCACCGAAGCAACCACTGCTGTTTCCCCTTCTAAGCAAAATACTTGCCTTACACTGTTTTTATACAGAAAGAGATTTTCCAGATAGATTTAGAATATGAGGTGAATACTTTTTTTAACCCTCCTTTTCTTTTATTAAACTTTGATTCTGATATGGTTGTTACTCATAGTGCTGATGAGCCAGTGGTGAGATTGCAGCAGAAAGTCTCTGCTTCTCTAAAGCAGGCGCTGGAGAAACTGAAACTGTCTGATCATGCAGCAGAGAAGAAAGGTGACAGGCAAATTTTGTTTTCACCTGTTTCTTACTTTTCATTTACTGATTGAACAAACAAACAGGCTTCAGTTTGTTTCTTTGTGTCTTTTCACTTTCTAGAGGAAGACAGTGACGAAATCAAAATTGGAACATCTTGTAAAAACGGAGGATGCACTAAAGTAAGTGATTGTGTCACTGTGACATGCAGAAATATCCTGGCAAAAATTGTATTTACTGTCAAGTTTTGGCAGCTGCATCTTTTTGGGTTAAAGTCACTTTGGATTCATGTGTGTTTTTTTTTTTTTTAAAGATTAAAATATGATACTGCATCATCACATGAAAACAAAATGAAACAGCTTCCCAAGATGGTTAGGCAATCAAGGGAAATTTGAACCTCCATGTTTTCTGTACAACAGATGTAAGACAAAGTCTTTTACTCAACCGTACCAGAGCAGAACCCTTTGATTAGAACATAAATTGTGAGAAAAATTTGCATCGACATCTTTAACAGCTGTTTTGAGCGGATTTGCATAATTGTATTGAAACTGGTTTTACTGAGAGCCGTATGAAGTTCTCTTATGGGCTGCCTTCTTGTGTTTTTGTGTGAGTCAAAGACCTGTTAGATTTGGTGTTTGGTATTCCTTTTTTTGTTTGCCTTTTAAATTTTTTAACACACACACACACATATATACACATACATACATATGTATGTGTCTTTTTAGATCTTACTGTAAAAAGACACAAAACACCAAAGTATCAGCATACTTTATAACACAAACAGTTTACTTGGTACATTTTATAACACAGAAACACTTGGTTGGATAATAAGTTTAAATTAAGAGAGTAGCTTGAGATACAAAGTACCATTCAGCAACAGATGGTCACATTTGTGGTTGAGGAGGCATTGGACTCCTGTTTGCTCTTTTTAAACAAATAAACAAAAAAAGAGTATTAAAGGTTCATTTGTAGGAAAACTAGCTCCTTTTAGCTTAGGAAAAGTGTTTAGTGTTCCTTAAGAGGTCTTTCAGGATTCTAATATTCACAGTGATATAAATCGCAAAACTAGCCATCTGACTTTGTCACAACTCAAAGACTTTTATCGTCACCCGTCTACAGAGTTGTAGCGGAGCCACACCCACTTTTACATAGTAATACATGATCAGTGTTTTAGAGTCACTGCTTGTAATGTTTTTTGTTTTTTTTTTCATTTGTGTTTTATGAACTTATTAAATTGGTCATTCACCTTTCATACACAATTTTCAGGTTGGTCTTTAAGATGTTTTTGTTTGTTTTTTAATCCACATTTTTGTCATTTATTTTCAGGCTTTTGAGGGACCTTCAAGTGACTCAGAGATCTGCTTATACCACTCTGGCTGTCCCATTTTCCATGAAGGGTACGTATTATTGCTAATGTTATTACCTTTATTATTTAGAGCACTTTAGTTGAAACACAGATCATTCTCTGTCAATGTGAAACAGTAGATGTTCTCTGCACATTGAAAAAAGATTAATGAAGAGCGACATGAGCATTTGACTATAATCATTCCTGTTAAGTCTGGATTATTGGTCTTCTTCCATGCGACATTAACGACTTCTAAAAATTGAGCAGGTGTTAATGTCTTGCCTGCATCTCCAGGATGAAATACTGGAGCTGCTGTAAGAGGAAAACCTCCGACTTTAACACCTTCCTCTCTCAAGAGGGCTGCACTAAAGGAGCCCATCTATGGAAGAAAAAAGATGCGGTAGGTCTTCAGGTTTGACAGCAAGTGATCATTTTCTGCTACATGCTCGGATAATGGAGCCTTGATCTCCATCTAGTGGTGTCTGGCAGGACGTTTCACTGAGAAGAAGTTGGATTATGCATAAACAAAGTGGCTGAATTATCAATGGTGCTTGATTCTTACAGGGAAAAAAGCTGGTCCCGTGTCGGTTTGACTGGCACCAGACTGGAACGCAGGTCATCATTTCTATTTATGCCAAAAATGCCATCCCAGAGCTGTGCTATGTGGATGCCAACAGCACCACGGTGAGATAATTTCTGTCCACATTTTAACTGTGTAGTTTACCCTATTGTTCTTTTCAGTCTAATGTCTGCTTTTCTTTCCTCCCACAGCTCAACATCCACATTATATTTGAAGGAGAGAAGGAATTCGAGCAAAAAATCAGTTTGTGGGGAGTAAGTAAAGCTACATTCTCATGAAAAGGCTTATTTTTATGTTCTCACTTAAATATACAGTACTTTAATACCACAGCTTGATTCACATTCACGAGTCTTTATATATATGAATTAATCTACACTAGAAATCTTTGTCACGAAAAGTCAGACACCTGCGATTGCACATAAACCACCACGTTGAATGGAATTTGATTAATAAGTTCAAACTCTGAGGTAAAAGAAGTTGTTTCACAATCAACCAACTGCTGTTGTTTTTGTTTTGTTTTTTTAAGAAGATGGCTCATCTATACATTTGTGTTCAAGCGTCATTTTGACATAAATTTGTATTTTTTTTCTCCTCCCTTGCAGGTCATAGATGTGACCAAAAGTATAGTCAACATGATGGCTGCTAAGATCGAGGTAGCTATGAAGAAGTCTGAGCCAATGTCCTGGGCTCGTCTGGACCTCCCTCCTCCTGTCACTCAGGCCAAGGAGAGCGAGAAGAAGAAAAAGCAGGAGGACCATTCTGACAGTGAGGAGGAAGATGACTGATTTAATATTTCAAATACAAAGGTGATGTGTATGTTTAGCTAAATCAAATGCCTCAAGGCACACTGTACGTTCTTTACCTCTACAAAGAACTGCCTCTTATTGTTATGATTCTTTCTCTTCTACAGTTCCACCCCTCATTGTTTTTATTTCTCGTCTTTTATGTTAGAATGTTAAATAATGCACAAGTATATTTTTTACAACAGAAAAGGAACACCACATCTTGGTATACTTTAGTGAAGTCAGATGACAACTTGCAGTGAAGTCCCCTGGAAAATAACCTTTCACAAACAAGGTTTAGCCATGTTTAAACTCAGAGCCGCCATCGTTACTGTCACAATCGCCTTTATTCATTCTATTAAAGCCATGCCACCTGTACAATTCCATTGTTCTATACTTGTCACATTTGAAAATGTATAACTCCAATTGTTTTTTGTTTTCATCACTTGGTTCAGTAGTCTGCAAATTTGATCAAATCTGAATATAAATTTTCCTCATTGACATATTTTTTGTCTGTGTGATGAAGATGCTACTCTCATGTCTAAGTTGAAATTTTAAACACCATATATGTTTGTACTTGTGAGATTTAGAATTTATTCTGAATAAACTGTCTTGAGACAGTTCAAAAGGAAGTGTTGGGAAGATGTGCTCTGGCTGTTGCAACTACATTATCGTCACAGCTAAATTTAATGGTTTGCTCAAAACTTGCTCTTCACAATATTGTATCAAAAGTATGTTTTGTACAATTTTTGCATTCAGATGGTGTAACTATCATCTCATTTCCATTCACAAAAAAAATGCAGTTTCAATGAGAATGTACTGTAATATCTGAGAATGCCAACTGAATACTAAGTATTTAGAGCTGAGTGCTATATTATTGAAATGATACACTAGACAGCATGTGTCTAGGCTTGGAATGTGTGACGTTTATTTGGCTTAACGAGATCTGGAGAGAAGAGGAAAATCATTAACGAATCAGTTAATCTTACCAAAAAATAAACTTTATGTTGAAATTTTAAAAGTTGGGCTCAGTGTTTGTGAAATATGCTATTTTTCTGCGAAACAGAATACTGATGTGTATACCAGCTTCCCTCCACCCACACAGTTACTTCAAGACTCTTTAAGGTTAAAATATATGATTCCCGATATTATCTGATCTCAGCTTCTAAGGAGGCTTCAGTTCTTTTCTTTTTAATTTCAAACATCTTTGCATCACAAATATTAATTAATTCAAATACTAATAAGAATGTCTTAGTAGACATCCACATAAAGATAAATGTATACAAGAAAGACGTAGCAATATAAATTCTTCAGAAGGGTTGGTGCTTTTTCTTTTTTAAACCTTGAACTGCAACTAGATGTAACGCAAAATGTCATGTCTTTTTAGTAAAATGCTTGTGATCATGACTGATGCAACATAGTGCAAAACCTAATTTTCAAAGTTGTTAAGTGAGTCCGCATTAGCCCTGGGGAATAAATGTCAAAAAGGCTTTTGAGACATACCAGTGAAAGACAGTTGCACAGACCATGCCTGATACAGTGTGATGGGTAGAATTTGCAGTGTGCTTAGATTATAATGCACCATAATCCATTTCCAAGTAACCCCATTTTCTTTTTTTTTTTTTTTGCACTCTAATACATTTTATATATTGTATAATAATATAAAGTAAGACTTTAGATTAATGTATAATATGTATACTTAACATTGGTTATAGTCTGGTCTATACATTTACAAGACCATTCAGGCTTTGGCTTTTCACATAGTTGTTTGGTAGTTACGGTAGTTTGTTTCTTCTTTTTCCTTGCTCCGGATAAGTGGCTGTCTTTCTGGGAGTGCAAATACATTTTTCCAGCTCTTCCCATGCAGCCACGATGAACCTCTGAACCGCTGTTTTGCAGTTAGAATTGCAGCAGCTACGGCTATTGTCACAATCCCTCCGCAGAGTCCTGCAAGCAGCAGCCAGGGCCAGACGACCTGCAACTCCTCCAGGTACGGACGCATAGATTCTGACAACCTCTGGCCTGTAGGTAGAGGACAGATGTGGTCTCAAATCTTTGAGTTTGACCTAAAGTCCTTTACAATGTTTCATTTATGCTGACGTTTTTTTATAACTATTCAGTGAGTAGATGTGATGGAAA
>JAOWBL010000006.1:4881719-4907603 GCA_028564865.1 Zenarchopterus dispar | reverse complement strand
TTATGCGCTCACTTTCTATATATGTTCCTACTACTGTTCTGCACTGAAGGGTTGCAGAGGAATTTTTGTTAAGTGCAACATAATGACCTTCTGTAAGATTCCTCTTCTTTTCATCCCCTGAAGAGCAAATGCTAATTTCCTAGACCTTACAGAGCAGTCAGAGATTAACTACAGAAACGCGCCATTGGAGCTTTGTGGCCTGTCCACCTTTAATACCAGTGTGTGTCTGTCTCCAGGTGATCCGTAAAGGAGAGGTGAGCTGCTGCTGGACTTGTACCGCCTGCAAGGAGAATGAGTTTGTGTTTGATGAGTACACTTGTCGAGCCTGTGTCTTGGGTTCCTGGCCCACATATGACCTCACTGGTAAATATTTTGTTTATGCCCTCTGACAAATGTGCTTTCACAGCTTACGTTCCACCACGCTCATAGACAGACAGACACACACACACACGCAGCCGCTGAATGCTCCCAGCCTGTGCTGTTAAATCAACAAAAAGCCATTGAAACTTGTGCTATTAATATGAATATTTGATTCTTTTTCTCTCTCTTTCTGTTTTTGCTATCTTGTTTAGGATAGACTGAAAGGCATAAGTTTGTAATTCTATTGTTCACAGTAAATAGCTCAGCACAGCACATATTGCTGCATGTGTACCAATGAAGCTGCAAGTCTGTTTTATCTGTTTACTCATACTTTCACTATCATTTTTGCAGTCTAATTGAAATTTTTTCCTAAACCTATAAAATGTTGTGTCACTCCTCTCAGGTTGTGAGCCGATTCCCGTGCAGTATGTGCGCTGGGGGGATCCGGAGCCCATCGCTGCAGTAGTCTTTTCCTGTTTGGGCCTCATGGCGACACTTTTTGTTACATCTGTCTTTATCAAGTAATTATGGCACACAATCTTCCTAGATATTTATTCTACTGCACAGTAAATATTACTGAATAAAAATGACACAGTAAAGCTGGTTGGGAACAAACACCTAAGAATGGATTCAATTTGCATTTAAATGATATTCAACAATAATATTAGAATAGATTTTTGTGTTTTCATTTTTAGAAGACACTTTTTTTTCTGTTTTATTTCTTTGCAGATTTTGGGACACCCCTGTGGTCAAGTCATCCAGCCGTGAGCTCTGCTACATTATCCTGGCTGGAATATGTCTGGGCTACCTGTGCACATTCACCCTGATTGCCAAACCACACATTGTTTATTGCTACCTACAGCGGCTGGGAATCGGCCTGTCTCCCGCCATGAGCTACTCAGCTCTGGTCACTAAGGTGCCTTTTTTTTTTTTGTTCACATTTCCAGTGTGCAGTTTCACACTCCACTTCCTGTCAAACTTTTCTTCAGTTGTTCTAAAGTATTTCACAGGTTTAGGCTTTTTTGTTTCCAGGGATTTTTTAAAATTCAATTATTGTCGCCTACCAGAGGCACCCCACACAAGGCAACACCACTCCCCTACAGCAACAACCTCCACCAGCAGGATAGTCACAGGCCTCTTGAAAGGGCTTGAAGAATTTCGATAGGATCAGAAAGAAGCTAGCCTTATAAAAGCCCCATACCACCACCCACAGGGCTCAAAGGATCTATTGCTAATGTCTTGGTATCACTTCAGAACACCCTCAGACACCCTTACTGGTCAGAACTCTTTTGTTGCCATGATTAGGAGGTACATGATACTTGGCAGGTTTTTAACAATGTAATGTCTGATCAGTAAATCTCATTTTTATCATGAATTCAGCATTTATGAGAAAGCAAAAATAAGGCATGGAGTTCAGAAAAACTACCTCTAGAGACTGGTTGATAGCCAATTATCAGGGACACATGGCAAAAACTGGTGATATGCGTGGGCTGAGGTTGATATCTCAGATCAGGGAAAATGATTATTGCCGTGAATCAGTGAGCGATGTATTATCCGCAGTGGAAGTAATAGAAGCCTGTATTTGATCTATTTTTAAACCAGACCAACCGTATAGCTCGCATCCTGGCAGGCAGCAAGAAGAAGATCTGCACCAAGAAACCGCGTTTTATGTCCGCCTGCGCACAACTGGTCATTGCCTTCCTACTTATACTGCTGCAGCTGGGAATTATTGTGGCGCTTCTCATCATAGAGCCACCGCAGGTGTGTGTATGTGCACGGAGGCTTGTTTGTTCTTGGGGATAATAGTTTAGCTTTAATTAAAAAACCCCGAGCAACTTCTCTATTCTTTCCCCTTAGGTGATCTATGATTACCCCAGTATCCGTGAAGTGCATTTAATCTGCAATCTGACCACTTTGGGGGTGGTGGCCCCTCTGGGATACAACGGCCTGCTTATCCTCAGCTGCACCTTTTATGCCTTCAAGGTACTTCAGTTTAACAATAGTTAATAAAAAACAAAAAAGACTTATAAGTGTTTGTCTTTATGCTAAACTGGTTTTTCTCTGCATGTGTTCTCTCACTTCTTCATTTTGCACCAACATATGACATTCTTCCTTTTCTGCCACAGACTCGTAATGTACCAGCTAATTTTAATGAGGCCAAGTATATTGCCTTCACCATGTACACCACCTGTATTATCTGGCTGGCCTTTGTTCCCATTTACTTTGGCTCCAACTACAAGATCATAACCATGTGCTTCAGTGTCAGCCTCAGTGCCACAGTGGCTCTCTGCTGCATGTTTGTTCCCAAGGTGAGAAACAAACACACAGAGATTAAAATCTCCAACGGAATTCTTGCTTTCTCCTTTTCAGTATCGTACCTGCATCTTGCTGAATGCCTGACAGTGGTTCTTGTTGTTGCTCCTTTTCCTGGCTAGGTGTACATCATGCTTGCCAAGCCTGAGAAAAATGTCCGCAGTGCTTTTACTACATCCACAGTTGTGCGCATGCACGTAGGTGACGCCAAGAAGGCAGCCAAGGCTGGCAAATCTTCTAGCAGCATGGCCAACTTGTTTCGGCGTCGTGGGTCTGCACAGGAAAACATAAGGTACATGGAAAACCTCAGAAGGTGTTAAGCTGGACTGTAGATAAAAGATAGAAATACCCACCATGATATCACAGGTTTTTAAAGCTTCAAGTATGGTAATTTGGCTATGGCACCTTTATGTAGGGATTTGTTTTTGGTAAGCAAGCATCCCTGGTGAGGAGCAAGCCTAGCCAGCTATACTAATTTTTCGCTAAATTTTCTAAAAAATTATCCTGTTTCCTCTGGAGTTATCTGTGATTTTAATGGGCAGCCTATGCAGGAAAAACTACCCCTGGATGCAGCTGGATAGAGCTTATATGAGTCTTTGCACAAAGCTCCAATAAGCTGTGAATGTGAGTGTAACAGACCTATCTGACAAGAGAGAACTGAATGAGTATAGCTGGCCATGCTAGTGAGGTGCAAACCCTCAGAAAATCCATCCACCCATAAAGTAGTTCCTCCATCATCTATTTTATTTCATTCATTTGTGTTGCCAGAACTATCACATGGTTTTAAGAGGACTTGGAACTTTCATACTTAGTCAATGATATTAAAAATCCTTTAGTCCTCCCACAGACTAATGATGCATTCATTGTCTTAAATAAAGGAAACAGTGTCATAAAGTAGCTTTCATTAAATTGCAGCAGAAGAAAAAGTTATGTTATGTGATATAAGAAATAAAATAAATTATCTCCATTTAATTTTCTTTTTACTGCCATTAAGAATAGAGCCATTAAAGTATGGTACAATGATGTTACCATAAACATTTGAAAGCTTTTTGTTTGGTAGTTGACTGTATGGATATGTGAAAGGAAAATATCATACCAGAACACTGTTTCATCTTTAAGCCTCGGTTATAAGAACCCATACCAAAAGTTGTAAGTGATTTTTGGACCATTTCCTCTGGCCTCCTTGAGGCAGCTTTGTAAGAATCCAGTGTTAGTAGCCGTTCCTAAGTTCATGGCCAGGTCGATGGTCATGTCCAAGATTTTCTACAAATGCGCCACGAAAAGCCACGTCGCAGGACTAACAGATGAATACCTTAGGAACAACCTAAGAGAACAACACTATGTTCGTGTAAGTATGGCGCAAGGACACATTAAGTTGTTCTAGGGGGGCCCTTACAGTGTTTCCATGAATGCCTTTCAAACTGAGACTCGGAAGGTGGAAGTACGTATCTCCGTGCATACTTTCGGAAGTATATCATAAGGCGGAAGTACGTCATAGGTGTGCTGCTCGACCACAGCCAAACGAAAGCAGTGGCTACAACCGCTTCATCTTCCTGCAGCTGCAGCTGTAGAAGGTGAAGCTGTGGTCTTCTCACCATGATTGCCATGTAGAAAATTACAAATGTTTCCATGAATATTCCAGCATATGAAACGATCAAGACACAGATGTGTGAAGATACTGGACAGCCACCACTTACATAGCCCGACAAAATATGCCGAAATCTGTAGCATCTTCCAGCCAACGAGTTGAGATTGCCATGAGTTGCGCATAGGCATCCCGTACAACCACTTTCCGACAACAATGTTTGAGAGATGGCCATAAGTATACCATCGGTAGGTTCCAAGATACCTTTATGGAGATCATATAAACTCTACAACCAGCGTGTGGCAAAAAAAAATTACCTCATTTTCTTACACATGTGCCAGGTTGCTCTTGCGAATTGAACGGCAACCAAACCAAGTTTCTACAAAGGTTGTAGGAAACTATGCCCCCTCCATGAATGTCTACAAACTCCAGATTTTGTATGAACTGGGAGATTTGCAGGAACCCACCATTCGCAGGAACCCTTGTGACCAAAGCTTTAACTGTAAATATCAAGCTGAAACCACTGCAACAGGCTGATTATGAAGCCGGGGTGGGGGGTGAGAGGGGGGAAATGGTCCCAGAGCGGAAAAAAAACCTAGCTCATCTGGGTTACACACTCCCAGAGGAAACTCACTGCCTTTAAGGATTTCTCTTTCTAGGGAAGATAAAAGAATATGGTTGGAGACTTAGTGTTACACAGGAAGCAAAAAACCGAACAGGGAATGCCAGAAATACAGGCAAAGGGAAATAGTGGAATCAATTATTTTCCCTGTTTGCTCATTATATAGTATTTGACTAAATGTATGTTCAAAATGAAATATGACTTCACTTTTAGATATCTATTTATTATGAATTTTCTTGTGTTTTGCAGTTCTAATGGGAAATCTATGACATGGGGGCAGAATGAACGTGGCTACAGGACAAACCTATGGAAGAGGATGTCGTTCCATGTCAAGAAAAAGGACCCAGCTGAGGTGAATCAGACAGCCATCATCAAGCCCTTTTCGAAAGAAGGAGATGCACCTTTGGATAATGTTGCCAAGGAGCTATATGAAGAGCCACAAGTGTCTCCGTCTTTCCCCTGTACACCCTCTCAGTCACCTCTACCCCCTGTCAGCCAGCATGCAGCAAAAGCAAGGGGTTCAAGGAGAGAAGAGGGTGACAAGGAGGCACAGCTTGTACCCACGTATGTATCTGAGCACACTGCTGGAATCAGACGACGGGGTGCCGACAACAATCAGGGTGCTGGTATGGTGGATGGTGGAGACATTAGCATCATAAGTGTAGGTGACATTGGCCAAACTCAGGGTACCACCATCATGGACCAAATCAGCTGTGTTGTAAACCGTTTCACTGCCAACATCAGTGAGCTGAACACCATGATGCTGCCAGGAGGCGTCCCCGTCAGCACTCCCTCCACTACCACTATGCCTGCTGCTGATCCCCCTCCGTGTCCACCTCAGTACCTCACATCCAGGAACCGACAGGGTCCCTCCACTGTCACCACGTACGCTGAAGTGACTGCCGTCTCCAACTTTTGCGATAATCGACCGGCAAATAAGATTTACGAGCACCTTGCAGGGACTTGCGCGAGTGGCCGACGGGCTAAGGAAGAGGAGCTGATGGCTCTGACACCCCCTTCCCCATTTAGAGACTCCTCTGTGAGCTCCAACGGCAGCTCACCCCCCTCCCTGTCGCCGGGGTCTGAGGCTGAATACGATCAGCTGCTGCTGAGACATTACAGCCAGAGCTCCTCCTCCCTTTAAATGTGCTTTCTTGTCCACGTTTCTCCTTTTTCTGGGACTATTTTAAACTCCTCAAGACAAACTATAAGACTGGACCAAACTTTGATGCCTTTCTACATGTGGATATGAAGGAAGCTTCAGCATTTTTTCATAAAGTAAGTCAAAGATGGAACTGATTGCACCACACTGTTTCTTATTTAAAAGGACTGAGAGAAGAATGCCAGTAAGTAGATTCATTGTATGCTAAACAAACAAACAAACAAAAAACAATCTGAGCCATATCACTGCATTTTTCATGAACTGAGTGACAATCTTGGGCATTTTTAAGGACTTTCTGCAGTTTTTCTGATACAGCTTTCAGACTGAAATTTAAACTCCAAAGAAAACACCCCATGAGCTGAGAAGAAAACAGTGTAGGGACATTTCATTTATATTATTAGTTCATTAGAACATTTCCATCACTGAAAAGTTAAGATTCTCTGAGCTTTTTTGTTAAGTGTTTATTTGGATTATGTCAAAATATCTAATAAATCTCAGCATGCATGTTTCTTTAGGCTTCAGAAAGTGCAGGTGCTTATACTGCAGATTGTTGTATTTCAGTTGTAAATTTTCCTTCTTTACTCTAATAGAAAGGACTGTGTGTTTTTATTGCTTGCTGCTGACCTCCTGAATATGCTGTGTTGTTCTTGTTACTAAGAAACTGCCCCAACCTATCGTATTTTTAGGCCAAGCTGGATGCAGAGTGTATCAACATGAAAGCGTTTGTCTCAAAGAAAACAACTCAAAGATCAAATTTGACATGCTTTTCTTGCCTTCCAATTTACTGTCAACCCTAATAGAGCTGAGAAACATTTTTTTCCAATTTTCTTAGGCACAAGGGAAAAAACAGAGTACAAATGCTGCAAATATGGCATGTTTTCTATACAGGGATTTCATCCTGTCTCTCAAAAATATTAATAGCAAAAACTCTAACAATGAATCTTCTTCTCCTACGAGGACAGGAATTCTTTGCGTCTCCAGAGAATGTAAGAAATTGTCTCAGTAGACACAATCATCAGGTGTATGACCCACATAGAGCTTACAGACTGCTCAGATGTCGTTCTTCTTTTTTTTTTTTTACCTAGATGTGACATAGCTGAATGTATAATAAGTTATCACTGGTTGTGGACCAAAACAATCTTCCACCTCAGGATGGGTCTGAACCAAAACACTTAGTGACCGCAGCTCTTTTCTTGCTGAATAAGCGCTGTTGTGTGTTTGCTTAAATTGTTACCAGCTTTCATGATGTCAAGATTTGTTTGCACTCTGAATTATATTGCAATGAACTGCTTCATGACAGTGTAATGTCAAACCTTTATAATCAATAGATATAGTAGCAAAATAATAATAATAATAATGATACAAATATTACGTTTGAAGTGTGTTTTAAGGTTATTTTTAAGAGGAAAGATGCAGATAAGATGGCCAGATGTTTCCAGCCTTGCTTTCTACTTAAATATATGCCAGTGTCTCCCTGCAATGGAATTAATTGTGTTTGAAACAGGCTACACTAAGAATTGCATTGTGAGCCTCTTTATATACATTTCTTATGCCTGAGCCTTTCTATTCACTTGATAATCTTTTTCTGTTGTGTTTTTGTAGAGGCATTTTGGTCTCATTGAGGATGTAGATAAATAACAGCATTCACAGTCTTGCAGCTTTTCAGCCTTTGAGAACTTACTGATAGTTTTGAAAATGTTGCTTTCTTATGCTTGCTTATCTTTTCTTCTTAGAAAAAAGACTTTCCTCTTGTTTAATGTGCTCACTCAGGCAAAAATGTGTTTATACCCAGTATTTTTTACAGATTTTTAATGTAAATATCATAGAGAATTACCAAATTTGCATGCAGGTTTGTGCCAACTCAAAATGGTGTATAATACGCTTTGTGCCAGTATGTCACTGATATTGTCAACATAACGTTTGTCTGTTTTTTCGAGAGCCTTTCTTATAGCCTGAATTTATAACGTAGATGTGCTGTATTAAAGGATTCCATCCAAATGGAATGAATGGCATTTTTGTTACAATAATTTCTAATATGTTTTTTCTACAAGAATCCACTTATTTACACCAAAGCAATACTGAGAAGTGTTTGTGTGTATATATATATATATATATATATATATATACACACACACACACACACACATATATATATGTATATATATATAAATTGTAACTGAAAGGCAATAGACTCAAATCTAAATTTGTGAGCTACAATTTAAGTCACATTTCCTTCTAATCATTAGATCTAGAACACCTTCAGTGGTACACTTATTTAGTCCCTGTTACTTAAGGACCTTTTCTAAAGAAAATAATTGTGTCAAATCGTTCTGTGATAATTAATAAACCCAAAGGGAAATAGGCTTTCTGGGGCACTGTTCATTAAATAACATGTGAAATCATTTATCTTTGCCAGGAGGAGAGAGTAAGGAAGAGCTGGTCATTTGTTTTGTTTTATTATGTTTTGTTTCGAATATCATCAGTCATCCAGAAATTACTTACCCTACCTTTAATGCAGTACAGTGAATGTTCTGTAGGTGGAGCTAGTTTAATTGATGCATTACGGAAGATGGAAATTACTATTGATGTGGCATGTGACTGTTACAGCAACGCTTATGTATGACACTGGAGGCTGGGAACAACTAACTTAATCTTTGATGAGGTGTTATAGCTTAATAATTTGTTGTATCAGGCATTGATTCCTCGAGCAGATATAAATATATACACTTTTACTTTTATCTTCACTGCATTGCAGACAGTATGAACTTAATGTTATATTACACCACTTTGCAATCCCCACCCTACAACCCCACATTAGAGTGGTAAGTTTTTACCACCTACCACTGTTTCTTCTCACAATACTTGATAGCCATTCTGGCATTGAGAAAGCCATGCAGTTATGTGTTTCAGGTGTTATTTTATCGCATTCTTGCTGTAAATATGCCTTGAGATGTACAATAGTAAATGGTTGTTAGTTTTTGTTTTGTTTTGTTTTGTTTTTTCATTTTTTTCCCAAGTTCTATATTTGGGACAAGTCAGGAGCACAGGCATGCCAGTTCACTATCCATACTTGCTTCTTCTGTAGTCATCTCTTTGTAATGGGCTTTATGTTATTACTTAGGAAAATGCATGGATATCCTTGGAAAAAATGTTGTTTTGAAGGCAGTATAAGTCTCCCTTTGATCTAAATGTAAGTTTCTGCATTCATGCTGTCACCATAGAAATCTAAATAACCTTTATATGTGCACCCTTCCACACTATCACAGACCCTGCCTTGCATTTTCCATTTTCATAATGTTTTCTGATTTGGGGTTGTAACTACATTTTTCAAATCATGATGATGTCATAGAGGAATCAGTGTAAAATTTGTCATGAACTTCTTTTACTCATAATAACAATGTATTAAGCCAATAATAAGTTATCAGACAAGTAATGTCTATTCTAGGTGGTCTGGATAACTCACAGAGTTATCCTTTTGGGTGAATAACAGTGATATAAATTATCATTATTATTTTAAATACACGACATGATTTGGAAGAAAAGCCTATATAAAGGTGCCGTATGGGGAAAAAAATCTATGCCTCAGACCATATATTTTGGCATGTTCAGTTAAAACAAGTTAAAATGCTCTGACATAACAGAGGTGGGGAAGGGTCGAGGGGGGTTACAATTATGTGATTGTTAAAGCAGTTGAAATCTGCAGGTTACTGTGACAACCAGTCATGCTTTCGTTCAGGATTAGATGCTTGACCTTCTCGTTAATATTCATTAAATTGGTCATATATATATATATATTTTTTAAAAAAGGCAGCATGCCGGAGATAAAACTGAAGAAGCGTTCTACAAAAGCGCGCCTTCACCAGCCGGCGCGCACTGCGCACTGCGCGTCTCTCCAAGCTGCAGAAGAGGCGAGGTCACAAGTTTCCAAGCGCGGCCCCTCATCAACCTCACGCTCCGACTGGGAGGGCGGTTCCTCTGCCCCATACGACGAGGAAAACACACGGGATCTTAGACTCAAAGCTTACCGAGTCAACGTTACCGGGAGTCGGTGCCTCTGACATGCGACAGGCGGAATGACGCACCCACCACACTCCAACGGCATGCAGGGTCTGCGGAAGGAGCACCTGTACAAGGTGTTGGTTATCGGAGACCTGGGGGTCGGGAAGACCTCCATCATCAGGCGCTACGTGCACCAGACCTACTCCTCTAACTACAGGGCCACGATCGGAGTGGACTTCGCCTTGAAAGTGTTGAACTGGGACTCAGAGACTGTTCGGCTTCAGCTGTGGGACATCGCAGGTGGGACAGTGGAGAAGCTTAAAGTCTCAAATAAACCACACTGATGAGTTTCATATATATCTGTACTGTACATTGTTTATAACTGAAGTTTAGGATGCTTTTAATGTTAAAACTCCTAAGAACCAAAAAGCTCTTACTAGCTGACAAAAAAGGACTAAATGTTTAGCAACTTTGTCTCAGTTCCTGAAATGTTGATATTTTGGGGAGATAACACTTATCTTTAAGCTGACAGGGAAGCATGACTTGTAAAATGATGAAACTTAAATATGCACTGTCACTGACTGACCCAATGTTTTCTCTGGTTTACCCACATACACGAACACACACAAACACACAAACTGCATAGAGAAGATCAGCACTCTGTTACTCATTCATTTATGATGTTACATCATGTGATCAGACGCATGTGAGAGAGATTTAAAGGCCAGTCACAGGAGTGTCATTGTAGCTTAAATAAAAGAAAGAAAAGGAAAGAAACCACCCTTGCTCCGACACGCACACAGTCATGCAAGCACATGCTTGAAATGGTTAGTTTTATAACCATTAAATTAGATTATGATTCCTATCGTCTACCTGCTTGAAGGTAAACAGGAAGAAGAGATTAATAAAAGGTAGCGAGGGAGAAATTCTAGTGTTAACGGTTTATAGAGTGAATTTTATGCTGCACACAGGTCAGCTGTAAACTGCACCATCTGCTTACTGAATGACAGTCTGTCAAGTGACACACACGATGCATCCGTCAGCCTGAAATTGCTGTCACGCCGGTGCATGTGAGGTTTCCATATGAGTAATGAAAATAATTGTGTTGCATGAAAAGAGGAACTTGTCCTTGTACGGACTCTCAGGCTTTCCGTTTCCTCTTACTCATGATGCACAGGGCAATGTTTTGTTTCTCCAGCAAAGTTATAAAAGCAGATTTTCTCATTCATTAAAATTTCTCACCCACATATACTTTTCGGCTGAGAGGATCTGCAGGGTGCACACCTACACGCTCAGTTCTGGCCCTGTGAGTACGCTGCTTGCAAAGCAGAAGTGAGGGAATGTCCTGCTGACAGTTAACGGTTTCTCGGGCAACTAATTCTCATTTTTCCACAAGCGTCAGACAAACTCGTGCACTGCACACTTGCATACAGACTTCATTTTTGAACCCAGGCTCTTCTCCTAGATATTGAACAGTTATTGTCTTGAGTTTAATATGAAGTTATTGCTCAGGAACAAGCAGGCGGAATGACCGCCTGTTTAAGTGCAACGTGACAGTTAAGACTTTGGGAATGTGCTGTTTCATGGGAATGTTGGCATAGCGAACAGCAGTCTCAATGCCAGCTGTATTGGCTGTTTTGCTGCAGAAATGTTGAAAAACAATGAAAATCTCTCATCAGACTGATGACTTGGTCTGTTACCAATGAATGGGCCTCCTTGTCTGTCGCAGGTCAAGAACGTTTTGGGAACATGACGCGAGTGTATTACCGTGAAGCCATGGGAGCATTCATCGTGTTCGACGTGACACGGCCTACGACCTTTGAGGCTGTCATTAAGTGGAAGGAGGACCTGGATTCTAAAGTGATGCTGGGTAATGGACGGAGCATTGCGACTGTGCTGCTGGCCAACAAGTGTGACCAGGGCAGGGAGCTGACCAACAATGGCATCAAAATGGACCAGTTCTGCAAGGACCATGGCTTTGTAGGCTGGTTTGAGACCTCTGCTAAGGTGAGGCCTGAATTTCCATCCATCTGCCCACCATCAGTATCCCACTTTTTCCTATTCAGGGATCTGCTGCGGCTTTTCCGATCTCTTTAGGGAAAAGACAGGGGTACGCCATCCCAGGTGGCTAGTCCACCCCACATACAGAAAAAACAATCACATACTCTCAGTTTAGAATTATCAATAACTTAATCTCCCCACTATCCACTCTAACTCCCAGATGTGGAAATGTTTCATCTTCGTAAAAGTTATATGGTCCTACATGCAATTTCTTTTTAAATGTATGTCAATGTAAATGCAAGTGAATTAAAAATATCATATCCAGTGATGCAAATCAGTAGATTTGGTTTAGCAACAGCTTTGTGAATGACTGTTGAGACTGTATTGTCATATTTATCAGAGGCCAGAGTGTAGAGCTCTGAAGTGAGCAGATGACACTCCCAGTGAAAATCCTCTCCCTGTCAGGTCGCTTCAGCCAGCAGCAAACATCCCCTCAGAGCAGACTGGAATTTCATATCCTCATGGAAGCTGGCTTTACAAGATAAAATTAACTGCCTGCTACTCAGAAACCCCTTTATTACAGGGAACCTGCTTTTCAAAGAAACATTATTTAATCTTTGGAACTATTTTTAGTTATGTCCTCGAGTATAATCAGGGATACTGTGTAACCTTTGTTTGATGACACTGATTTTGAATCTGCTTTTCCTGAAGATCCACCAGTTTTCTCAAGACAATAAATAGTTTTCACGGCAGTGAATTTCTGTGTTTTCCATATGATACACGTGAATCATGTAGACCATTTAAAAATAATTCTTGGGGGCTTGAACAAAGTTTTCTGTGCACGTGCCTCTTGACCTACCAACATTTCTTGAATTAACTGCCTTGCACGTACTAATTCAAACGCCCTGCTGTATTTACACACAGCTTTAAATGCTGCTAATGTGCTCTTCGTTCACACATCCTCTGTTGACGGTGATGTGTTACGGCCATGCAAGTCTGCTCTCGTTCTTGTGGCATCGGGACTCCACATTCTGAAAGGTCAAAGTTTATAATGAGCATGTTCAGCCAGAGGCGCCAGAGTCGGGCTTTGCAAGCAGATATCCCCACCTTCTTTGGCAGCCGCTAGAAAAATGTTAATGCTCTTTGTAGTTGTTGCTATTTGCTAATTGTAACTACATTTTCATGTGCCACACATGACGGAAGCTTAACTCTTTCCTCCAGGACAATCTCAACATCAGTGAAGCTGCAAACTTCTTGGTCAAGCACATCATGGCCACAGAGAGTGACATCCTGAGGTCTGTGGTGCCAGACACCATCTCTCCACACATCGACTCCAACAGGCAGATGAGCTGCTCCAGCTGCTTCAAATAACAAAAGGAGGAATGAGTGGTGGGACTGGAAACAATGGAGGCACAGCGGAACTAAGAGGAGCAACACACCACGTGGCCTTCTGAGGAAATCTGGGGAAGTTCAGTGTGCTGGCTTCTTCAGCCCAGATCAGAGATGAACACTTTTGTTTGTTACTGCTCTTATCGGGGTTAACCAAAGATCCTCGGATAGACTCAAATGTTGCATATTTTAGTGCAAAAGAGTTTTGGAAACAGCTCATATCGCAACACTGAACTTTTTTTTGTGGTAAACAACACTTCTGCCTGTGAAGGGCAAGAGCCGCTGATCAGCCTCTTCCATTTACCTGATTAAAATTCTGTCCTCACATTCCAGTTCACTTTGAAAAGGACTGGCATCCTCATCCCCCCAATCAGCGTGAACAAAAGTCTTCTCTGTAAAGCTGAAGGCACACACAAAGGTGTGTGGTAACGACATAATAAGAACAAACACGCTGAAGAACTTGCACCTTCAGAATTTTAGTACTCTTGTTATTACCATTCTTCTTCTTCTGTTTTCACATCCGTCCATTAAACATGTTGGGAAAAGCTTTCCTGTGGTAGGTGTTCTTTAATGTGGTTCTGCATGAGCCAAAGAAAGCGCTGAAGACCAGTTTCAGTTCAACCAGGATTTACATCACTGTAATTATGTGATTGCTGCACATACATGTTTTAAAAAAAAAAAAAAAAAAAAAACGTAATTTAAGTTATTTACAGTATTCTTTTTGAGAATAATATAGTGAATGTACCATGTGAAACTGCATAATATCAGTACTAGAACTGACTGTTGTGTAGGTCTTATTTAATTTTTAACACATTTATAGCCACTGCTTGTTCAGGCTGAAGCAGTTGTAGAGATGAAGTTAAACTCTCAGACACATAAAACGCCCTGCAGAGGGCAGGGCCGCTGGAGCAGATGACATCTGACTGACTTGTCAAAGACAATTGTTCGCTAGAGACTGGTGACAACATTTCACCAAGGTGATTACTCTTTCTATTAGACTGGATTAATATGTTTATGAATTTAATTTTTTTATCATTGGAAGTAAAGTTTTAATGATTTTCCAGCTGTAAACTTGACAGTTGTTAGTCAAGCTGCCAAAACCTTAGTTTCCATGGTAACAGGAGTCTTATTTTTGGGTATGCTCTAACATAAATGTGATGCTATTTCTTTGTATATCACACATACACACACACATATACACACTCACACCAAAGCGCAGCACACAAAGACTTTTCATGCTGTGCTGTTCTGTTTTAGCATAATTGCTCCCAGTTTTCTCTTTTATACCTTTTTTCCATGTATTTTTCTCCTCTTCTCCAACCAATATGAAGTGTCTCGTTGCTCTTATGTGAAGGTGGTTTCTTCTTCTTAACTTAGCGATCTTATTTTTCCAACAATGGTGAGTTCTCATCTCACACAAACCCCAGATCAAGGCCTATTTGAGCATTACGTTTGCAAAAGTAAGACTAAATGGATTGTGTGTTATGATTCTGATATGTAAATATACTGTGACTGTCTGCTGACATATATTGTTTCCTCGAGTTTGCAGAGTATGTGAGCCTGTAACAACAGTGTCATTGTGTTGAAGTTTTTGTTAGTGATGTTCAGGATGTGCATGAGGGCATGGTTGATTGAAAGGATGGCTTCCCCACAGAATAGTCTTACAGTGTGAAGGTGTGTGACTCATATCATGTGACACCAGTATAGTGTCATATTATTGATCTCTCTCACACACACACACATTGAAGCACAGGACTGTGCTTTGTGAGAAGTCCTTTTATGATGTTTTAAAGCTCTAAACCAAAACTTAACTTCATGTCTACAGATTAAACCACTTAAGGAGTGTATTTGTCTATTATTTACTGTGAAGTAGTAAAATAAATAAACAAATTTCACATATATGCTGAGTTTCCTTTTTGGTGGCGGAGGTGAGGGGGGGTTTCTAAAGACCTGTTTTTAGCAGGTCTTTACAAATCCTTTTAAGGGTCAGTGAGTCAGTGTCCCAGTTGTCTGAGTTAAGACTGAGAAGTGTGTGTGTGTGTGTCCCCTGTGTGTGTGGCTGATCCAGGGCTCTCAGGTTCTCATTAGTTGACCATATGACTGTGGATTATTCTCCGCATGAGGGATTAGATTTGGTCATCTGCTTTTGACTCATAGTAAGACATCATTCCAGGCAACCCTTTAAATATTCTAAAAATACTTTGGGAAGACATCTGGCATTCATCAAGAGAAATGTGTTAGAGAAAAGTCCTAAATTCTTGTACTTCATGTTTTGAGTGTGTGTGACACTGATTCAAAAAAGCATTTAAAGGGATGAGATGAGCAATAACAATAATAATAATAATAAATTTATTTTACTTTTAAATGTGCTTTTTTTCCCTTCCTTTTAATAACACATTTGGTCCATTAACTCCTTCTGTAAGGGCCGCTGGCGCAGATTTAAGCAGTCAACAGTGGGATTATGAGCCCAGCATATCCAGCTCTTGGTACCTCTCTGCCTCTGCCAGAGAACCGCCTACAGAAAAAGCTCACAGAGAAGAAGAAAAGGAGCGCCAAGTGGAGGAGGAGAGGTAGTACTAAGAGAGAAGAAGATATGGAGGAAGAATATAACACCTAAAACAACAACAGCCCAACAAAATTGCACACTTCCAATCAAAGACAGAAACATTAGAATATTTACTCCAAGTGGCACTGCACAAAAACAGAAAATAAATGCTTTTTTGAAAAAAAAAATCAGAGAACATTTAACCACCATAATCACATGGGAGCCAACAGAAACTTTGTGGGAAGTTATAAACAGTTATTCAGAATTAAAAAATTATTCAGTTTATAGAAAGAATGATATGGTTTTGATTTGGTGTCATTTTGCTGTTTCTCTGAACATTTTAGTCCTGTTCATGTGAGGCCATCTGCTGACAGATTAAACTAACTGCAGGTATTTTGTTCCCTGAAGGTCAAAATTCATAAGTCAAATTAATACACAACTTTTTATTCCTGGTGTGTAGTCACGTTGATGAAATAGTGGGTTTTCCAAGTTACCATATTTCAGCAGAAAAGAATTTTAAGTAATACTCTGTTGCATGTACACTTATAAACATAAAGAGAGGGGCAGCCACTAATGAAAGACCAGATTTAAAATTTAGTCACATGCTTTCTCAAGAAGAAGAGCTCCCCCATCAAGATGACCTTTTAATCTTTAAGCCCATGGGAAAAAAAGAAGATTCTTGGTTCCCATTCAGTCTATTTGGGTTAGACATATTTAATCTTTGGGCCCTCCAGCCTCTCTTCCCTACATATTGATAAAGCCATAAATAATACAAAAAAGTAACCAGTGTTACTGTAATTAACAAAAGTTTGGATAATTTCATAATCATCTGAAGAGTGTTACAGCATGTTTGCACAGATGAAAGAAAAAGAAAAGACGAAATAATAGTCTCCACTAATTAATATGGCCTCCAGAGAGAGGCGGTGGGTCAAAGAGACAAAGAGATGGGGAGATGAGTGAAGAAAGTGGAAAACATCAAGACAAACTCAAAAAGCAGATTAAAAGTAACCAGCTGAGAATAAGTGGGAGAAAGTGACGAAAATTCAGGAGGGAGATGTGTGTAAGATGAAGACCAGAATTAAATCATTATTATGTCTGTCCAGATTGAGGGATGAGTTACTGATAACTCACGGTACTTTCATCTAATTAATATTCCTAATGTACTATGGATCATAACTTCTGATGTGTAGGAGAGCACAAACGCTACTAAAAACACATTTTGGAGATTTCACGCTTGTATGTTTGCATGAATAGTCATTAACTGTTTTTCAAATAGGACATGAAGATGAAAAAAAAAGGTGAAATAATTTGGGGGCCCTTGCTAAGGAAACAGTAGGAGGGCTAGCTGTGAAGAATAAACTGCAGTACACAAAGACAGCCACTAGAGGGCAAAACGACCAAATTGATGCTATATTTTGACTAACTGAACCGACACTGAATCATCTTGTTCTATGTATTGATTTTCACATAGGCTTAATGTCAGGTGTCCAAACTGATACAATCTTCCTGAGGTTATGTCAGTGGCTTCAGTAATTCATGTACCCAGGGAGATAGGCTCAATAAGTAAACTCTCTGCTTGGAGAGCAACTGCTTCTACCCACTATTTTACATTTACCCCAAAGTAAAGCAAATAATTCATGAAACAAAAAGAAATAATAAGAGTTTGTCAATGATTTGTGCATACGCTGTTCATCTGAAACCTGGCAGCGAGTTAGATAAATCTGTGTAGATCTGCGAGAGAAAAGTCTTAAAATAAATGAATTAACAAAGACTTGTGGGATCTGTGTTATTGAGTCAAAAAGCTCTGAGAGATGTGTGCTACTTAAAAGAGCTGTGTCACCATGGTCAACTGTGGAAAGGAGGCCACAATGACAGCCAGAAAAACGAGAGACAGACCAAAACCACTCTGTAAACATGGCACACTATGTCCAGCCTTTTTTGGTGAGCTGTGTGGTGTTGGTGCAAAATCCTGTGGTGTTTTTCACTACTTGGAAGAAGGCAGAACCAACACTGTCCACAAGAGGTAATTTGTACTAAAATGCTATTGTTCAAACCTGAGAGGCATTAAACTGTATAAACTGCATTAAACTATGTACAATAGTTTGTAATAGTCCTGAAAATAAGAATGACTGGTCAGTCATTCTGAGGTACTGTTACAAGTATAAAAACAACTTTTCATTGCATTTATACTTAAGTAAGTCAATGTTTTAATGTTAAAGACTGTTATGGTTCGCTACATGCACAGTTATTTGCTGGATATGTAAATATTATATAAGTAAAATGAACAATTTGGAACTCTGGTATACTCTCTGTATATACATTCTTTAAATTTTATAGACAGCAAGTCAAAAGAGAATTTTGTATGAGTGGATTGCAACATTTTTACTATAAATGCATTGTCATGTTATAATGAGATCAAAGGCACGCCATGGCTGTGTACTGCCACATGTATCAAGCCACAATAAACTGTAAGATCCTTGAGTAGACTGAAGAGTACAAGGTGCAGTATATTTTAAAAGTCCCTGTGACATCACAGCCCGAAGCACTGCAGTCAGATGGCCTTTGTTATACTTCCACTTGTTGGCTGTGTATCTAAAGTGAATGATGCCCAGTGACTTTGTCCCTGCTGGAGCAAGATGTGTCGTCTTCAGACTCCACATGTTTATCAAGATCCGCTGTATGTTCCAAGAGAGATGCCTGGGGATGGAGCGGCAGTCTTTGCTGGGACAGAAGTGCATCTATGTGAAGTAAAAAGGAGGACAGGGGGTAGTCTGAGGAGGTGTATTTGACCAGAACCTGCAGCTGCTCTGGTTGTAGATTAGCTTCACTGCAGACCCTCTGACATAAGGTGGTCACACTGTGGGATGTTTTCAACTTAAGCTGGCCCAGCTGGCTCCTCTCGATCATCAGTTTCTCCCTCTCTGTCTTCTATAATGTACACATGGAGGTTAAACAGTTTAATTAGATTGGTGAAAAGCAAGAAGAGGCCCAATGAAAACAGAAAACAGAATCTTACCAGCTTGTTGATTTCACACTGCAGATTATATATGCAGTCTAATTTCCTCTTGCGGCACCGTTGAGCCGCAAGACGGTTTTTGCTGCGTCGTCTCATATCATGGACAAAATCAAGTTGTTCTTGAGTAAAAACATGTTGCTTAAGCAGCGTTTGGAAGTCATTTCGGCTCAGAGTCACTATCCAGTCTACAGGAAATGGCAACTGGACCTGACGAAACCCCAACATGAAAAAAAAGGAAAAGTGATTAGAGGAAATGATGACATGACGTAAATGTGTACGTGCAAAAATGACGGGGACATTCTCAATAACATGTTTTATTTCACAATTCCATAAAGAAAAATCTAGAAAGAAATCTCCATTGCATCAAATGATGGTCATCAATTTGTATTTCTTAAAATTCATGAAATATATAGGAATCATGTGACATATAACTGAAGAAAATGCAGTGAATAAAATCTCCTCCACATGAAGTTTGTTGTTAATATTAAAGAAATTAAAGTCAGAATGTATTGGAAGTTCTCATAATAATCTTTTTTTTTTTTTTAAACCAACTTAGTAATTATTAACTCCAGCTGAAACCTGTGGCTGAAAAGTGCTACAGGAAATGTACAGTCACCCGGTTACTGGAGCAGTATCAATGAAGTAAATTAAAACAAACAAACAAACAAACAAAAAAACCTCATCTGCTGAAATTACCTTAACTTTGTTTGCACACGTACTTTTTTTAAAAACTTTTACATTGTCCAAATGCCTTGCCTAGACAGTAACACGAAGTACCTGTGGTTTGACCTATAGTCATTACTAATTCAACAGGCTGAGTTGTGAATTTTGGCTGAATTGGACTCTGGACCAATGAGCAGGACACATAAGCATGCTCTGCCACACACATATCATCTCGACCAGGTCAATCATTAACTTACACTGGAGGAAATCTACTTTATATGAACGCAGATGGTCATTTATGCATTATAAAATGTAACTAAAACACTTATGTAAAAGAAACATAGCAAAGTTATCTACAGGTAAGGTGATGCTTTCTGAGGCAGGCTTTATTTTATTTATATGTTTTTAACACTAGAGAGCTTGGTGTTGAGAGGCAGACTGGCTTCATATTGCATCTACTCACCTGCCTGGCTCTCTCTCTTGTGGAGGACTCACTGTCTCCCTCCGTTTCTGTCTCTGAGTCCCCATCCTCTCCTGAATTTAGAGATGATACACCTGACTGAGAGGTCCCCTCGCATTCAGATGCTGGCTTCCATGGGCAATCAACTTCCTTGAAAAAGGGACAGCTGGCTCTTGGGAAGTTGAGGTTTTGATGGACCTTGTGCCACTCTAAACACGGGTTCTGCACACATCCAATCCCTGCATCAGTCGAGCGTCCTCCCTCAGGGACCTTGATGTTAAGAGAAGAGGGGCCCTCATCTGGCTCCCACTGACTGTCAAAGTGGTCGGCCACTTCCTCCTTCATGTTCCCTGTTTGTTCTCCATTTCCTCCATCTTGACAGATAATGTCTTTCACTTTTCCCTCATTTTCTACCCGATGAGAGGACTCTGACTCTAGTGCGCCAAGGTTTGATGCTTTCTTGTATTCTTTTTTGTCAACGTTAAGCGCCTCATGCTGCAGTGACCTAAGGATTGCAGGCTCCCCATCTAAGTCCCCCAGAGGGCAATGATCCTGCATTAACTGCGATGACCTCTCAGCAAACACCTTGCTTGGCATAAAGGAGACTGTCTTAACACTGGATATGTCTGAAGAGCTGATTCCAGAGGCGTGCTCCATGTTTATCTCCATTTTTGTAATGTTATTCTCCCTTACATTTTCATTACATATTGCAGTTTTGTCAAAATTTACTTTCTTAGGTGCATCAGCTTCAGCGTGTGGGACGGAGGTTGACTTTCCAGAGGATTCCACCAGAGTTTCCTTTTCACTGTCTGCAGAGCTGGGGCACGAAAAGCAGGCACCATCGCCCCTGATCCCTGACATTACTGGAGGGGCCGGACTTTTTTCAGTGGCACAAGTTTCCTTCCCGCAAGCCAGCTGGAACTTGCGATACTTAGGACACTGCATGAACTGATCATTTGTCCCTTCAACGACAGGTGCAACAGCGTCTCCAGCATTCTGATTTTTTGTTTTGCTGTTCTCTGATTTGTGGCAGTCCCAAGTCACTTCCCGCTGAGGCGATGATTCAGAAACTGGTTCGACCTCTTTGTCAGAAACCTTGTCGCAGTTTTCTTTCGATAATCGCCTCCTGCATTTGCTCTCACAGCAGGTCTTTCTCACAAAAGGGGCAGCTCTCTTGCAGGTGGACAAGAACTTTGGGAGGAGGAAATCAAAACATGCCTCATCTAGGTCTCTGAAACCAAGAATGGAGGCCGCGTTTTGTATGTCTAAGACATTGTCTTTGTCAAAGTGGAGTTTGGATGTGTATGCAAACTTCAGCAGGGGTTCAAAGCCAACAACTGCCACCTGTAAAAGATAACTAGTGAGACCTTTTTTTGAAATTTCCTTTGACATTTTCTGTTGGCTAAATGAATGAATAAACGACTGTCGACTCACTTTTGAACAATGGTCACCTGTGCTCTTACTTAGGCCTTTGAATTCTAATTTTCAGCCAATTTTGGTTAGTAATCTGTTCTATGTGGAAGTTGATGTTAACAGCAGATATATTTGTACTAGCAGCAGTTTATTAATCAAATGCATTTAAAAAAAAAATCCCCAAACCATTCACTGAGGAACTAAGCCTTTGAGTCATTTTTCTCACTTCACTTTCAGACAGATTTTCAGTTGTGAGGAATCAAAGCTTTTGTGCAACTGTCTGCGTGGTGTCTCACCTCATGTGGCAGAGTGATAACTGCTCCGTGCTGTGTGAGAGAAGAGATCCTTTGTGCGAAGTACTCACTACAAGACGCGAGTACTGACCGGTGAGCCCTGAACCCATGGCCCTCCACCACCACAGTAATGTCACACAACGTGTCCCGGCAGCGCTGCTCATCCAGGCAGCGCAGCACATGAGAGGAATGCACCACGGACTCAAACGTAAACACAGACGATCGTTGGCCGAGCATGGCCACCAGTGACTCCTGTGTGTACACAAAACACACACTCGCTCTCTTAGAGTTATTCAACTCTCACTCTATCTCAAATCATACTTTAAGAATTATATTTCAGGTAACGACAAAAAAAAAAACATGCTTACCTTACAAAGGTGACTTTGTTCTAGTCTTTTTTGGAGTAAAAGAAAGTCCCAGCTGCCTTACAGACATGGATATTGCTAAATGGAATGCTGTCAAACCAGGCTATGTTTCCCAGAAAGCCTTATCTCACCTTGGCTACAAACTAAAAACTGAGCTTGACTCAGTCATATGGCCTGTGTGTGAGTGTGTGAGAAGGAGGGGGCACTAAGAGTGTGTACGTGTGTGTGTGTGTATATGTGTGTGTTGCAACAACTATGGGTGTAACAGAGTAATGCTGACTCATGAGCTCCTGCTGATAAAGGATGAGCAAGCAGTTTTATCGTTCCGTCAAATCCCACCCTTGGATCAGTCTGGTGGACTAAAACACTTTTCCACAATAAAAAAGATTAAGGTGAAGACAAGGAAAAGAAAGCCGGTGTTTAAACAGGATATTGTCTGGTGTTTGCGTTCTTAGATTTCAAAGTTTCCAGTACTTTCTAAATTCAAAACAAACACTGAGAATGTTTGAAAAAAGGCAACAATAAACAGCATTGACTTGTTTCAAGAAGGCAGTTGTGTTAACCTGAAAGTTAATATTTCCCAGAAGAACCATGTTGTGTCCTATAAAGTTGTTCCTAAAGGTGGCAAATATCTATGAGCTTCGTTTCTGTGCGTTTGTTTGTCAGAGAGACAGCGAGGAATGCCTTGGGGGCAGAGACACTAAAAACAAGAAGTTGTGAAAGAGTGCAGCTCGTGTGACTAAAGTGTAAATGATTTCAAAACTCTAAGATGTTATGTAGTATTTGAGGTGTCAGAAAAATGCTCACAAATGCCACTATGTATAGAAATGTGGTTACAGGTGAAGGGGTAAAGTAACTTCAGAAGCAATTGATATAATCATTAATGCAAAGTGGCGTTGCCAGTGTCACATGATTTGGAAGAATAAGGAAGTCAGCCAGAGTTAAACCAGCCAATCGGGAGACTGTTTCATAATTCCAGAATGAACTAATGTCGTCATAAAAGAAAAAAAAATAATAAAACAACAAAACTATCTACTTCCTTTTTCTTTGTAAGGCCTGAACTACTGACATAACATATCACAACAAAAATCTGCAGAACTCACCGAGAGAAATGAAATTAAGGAAACTATGCTGGTGTTAAAACAATATGCCTTTTATTGTCAGATAAGTACTATAAGCAACAGTTCATCTTGTTGTATATTTCCCATTTTACAGGTACACACTACAACTAATACACTAACAATCACAAAAAATATACAACTCCTTAGTGTTATGTGAAAGAGATAATCTGATTCTGTTGTTCCGCACTATTAGTTATAATCCCCAGATCCCTGGCACTGTGTTAAACACTCAACTGTGGACTCTGAGAGGGAGAAGGGGTTAAAAACTCCTTAAAATACAACAATTGGACCACATCACACCGCCTTTGGCTCCCTTGGGTAAAACGATTTGAGTTTCTGCAAGACCTGAGACAGATATAAGAGCATCTGGTCACATACAAGGCAAATTACATAATGTAAATGTAATCCTTTTAAACCACCAAGTCAGCAACAGTGACCAGGATGGTTCTGCACGATCACATAAAAACAAAACAGCACCCAGACAAGTAGCATTGTCATTGCTTGGAAGAATCACTATAGCAACTTCACACTGATGGTAAGTGTTCATCTGTGGTTTGAGCAAATGACTCAGACAGCTCCTCTCTGTGTTATTAGCTGATTCGTAATCTGTTTAGAATGAGCACTAGCTGAGCCTTCATTTCTGGTTGCCGGCCTGATGTCAGTCTGAAGTCTGGTGGTCTCAGGTTCTGTGAGGTCAGATGTCATGAGGAGTCTTGCCTCTTTCGATTGGTCAGGCAGAGCCTCTCCAGCTGCTGAGTGCGCTCCTTGTGGACTGTCACCAAGGTGTGGTTCTCCTCTGTTAGACGCCGAAACTCCTCTTCTAGACGGGCGATCTCCATGGCGACCTTCTCATCCTCCACCAGGTCTGCCAGCAATTTACGCCTTAAAGGATGAGCAGGGAAATGATTTTTAGGAGTTGAATATTGGTGTTTATTTTACCCTCTCTGAATGTTTCAGTGTTTCAAAACATTATCCTGCAAACACTTAACGGCTTCCCAGTTAAGAGAGACACATTCACAGACGATCACTCATGACACTATATATGAGCAGACCCAGCTGTTTTTGCTCTAAAATGTGGAATCAAACCAAAATAACCATGCAAACAGTGCAAACTCACAGGAAGGGCTAAAGTGGGGAAATACACTGGTCATAGTTGCTGCTGGGCCACAAACCTAACCTCTCTACATCAAGAAAATAAACTTTTTTTTCTATTCAGTTACAGTGAGTAATGCAGAAATAGGGTCTTAAATACAAAACTATGGATTAAAAAAAGAATCTGGGCTATATTAATTTGTACAGTTTCAAAACTGAAGTAATTTATTTCAACTGAGAATTAGAAAAAAAAAGTATTTGAAGTCCCTGTTGAACCTTTACATGTTTTCTATAATATTTGATGCATATGGTAATTTGACAGAGCACTTCAATGTTTCTTTTTACTTTTTAATTGTATACAACTGGTTTTTCAAACAAAATCTTGATTTTTTTTCTTTTTTCTGTTGGGGGAAGGAGGGATGGAGCAGTGAGCTTGATGGGACCGTGAAAGAAATCTCTAGAACTCAAATAGAAACAAGTTGCCATGAAGTGTTGTGTATACCAGGGAGACCTGAACCTCCCATCAACCCAGTCATTGGAAAGTGTAGCCATAGATACTGGTTTCAAAGTGAACAATCATCAGTTCCCTCCTTTTGATCATCTGCAGATGTTCAAAACATCTGCAAATATTGTGGGACCCTACAAACAAATGACAACTCAACTAAGAAGAGGCCAAAAAGAAGTCAGCTATAACAAAGTACCTTCAAAGAGTAGGGCAAATACTGAAAAGTCACCTGAATGGGAAAAATAAAGTTCATGTCAACGACATATATGCCCTGCAAGTAATGACACAGTGGTAGTTTTAGTTATTTAATTAATTAGATAAATACAAAAGTTCAATACTTTGCTGGTATAATAACTTGTTGGTATGATAACCTGACCACACGAGGAGATGGAAACTACTGATTTCTAAGTACCTTGAGACTGTAAACTAAGCAGAAGAAGGAAGGAACTGATGAGTCAAAGCCACCATCCAGGATCAAGGTCCACAAGCACATATGTGAAATAAACAGCTGAGTGAATGTCTCAGGCTGCAGAAACCCAGTGAGCCAGAGAGGCCCCTGAATGACATGTGCAGTACCTTTGTTAGATAAACCCTCAAGCGACCAAGCTATTTCGATGACTAATATGACCGAGTGGGGTCATTTGTGACCCCATTGACTTTAAATAGGAATATTTCTATTTAAATTATTTTTTTTTAGGTTTCTTCATCTTTAATTCACTCTCTAATATGTTTGTCCATCATTTTATTTATAAGGTATGAAATGTGATTTTTTTTTTAAACAAAAAAGTCAAAAAAAAAAAACCACACTGATAGAACAATATCCTCCTGAGAACCAAGGGAAAAAAAGTGTATTTTAATATCCCTTTTTTTGTGATTTCCTGGCTGTTTAGAGTTAAAACAATTCACAATTTAGAAATTTACAAAAATTATTTTATTTTAGATTTTACAGTAGTTGACAACAGAACAATTCCTCTGTAATA
>JAOWBL010000006.1:4860962-4873219 GCA_028564865.1 Zenarchopterus dispar | reverse complement strand
AAAAAAAGGTGGGTTTTCAGTGCAGATTTAAAAGTTCTCAAACTTGTGAGGAATCTTATGTGGAACAGTAAATTGTTCCATAACTTAGGTGCGGCTACTGCAGAAAGCATGCTCTCCCTCTGTGAATATATATATTTTATACATTTGCATCTATTTTTTCACTTTCAGATAAACAGCTTTTACTTTGTCTGTGACTATGCCTCGTTTCCTGCACAACCCTTGTTGACACAACGAAGCCTGGAGATGAGTTGGGTGACCGATTCAGCATTAGATCGTGCATTGTGATTGTGACCCTCAACTCAGATGGATTACCCGCTACCACAGCGGCTGTACCTCAGGACAGACTGCCTTCCCACCACCAGCATGTACTCACACTATCCACGCTATCCACAGTACTGGCATTACTCCTACAGTAATGGCATTGTTCCTACCCCCTACCACTTCCATTCGCACACAACCCCGCTTGATGGTAACAAAGCACAGTAAATAAAGTAATGACATGCAGAACTGGCAATGATTCTTCTGGAGTGATAAGGAGACTAAACTGTTGATGTTACATATGCTTGTACTTACACAACAACAACAACTTATAACGCTCCTTGTTGTGCAACGGCTTTGTTTTGCTGTATTTTTATATTTGCTGTTGTGAACATGGGATGAGACTAATAAGTGGTGTTTAGGAGTTGAGTGGGGTGGTCACGTTGCACTTTGTGTCGTACACAAGGGCCTGTGTTTCGACTAAAGTACTTTTCTAGTACTTTCGTAGTAACACAGTGTACTACATACTCAGTGTTTTTTACATCTGCAGCATGCAAAAGGAGACAACAAAAATGACAACAGCAAATGTCTTTGTAGCCTGCTTCACCTGAGTTATTGCCATGTTACC
Organism: Zenarchopterus dispar; assembly: GCA_028564865.1. Classification (NCBI taxonomy): domain Eukaryota; kingdom Metazoa; phylum Chordata; class Actinopteri; order Beloniformes; family Zenarchopteridae; genus Zenarchopterus; species Zenarchopterus dispar. Next base: position 4,872,333 of record JAOWBL010000006.1, on the reverse strand, counting down.
GACAAGATTTGATGCTTCATTAGTTGCAAAAAACCCAAACAAAATGTACCCACTTTTCCTTGTCAGGAGCCTAGTGTCCCACTACTTAAATTATGTTGATGGGATGGCGGCCATTGAGGGTGTGCAGTGTTCAGCATTTAGCACTCTTTTTTTTCTTGCACTATCCTGTGCAATAACAGTACTGAAGTCAGCGTGAAAGCACTTTTGCCTTCAAAATCCTTTGATTAAGTTAGTCATGAACTTTCTGGTAATGTGCTGGCCCAATTAGCTCTGTAGTGATTACATGATGTCATGTTTTAGTGGTCTTCAGGAATATTGATTCCTGAAGTTTTTTTCTTTCATTAATGCATTTTTAAAATCCCTCTTCTTGGTTTTGTTAAGTTTTTGTCTATCAAACACACCTCTTCTTTAAAAAAATAGATTTACTTAGGTTTTCACATTTTACTCAAACAGCATAATTCACACATTAAACAAATTGTCCATTTAATAACTGTTTATAGTTTAAACAGCTATTAAATCCAAGCTTTTAATTATAAATTATATATTAATTATAATTATCATTGTCCTAACCAAAAACGCTCATGTGATTCGTGACCTGTTAGAAAAACCAAACACTGAACTCAGCAGGTGTGCTGGAATGAAAGCCTGCAGACTCTCTGAAAAGGCATGTGATGAAACCACTCTTATGGTCGTATAAATACACCCACTGGACACGCTACACACAGAGCCTCCAGTTTCATCATGCATTTGGAGTTGCAGTGTGGATTAAATAATTATAAAGCTTTGACAGACTGCCTCTGACGGCTGCGTGCCCCTTTCACTGGAACACTCTTTTTATATCAGGGCATTTGCCTGATTTAACTCTGGTTAACTGTGCCCCATAACTACCCCAACGACCTTCTGCAGCAAATAAGAAGTTTTTTCAAAAGTCATTAGTTAAAATAGAAAAAAATAAAGGATTTGGATGTATAGCAAATCAAAGATGATATGTATGAAAACGTGACACCCAATCTGTTAGTATGTGTGGACAATATTGATGTCATAATTCTGAATCATCTCCCACATGCACTGGAGAGATGAAAAGTTACTGTGCCCAGTTATTACCTGAAGCAGCACGTATCCCAGACCGAAATTCCGAACCCTGAAGTTCAGATTTAGGCAGAAGGGTCTTCAGCGATCTCGGGTTCCTGTCACACAACTGCCCTCGTCTCTGCAATCGTTGCGCCCCTGCGCCAATCCAGCAAGAAAAAAAAAAAAAAAAATCAGTCTTCAAGAGCGGACCTGTAGGCGACTTTTATCCTGATACTTTTTTATTATTTCGTATTCCCTGAAGTTCACGTTTCCGGCATGAAGTAAAGACCTCCAAGTCTCTTATGACCGTAATTAAAACCTCCAGCAGCTTAAGCTTGCGTGGGGACGCACATGTTGTCCACAGACAGCAGCCACGCGTCGAGGAGTAACACGGGGCGCAGGCGGGCAAAGGAGGAATGCCGTCCCAGGCCCCCCTGTGGCGGCCCGGGGCCAATTAAACGTCTCAGATGACATGACTTTAACCCGCATTGCTCCAGCACTGTTTTGAGCGACCCTGTAATACCGCTGGGATGGTCTTTGGCTATGCAATAGCTGGGCAATGAGGCAGCTGCTCAGAATGAGGATTTCATGTTTGCTCGTGTATGAGAGGGGCCCTCTTGAACCCTTGACAGAATAATCAAAAAATAAACCTCCTGAGTTTCGCCCTGCATAGAGTTGGCAGAAAAATGTTGAAATCCCACCAAAGAAACACTGCCAGTGGATTGAGAAAAGGCTCATCAGGTGTACAGGTGAAATTAATCTGACACAGTGTGTGTGCTACGTTGCTGTTTATAAAGTAGAAATATATATTTATTTTATTCATTCAGCTGCATTTTGATCCTCTGTAAAACATTGACTATTGACTACAATACTATACAGCCTACTTCAATTGAGTAATCAAGAGTACAACCCTACATTTATTTCACCATTAAGTCCATAAAACTGGAGCCAGAAGCTCTAAATAACTATCAGTGATTAGAACCTACTTATGAAGCAGACTTCTTTCATTTCACCTTTAACATCCGGTGTTCCTTTAGCATCATTTCAGCATCTAAAAAAGTCTCAAAATCATTTTATATCCCAAAAGATGTTAGACATACCTAAAATATAGCACTACACTATCAAGAGGCAAATGACATAGATTTCAAAGGAACGAGTCTGTCCATGCCTGGCCTATTTAGCAAGTTAAAAATGATAGTTTCCCATGAAGCATACATGCAGATTGGTTTTTGTTTTACAGCCAGGGGATGTGAGCACCTTACAGTTCAGTTCACTGTGAGTTCCTGTGTTCCTTTTTCTTTTGAGTCTTTTAGAGTCGAATGAAAGGGCAGGTGAAGTTTGGACCAAACTGTATCTTACAACAGGTCATACAGCAGTGATCCCAAGCACACTGGATGGGTGGAAGAAGAACAGAAGTAAAGTGGAATGGCATTCAAAGTTCAGACCTTAACCCAGTTTAGATGCTCTGGAGGAGTTTGACAGAGTTGTGCATAAATAAAAGCTTGTAAATCTCAATGAAATGAAGCAACATTGTAAAGAACAGTGGACCACAATTCCTCCACAGTGAAGGTCTGATACGTTGTTGCTGCTGTAAATGTATTGTTTCCATTATTGTTTGTGTGTGTGTACTTACACACACACTTCAGCATTGTGACTCAAACTTGATGTATTTATTTATTTATTTTTGCATTTGCTTGTCTGCTCATTATCGTTATTATCATTATTGCCCTAATATGTAAATCCCTAAATTTGAAATAGGGCATTATTTCTGTACTTGGTTTACTAATTCATGCCCCTATGTTACATTCAAGTTTTAATCTGAAAAAGCTTTAATTCCAGGCCAACCAGTGTTTCTGTGTGGGGTTTACATGTTCTCCCTGAGGTTGATTGATGATTCTAAATTGTTTGTAGGTGTGAGCATGTATTTTTATCTGTGTGGCATTGTGATGGACTGGCGACCAGTCCAGGGCGTACCCCTGCCTTTCACCTCTAATGGGCTGGGGTGGGTTCCAGCAGAACCTGTATAGGATGAAGCAGATATAGAAAATGGATGAATAAAATTTTATGGACAATCTCAAGTTCAAAAATGTGCATACTTGGAATGATGTTCATGGTAATAAAAAAAAGTGTGTATAAATGCTTTGTACAATACAAGCAGGAAGAAGTGGAACACTGTGATGGCTTTCTGATGGGCAGGTCCTACTTCTGACCCATGAATTATTTACAGACAAACATAGTATTTGTAATCACAGGCAGTGGATGCAATGACACATTTAAACAATGTTGCATCCAAAGGAAATGTTGGAAGGAAGGTGGAATGCCAGGAAGTGCTGTAAATATATTATGTAAAAATCTTATTAAAGTTATAAAGAGGACCAGTATTGTCCCTGGGTGTTCGTACTTTTACCACAGAAGAATGTTATGTGCTTTGAATTATTTATTTATTTTAAATAAATGAAACTGATTTTCCTTCTGGGTGGGTTCAAATATTGAAAGAGTAAAAATAGAAATAATGTATAAATGAAAAAAAGAGCAAACCCCAAATAAATTTTCATAGAGAGGCATGGCCATTCATCTACTACATTTTTCTAGCTGTGTGGAAATGCAATGTGCATTTTATGTTTGAATTCTTTATTTATTCTTCCGTTCAGCACTTCAGTCCAATGTGGTTATTTTTAAAGGGCTTCATAAATAAAAACCGGGACAGTATGATAGAAAATCTCTGAAATTATTTACTGAAATACACACAAAACACATATAAGGCAGTGAGATAGTTTCCCCCTGTTATATCCCACAGGTTCACTACTTACTTAGTATCTTGTGTATTTTGTGAGTGATGATGCACTCTCTGCCCCCTTTATGTTCTGAATTTTAAGTTGTTTTGGTTAAATGTGCTATAAATTACTGTAAGTAAGGTACTTGTTCTTAAGGAGAGCAAATATTCCATCTTTTGATGCAAAAAAAAGAAAGCATCTTCATCAGAACATAAAAAGAAAAGCATCCTTTACATCAAAAGTATCTTTTTTTCCAGATAATTTTCTCTCAATTGATGAAAAATAAAGTGGCTTTCAGCAGTTTCATATCAGCCAGGTATATCGGCTGGAAGACAGCATGAAGAAGCATCCAGTATGAGAAGCTGCACATTTTCCTTTTTTTTTCTTTTTCAGACTGATTATACTATAACTGATGGGAGGCTTAAATATGATAAGGCCGTTGAAATTAAACCATACTCTAAAAGAATTGTTGCTCAGGGCTCGCTTATGATTTACAGCTATATTTTTCTTTTCTTTTTTTTTTTTGCCATAAAACCACTTCACCTGTACACCAGCAGATGACAGCATTCACTGAGCATTATTTACAGCCAGAGCTTCAGATGGAAGGAAAGAGACACACACATAGAAGAGAGCAGACAGGGGCAGAGGGGGGAGAGAAAGAAAGATAAAAGCTGTGCACCTCTAAGAGTCTTCCTCCTCCTCCTCGTTTGTCTTCATTGACAGACTGTTGACATAAACCTGCCTTATCAGCTTCAGGGACTGTTTGTTTCATTGTGATGGATGGGACACACTCAAATGTCTGCCATTCTTTTATGCTGCAGTGGTTCTTTAAATTTAATCCCTCTGTAGCTGTTTGTACAGTTGAGAGTCTCAAACTGTGATCCTCAAACTAAACTTGGCAGGTTTGAAGGATTTGTAAGAAGCTGCTGGAATTTATTTTATTTAAATTTTCCCCTGCTGAGTTTTTCTTTGCTTTGTTGACCATTCTCAAATGAGCTCAAAGAAGAGAAAATACTGTCCAACTGGGGCTTTTTTTTTTTTTTTTTGGTGCCAAGAAGACTCTGTAAATTGTCTGTCTTCTTCAGCTTCTCTAGATTTTGCTTTCAATCTCTTTATCTTTATCTGTATGAGTTGTTATAAGTGTTTTAATGTCTGACCCCCTAAGTAACCAGGCAGACAGATGCTGCCACTATCTCTTCGTTTTTCTGTCTATCTGATCTTAAGGCAGTTTATAGAGAGTACATATATTTATATATATATATTTATATATGTGTGTGTACACACACACACAGACACAACAGGTATACTCAGAATCACGACAACAAAAATTTTTGTCAGGTGGGTCATCTCCTATTAAAACAAGAACAAACCTGCTAAGATGAGCAGAATGACAGAGTTATAATCCATGGCCTCATTCATGGTGGATTAGATAATGATAAGAAAGAAATAATGCTGCATTTGGTTTTTGATTAAGAATTACGGGGTTACGAGATTAAAGGTCACCAAACGCATTACACTGGACTGAGCCCAATCCATGAATTAATCCCAATACCAAAAAAACGAGAGAAACCATTACATGAAGAGATTAAGAAAAGCTTGGTCTAATTCTCTCTGTGTGTACACAAACCATCACGCTCAGAGCACCCAGCGAGATTTCACAAAACCCCTTGACTTGGGTAATCAATAAAGTGTTTAAATCATTTATTGCTCTTTTCTCTTTGAAAAAGTCACTGCATACAGCACTGAAATCTGAACTGGGGGCCACTTGTTTGGTGACAGTATTGATAATTGTGTTAAAGTATTTATTCTATTTCCTTCATGTTGACATAAATCATGTAAATTCTCAAGCATGTGTCAGTTTAGAGATGACTATAACTTTTCTAAAGTAGGCCTTTTTTTAATTAAATTAACTGAATAAAAAACCGTGAAAAGGATTTAAATGAAAAGAATAGAAACTCTGTCACCTTCTTTGCTGGAATGATGCAGGCATGGGCTTTAGTATTATGACAGCCACAGTTCATGTCCTTCATAACGTCCTCATGAGTGGGTATCCTGAGGGCAGCGCTAGACAGTGCGTGATGGTTGCCATGGATGCTCTCTGTATTCTTGCTGCAGAAAGATGACTCTAAGCCTGCTAACACTTTAATCCATCATTCGTGAAATGTTGCTCTAGTTTGAATCTGATCGGTGAGTAACGAACATTCAATGTTTAAATATGAACATGAATTGAGTCCTCATTCACTGGAATTATACTTTATTGCTTTATTATCACCCAAAACTTTTAAAAAGTCAGGGTTCCCTCTGTGCATGGCTTAGATTAAGTGCACGACAACCCACTGGATCATTTGTGACAAAACTGACTTCAGATCATTCAGACAACAGTCTTACCTTTAAAGTTCAATTGTGTATAGTAAAGTGTAGGTTGACATCTAGCAGCAAAGTTGCAACCAAATCAATGCCTTTTGTCTCATCAAACATTTATTCTACTGCACAATGTTGTTAACTCAGGAGTCTGACTATTTCTACAAAATATACGATATCGACAACCAATTCCATTGGTATGTATGCAAAAGTTCATTTCTCTGCTACCGGATTTTGAAGTGGTGTTGACATACTTTATGTCAGAGTTTGAGGTGAGTTTGTAAGTTTTTACTGCATGCATCTGTGATGTCATGTTACGAAGGGTGTATGTGACAGTGTTTCACCATCTCTTGTAATATAAAAGGTCCTAAATTCAAATCCCTTCATGAGCAGGTTCTGCTATGCAACATGTAATAAGTATGACCTCATGAAGGTCAACAAATATTTACAGAACAAATTCTTGCTCTGCTTGAAAAAAGAGAACTGCAAAAATGAGTATTGTAACTTTTCTCACACCATATACAGTATGTACAAGCTTTTATGAGCATAAGTAGCAAATCTTGCTACAGCAGAACTTATTCCCTTCTTTAAAACATTTTATTCACTCTGACCTGCATCGACAACAAGAAAACACTTGCTCTCAGCCTTTCAAATTTGACAAATGCAAAAAGAAAAAAATGTGTCTTGCGAATTAAAAAACAAAAACAAAAAAACCTTCCTTATTTTGTCCTTCCTCCTTTCCTTAACTTCATCCTTGTGAGGCATCAGTTTGTGTGTATGTGAGTGTTTCTCTGGTTTGACTTCTTTCTGATGTTGCTGCTAGAGGAGTATAAAACAGCAGGTGAGTTCCTGTCTTTCCTTAGAAGTCGTTATCTCTTTTTTCCGGCTCCGGTCGGCTCAGCAAACCAATCTGAGCCTACTTTGCAAGCTGCCAGCGGGCACAACCCCACACACCGCTGTCAGGAGTACACACAAACATTAACCAATCGTACACTGACTTGAAAAAATGCAAAAGTCAATTTTTATTATGAAAATTCTTCAAGTTGTGATATCTTTACACATTGGGGAATTTACTGTGTAGAGTTTACAGTTTCAGCTCTTCAGACTTCTCACAACTACAGCCACAAGGGACCCAGCCATGGTTTACAATGTCCTTACAGTCAGCCTGTTTTAACAGTGGCAAAGCTCATACAGGACTATGGCTCTGTAAACTACATCTAGTGCTCAATGTATTCCACATACATAGTCAGTTCAAGGAAAAGGGATGGTAAGGAAAGCACTTCATACTATGTTGGTGGCAAATATCAAATCTGAGATGGAAGGTGATCAAACAGCAGTCTGTGACTTATCAGGTTCCATCAGGTTTTTGATCAAAGGCTCAAGCGCTGGAGTCTCGTCTCATTCCCTCTCTCTTTGCAGAAAGTTTGGGTTGACAGAAGATGCAAGGAGATCTTGCTGCTTTGTGGGGTTGTGACCTTCTCCGGACGCCTTTGTAACACTGCAGGGAGATACCCAACTCTTCCATAACAGCACTAAAAGACATGCACTGCCAAAGAGAAGGACAATAAAAGACAGAGTTTAAATACCGACGAGGCTTCATGAAATCTTCATGAACTCTGGTCACAAGTTTAAAACCTAAAACTGGATGAATTCGCTTCAAGAAGTTAACCTGTAGCCAAATGTGAGCTGACAGACAATGACTTATTAAGTCAGTTCACTAGAAAACTGTACTTTAATCTGATTGGCTTAAACTGAACCCTAAATTCTATTTTCACGTGATACTGTCACAGTTCTGCTGCGCTACATCCCATTTCAGAGTAATGATCCAGCAATTATTCAAAACTATCAAAGAGATTTGAATTGGAGAGCCTCGGGCTGATTTGATGCTGCGGAATATGGGATTCCATTAAAAAGACATTAGTTTTAAATCATGAATATGTGTTTTTTATTTTTCTCTCATCTAGCTGATGCAGTCAACGTCAACATTTATTGCTGAAAGTTATTCTTTTATCTGCTCATTTTTACATTCAAGGTTCACAAAAGTCTTTCCTCTTTCCTCCTCAGTCTTTGCCTAGGACTTCTATATATAAAAAAAGGACTTCTTGTGGCCCTTCTTATAATTACCAGACATATGCAGTAGCAGTGTTGAAAACCTACCTTGTAACAACATCTGACTTCAAAGAATGAGGAAAAAATAAACAAACTGACTTCAGTATTTTTCAGACTCAGGAAATCATTGTGAAAAATCATACAATCACGATCACGTTCCCAATCATTTTTATTACCTTGTAATATGCCTAAGATACAGCGACTTTATCTCCATCTCAGAGAAATGAACTTTGTCTATACTTCTCTTGTCCTCTGTATTTCTTTTAATTCTCTGGAGTACTCTATGCATCTGTGTGCAGAGGTCTCTGAAATCAACCCAACTTTTGAAATGCCTGCAACTTCAGAAAATGTGCTAAATTATAAAAACTGCTGTATTCCCTTCAATATATGTTTACTTGAACTGAAATAACCTTCAATATGTTTTTGCATATTACAGGGGAAGATGGGCCTTGCAACTAAATGACAAAATGATTAATTGTTAACTCGGGTAAAATGGTCTGTACTCATTGGAGCACGTTATTTCTCAAACTTTCCTTTTTCCAAGGACTTTGCTCAAGAAACATCATACACATTATCCCATCAATGTTGATGTAATTACAGCCAACTGAACTGGTTCATAAACAAGCCTAATGAGGAGGAAAAGATTTAAATAACTTAACTTTTTATTTCCCAAAAGGAACCAAAAGTATCAATAAATGTCTGTGAAAACATATCAATGAAATGACTGGTTGTATCCATTTTAGATTAGATTAGAAAATTTAAAAAAGAAAAGGAAAAAAGAAAACTGCAACATTTTATTACATGTTGGACTCAAACAAATATATAACTCACTCTTCAGAAAAATCTTAATCATGTCTTGAGTGTTTTATGCTATATTAGCATGTGTCCTTTACACAGAAGCAAAAACTTGCAAAATAGAGTTCAAGGTCACTTCATGATGTAGACATGGCTGCATGGAGATGAGACTTTTGTTCCCTTATCAGAACAGTCTTCCAGTCCTTAAAAAGCTACACTTTTGGTGGAGATATAAATCTACTAATTAAATTCTAGCATAATGGATAAGAAGAAATTTTTGCCAAAAATATTGTGCAATGTTCAAAAACTTGACCTTAAGGTATGAATTACTTTACAACAAACAACACATTTCAGAATAAACATATTTGAGAACACCAGAGGTCTCATTATTGCTGCAGGTGGGAAAATAAAAATTATACATTTGTCAGACAAGAGAGGACACGAGGGATTCTGGGACCAGGTGATGCTGAGGGAGCAGGTAAATGAGGATACTTTCCAAAAGGGGGGTGGAGAGGAGGACGCCTGGTTACAAACCTATCCTCTAGGGCGAGTGTGTGTGGTGTACGGCTTCCATGGCTACTCTGTGTCATCTCCCAGCAGCCTGCCACTCTCCAGATCATTAGATAAAGAGCTGCCGGAGGAGGAGGTGGAGCCACGCCGCTGAAACTGACGGGACTGCACCCCATAAAAGAAACAAAAGGCCTGATGCAAAGAAAAAGGGATGAAGGAGTAAACAAAACAAAAGGATGAGCAGACTTGTAAAAAAAGTATTTGAAATAGTCAAATAATAGAAAAAGTAAAAAGAACAGATTGAAAGACATACGAATATGACAAATCAAAAGAATAAAGAGGTAAAAAATGTGTGTGTGTGTGTATGATGTTTTGTCTTTAGTAAATGTGTGAGATGGAAAAGTACTTTTTAAAAAATTACTGAAAGGATGGCATAATTGAAGAGATTTGGTCTTCATGACATGTTTAGTTAATAGCAGAGAGTTTCACAAGTAACTGAATGAATGTTTTAAATGAATGAATGTTTTAATTTTCTGTCATTTAGAGCTTTTATTATTCCATCTTATCCACTGGTTACTCTGAAGGACTGCTAGATATTTTTTAAATTAACTTCCTCTCAGCGTTAATGAGGGCCACCAAAAATATTATTTGGAGTAAATGTATTAAGATGGAGCCGCCATCTAACAAGCTTTTTCATGACTGAAACATGAATAGGTGACTGATAAAGTGACTAAATCTCATTTTGATTTCAAAGATCTTAAAATTGAACTATATTCTTTCTTCACTTATACTTTCATACAAAGACCTCATTTCAGTTTTGATTACAGGTTGTACCCTATAATCCAGCCATTTGTCTTGATTACACAGAGAAGCGGCAGGTCTCACCCTCACTCACCTCCTCTATGTCAGCGTTCCTGCGGGCCTTGTAGATAAACTCTCCGATGGCCACAAACACAGACAGAACCAGACCAGCTGCCAGCACAATAAAGATACCGCCAATGTTCTCCACGCCCAGAGCATTGGCCTCTTTGTTGTCCTCCTCTGGACAACCATTACCTCGCCACCATTTCTCCTTCATCATGTGCAGTTTCCCTTCCTCCTGCAGCTGAAGGATAGCAATGGTGACTTTGTCCCTGTATGGAGAACCTGTGAGATACATGACATTTAGAGGAATTAAATGCACTTATACTTTGTCATTCGTCATAGAGAAATACCTTAAAATGCCTCAGTGACAAAGAAATTTATAGCAGCCCCATAGGAACAGTAATGAATTTGTTTTAAATCCATGATGCTCTTTAAAATGCATTATGAGATACAACACTGACAAATTTTTTTATTTAGACATAAAACAAATGCCTCTCCTCTGTCATCAATTGCGTAGAAATTGTAAGGACATCCTTAAAAAAAGACCAAACGCAGTATACAGTAATTGGAGGGACTGTTCCTGATGCACACCCAGTTCCAAATACAGTCTGCTGAACAGAAAGATCATTTTTATAGAGAGTTCAATATGATGCTTTGCAGCAGATTTTAAAAGCTTTTTTCATTGGCCCTTATGTTATATCACATGAACTTCTTGAGATCCAATTCATAGCCATGGGAGAAGCTCTTTTAAAGTACACCAAATGGAATAGTGCTGACGTGTTTCAGCAACAGCATTAACAGGTGCACAGTGACCTTTCTTTTCTCTTTCTGCTCCCTAAAAAAACTCAACATGTTATTACTCAGCTCCCATCTTCACATTTAGTTTC
>JAOWBL010000006.1:4847189-4860862 GCA_028564865.1 Zenarchopterus dispar | reverse complement strand
ACTGTTGTATATTTCCAACAGGGAGAGCAGCAGGTAACACTATAATTAACAGGTTCATCAATCTGGTCCGCTGACATGAATAAAACCTGAGTGTCTGTTGGAGGTGTGTCAAACTACACAGGCTCATTGGGAATGCTTTTCACCTTGAACAAGATTTTAATATTAACTACACTTCTCAAACTTTTGACAATAAAACTTTGCCTTTTTATTTACTATCTTCTTCTTTTTTCTTCATTTCCTTTTGGCTGTTCTCTTCAGGAGTCACAACAGCAAATCATTCATCTACATCTCACCATACCCTCTGCATCCTCTTCTCTCATACCAACTTCATGTCCTCTTTCACTATATCAATAAATCTCCTCTTTAGTCTTCCTCTAGACCTCCCTTCTGACAGTTCTAACCTGATTATCCTTCTACCAACATATTCACTATCCCTCTTCTGTACATGTCCAAACCATCTCAGTCTGGCCTCTCTGGCTTTCTCTCCAAAACATCTAACATGTGTCATCCCTCTGGTGTACTCATTCCTATCCGTCCTTGTCACTTCCAAAGAGAACCTCAACATTTTAACCTCTGCTACTTCTAACTCTGCCTCCTGTCTTTAAGGACTCATATTGTCAAGTCCATACATTTCAATGTGTCTTGTAGCTGAAAAATTCTGCAGATGCATGTGTGTAATTTATGCAGATACAAAGAAAAGTCTCCAAGAGGAAGGATGACGCACAAGAAAATCTCAAGGTCTTAAGTACTGATGAAGTAAACACATACTAAGTCCAACAAAACAGCCTAAAGTGTCACGTTGGCATAAGCCCCACACACTTTGTAGAGCTAGTTGATGGAAGTGCATATTGAGGTTGCAGGGTGGCTGCTGTGCACTTCAGTTTAAAGCATAAAACTCCTGGTAAAAACCAAACAGGAAATCATCCATTTTAAAGAGGCTCTGTTAAAATCCAAGGCCTTCTTTGTTCTTATTATTCCATAAGACTTTGTATAAGCATGATTTGTGCAAAATATACTTGTCTATAAATTGTTTTGAAAAACTTCGATGTTTGGAGAACAAGTAATCAATGAAAAAATGTTCAAGAGTCTTGCTATGCTGAAGTTGCAAACATTTCAAAAACAAGTGAGACTCCATGTTTCTCTTACCAATTGGAGTCCCCACTCCATAGCCCTTGGAGTCTATGAGACCTCCGATCTGCGTGAGATTGCAGTTTCTCTGGCTGATGTACTCGATGCTTGTGGACTCCATCAGCATGGCGTAGTCTGTTGTCAAGACTCGAGTGATCCCTTCCTTGTTATTCTTTACTAAAGCAGTGTTTTTCCTGCTGCTCATAAAGGCCCACATCTTCTCATAGGTGGAGATTTTTGATTTCTAGAGGACCCCAAAATAAATAAATAAAAAGGTTATAAAAAGTTTAATGCATTTGTGTGCAAATCCTTGACCATGCACGTTTGTAGCAGCACGTATTTTATGCACACATTCTATCCATAACTAGATTTCAAACACAAGCATATAAAGTATAATCAGGATGCACGTCTCATTGTGCATGTGTGCAGTCGGAGAAAATGGGACAGCTGTGTTTCTAAATCTCCTCCAGCTGATTCAATTTGTTGAAGCTACTAACACAGCCAGCTTCTTCCTGTTCAGGCAGACGTAATCACAGGCTGCAATCTGTGAGGATAAAGCCCAGCGTGAGTCACCCCTGCTGAGCCACAGGATGCAAGGAGTTGGTAGCTGTGAGGCTAGGAAGTGACAGCCCTGGTCAAGGACACTGGTATAATAGATAACATGAACTCACAAGTTAACAAATGTGTAACAGAAATACACTATATTGATCAGGATTTTTCAACTCAACCTCTGCAGTGAAATTAAAGAAACAATACTGTAGAAAGCTTCATTTTCAACCCAATTTTGCTTAAAATGTTATGGTATGAAACAGAAAAAAAATAGAAGAAATGCTGCACAATCAGTGGATTTCAGAAGACCAATGTAAAAATCATATATCAGTGTCTCATTTACAAGGAGAAAAAAAAATAGATGGATTCTCTTTTTGGAGACCTGCTTAAAACCCCACAAAGGGCCACCTACTGATTCTCCTCATTAAAAAAATGTTGCACTTGAACACACTGAAAGAAGATCTGCAGCTGCCAGCTGGGATGTACACTCTACTCCTGTATAAGAAGAAACAACTTTACAGGCTAGAAGGAAGCAGGTATTGTCCACATATACTATCAAAAATATAAACAAAGAATTGTTCTTATAAAGCCAGATTATCATTGGCTCAGTTTTCCGTATGCCTACATAGTACTAGCTCAATTATCCTTGTTTTAATGTGTTCAGAATCATGCCAATTTAAAACATACCGTAGATCTCTTTAACTGACAGACCCAACCAAAACAAATGGATCGGTGCACAGCAATGTTCAGCAAGACTGTATGATCCTGTTTCAGGAAGGAGGTTCAACAAACATTGAATCAAAGTCTGAGTTTTAAGTTTCAGAACATGTCTTCTGTTCTGTTGGTTCAGTCACTTCAGAGTATATTGAATCTGAGTTACTCCAGCTATGAAAAGCCATCATCAATGGCGCTCTGATGCAGTGATTCACCATGACAACACACAGGAAACGGAAGCAATCTTCCTATTTTAATGAGCATATTACTGCAATCATCTAATGAATATGAGCAAATATTGAGACAAAAATGCAACAACGCTGCTGTGGTGAAGGAAAGAGAATTGGTATGGGAGAAAATTCCAGTGCGAGTGAATGCATAGGTGAATTAAAATTTTTAATGACTGTTTACGTTTATAGTATTGTATGAATGACAAATAGTGGAATGTAGATGTATTGTTCTCAGTATTCACTGTCATGTATAGTTATGATCCTGGGGGGCAAAAAAAAAAGAATGTGGAAGCAGTTGAGGATAAAATAAATTTCATATGGGTAACTAATGCAACAGGCTTGGTTGTATGCACTTTAAAAACATTTGAAAAATGAAAAAATATCAAAAGGGAAAATCTTTCAAGGATCCAAGATGGGAATACGGGTATAGAAGAGCCCACTTATGAGTCAGGCCACTTTTCTCATAGTTCTGCATTCCATTCACTTTCTAATGGAACAGAATTGGGTATGTTCAGTATCCCAGGCCTTATTAAAAGAAAGGACATTTGCAAAATGTCAAGGACTGCCAATAAAATTATTAACCCAAGCTTTTCTCTTCACAGATAGTATACATATGTTGCTTTGATGTAATCACTATGTAGCTACCTAAGGTTATATTGAAATATACACACTATGTAACACAACACCAAAGTGGCTAACTTGCTTACACAACACCTTAAACTACTGCCTTAAATTACCAGTCATGTAAGTTCTGCCTTGTTTCCACTGTGTATCCATCTAACTACGTAACAGCCATTAGAAAGAGCCTAGGATCCCAGCATCCTTAATTTGCATAAACAGACAGGTCCAAAAATAGGGGTGTGCAATATTAGTGTCCTTAGACATTCAACATGTCACAATGAACATTCACCAACCTTCACAAATGTTGGTGAAAAGCCCTGGATCGAAGATAACAACTGTTTAGAAAAGGACTGGCATTTTAATTAAACTCATTCGCGGCTGACCTTGTAATTCATCTGTCCATGTCCACTTTCCAAAACAACAAAGATGCTCTTCTACCTGGATGTTGCTAGACTTGTTAAGTGCTGCAGTCTGATCTACTTCTCTGTTTCTAAAAACCAACCACAGAAGAAACATTCTGTCCAGCAGCTCCGCAATCGATGTTGACTGTCTCACACGCTCTGGTTTCAACGCACAGGAGACAAGCAGAGTTACAAATGGAACCTGCATCTAACTGCTAAAGCAAGTTTTCAGCAATGAAAAAAAAAAATCGAACAAAATACAATTTACCAACTGTATTATAGTTCTAGCAGTCTCATCTCTCACTTTGTGCACACAGGTACGATTCAGGTAATCCTCCGGGTGCTAAAACTTTGATAACTCCCAATAAAGTGTTTTGATTACTATGTCTGTGCAAAATTGTGAATGTAAGTAGTACAGATTACAGAGTGTACTTTGTATTCTGAAGTAGGTAATTTAGCACAATAAAATGATGGCTTGATATGGTGCTACATTTAGTACTGGGCTGTTAGTGGGATCCAGTAGTGTTGCAATGTTAGTGATACCAGTATGGAACAATGAACACTGATGAATATTTGGCTGCCATGGCCATTAGCAGTAGATTAATCTCTTGCTTTTATTTAAATTGACAGTTTGTTGTGTTATATTATTAGTTAAATCAGTGAATATAATGAAATGAATGTAATTAAGGCACTTAGGCATGAAATTGTCATAGATTTGTTTTCAGAAATTGGTTTAATTAACTTATTAACTTATAACAACAGACATTTATTAATCAATCTTTCATACATAAGAAAATACAATATGATTCCAGGATCAATGAGCTCATATGGACCACTATGTTTGATGCTGTGGCATTCATTTGCCATGATACAAAAAACAAACAGAGGCCCACAGTGGGTTTACCTTAAAGAAGGTCATGGTGGATCCATCCCTCACTGCGCCATATTCAATTCTTGTCTGTTTTGCGAGGTCATCTGCAGAGTCGATGGGTGCGTCCATTCTTTCCACAGTGAGGAAAGCTGCCAAGTTGGCCGTATAGGAGGAGATGATGATTAAAGTAAAGAACCACCAGATACCCCCCACTATACGTGTGGACAGAGCCTTAGGCATCAGCTCTGATCCTGCAAGTGTATCAAGAGAAACAAAAGGTTAAAAACAGGCTTTAAAGGGAAAAACTATAACAACAGAAATTAGGATAAGGGCAGAATAATGTTAATAAAGCAGGCATAAGAGTGCTACCATCAAGATGGCACAGTGAAAATGGAAATAGATGTAGTTTAGGTGAATACAATGCTCAATTATCCAATGAAGAACATCAAGTCACATATGACATCCAACATAACTTTTTAATACACTTTTGCTTATTTTTATAGGAACTTCTTTCAAAGTATGATTTTTCATATGATGTGCAAGAGCCCAATTAATCATTTTCAGACACCAACACAAGGAACTGCAGGCGCCATAGATGCCTAAATGCTCTAGTGTACAGTAATATGGATTTCCTTTGGAGAATTGCATTCAAGCATGTATGAAACATCAGCTTGCTTAGAAAGAGGTATTAAAAAAAATGTGTGTGTGTGTGGAGGGGGGCTAGGAGGGTGTCATTGTCTTGTTAAATCATAACACAATGAGCATTACAAGCTGTGAGATCACAAGCTGTGACTTGTAATCATTTATTCAAGCACAGAAAAGCAATCCTGCCCATCCTGGGAAAGGCAATGAAAATCAAAGTATTATAAGTTGTTGAATCTGTTACACAAGTAAACAGTGCTTTGATCCATTGTTGATATGAAAGTATTGATTACAATGACTTTAAAAGTAAGCCATGTACCTTGCCGCATGAGGGCTCCAATGCCAAACCAGAAACTGTTGAGTAAAGTAAAATTGTTCTGCACCAGAGTTGAAGATGGATTGCAGGGATGTGGGTTGTACCACTCATATGGAGTAAACCTGCAAGACAATAAAAGAATCCAGGAAGAGAGAGATGACTTAGAAATGAAATATACAAGGAACATAGTGTGGGTACATCTGGTTGAGGCACAGTCAAACGGCACACTTAACATCAATGCAAGTTACATTTTCCAGTGCAATCTATGCTCTACCGTGATTTACATTTTCATTATCACAGTGTGATTCTTGCAGGCAGGTTGCTAGGTGAAAACTGGTGATGTGGGTTTTTGCACATCATGGGAGGAAGGCGACAAGTGTTTCCAGTTACTCCCATCTATTTAACAACTGCAGTGAAATGCAATTTAGAAGTTGAAAGCTTAAAAGATATTTCCTGCTATTTTACATAAGCTGTGCAAAGGTGAAAATTGACTATCGCTTTTTTAAATGTGAATTTTGCCTCGCTCATAAAATCTTGAGACGAAAAGCTCCCACCATAAATAATTTATACCCCCCCCCCTTTTTTTTTTTTTTTTGCAAGTGCAACAGTGCTGGATACAGAGCTGAAAACACAGTCAGTATATTTTATACATCCTCTCACTATCACAAGCAGTGATCCACCCTCTCACCTGGCGATCACAAAGAGCACACAACTGACTCCAGTGCACGCTAGCAGCACATACATCCAGATATCCGGAGACAGAGGATTAAGGAAGGAGAACACGCCAGGATTGGTGCCATTAGGTTTCCGGTACAGTATACTGATGCCTAAGGTCATGAAGGGCTTAGAGAAGTCGATCACTTTCTCTCTAACATAGGTGATGGTCAACGGCGCAACGGCAAGGTCTGCAACCTAAAATTTAAAAAAAAAGCAAAGATGGACCTCTGTAACGTTTTGCATTTTTTTAATGAAAACCTTATTATTGAAAATGAGCAATACCAAACCAAGAGCAGCAGGGAAGTTAAGTAATTGATGGACACCTTTTCTTCTTAAGCTATTAAATAGGCTTCACAGCTATCAAAATCACACAAAGTTATAAACCACTATAAATCCTATTTCTGTAGCCAGGGTGCACAAGTGAGCCAAAAGGACTAACGCTGTAGGTGCCTCGTGTTGGTTTAATCACATAATAACAACATAAGTGAAGTGGTCAGTACAATAAAGCTTTATTACAATCAGTCAGTCTAAGGGAGGACACCTTTTCTGTTTATTTACCACTACTGTACAACTCCATGATGTTAGAACTGTGACTGAGTTTGTTTTTGGGTTATCACGGCAGCATAAATAAAATGGTAATCTGTCAACAAATGCAACAAATTCACTCACATGCTCGATCAACTCTCGTACCATCCCATTCCACTCTCCCTTGTCATTTTGGGCTCCATATTTCCCATCACCCACCAGTTTGACTTCATATGTAAAACCCAAGATGTTTGAGAGCTCTTTCAAAAGGTCCATGCAGTATCCTTCATAACGATCATTTCCAACGAGCTCCTTGTCGGACTTTTTCACCATCACATAAGGATTTTCCTGCAAAAAAAAAAAAAAAAAAAAAGACTAATTCAGACTCAACAAGCCATAGCTCTTTCAGTACTTAGTTATGGCCAGGGTTAAGAGATTTCTGAATGATGATACATCTATTATTTTAAATACAAAATCAAACGAAACGCAGAGGGATAACTCTTCCCTCCCTCACCCCCCAGTGCTTCCCAAGAAAGGTCGGCCCATCATGAACACTCCCAAGCAGCTCCCCCAGCTCCCGTGTGCATGAGTACAAGCGTGAACCTTCCGCTCATGGTGATTGGCTGAACCCATATTTGCTATGATTTGGGTGACAGGCTGCCACGCTCCAATATCTGGTTTAAGGAGACACGACCCTTGAATAAAATCTTTTTTGTTTTTAATTTATTCATATTTTTTTCTCTACACAGTGTACTCACCAGATGGGCAGCTAGCAGGGATATTCAAAGTATGCGACAAAAAGCATTCTGGATTAGAGTCAATGGAGTTATTTGTTTTTGTTTGTTTGTTTTCCATCACTAATATCCCCAAGTTATGACACCTCATGCATGGTACACACACCACAGGGTGTCATGAGATCAGTACATGATGTCACAGTGTTCTATGATGTCATAACGACAAGAGAAAGATCATGTTTTTGAACTCACCTCCAAACTAAGACAAAAAGTTGATAGAAAGTATAGAGTTTAAGATAGAAGTGCTCACTACATCACTTTCTGATGTCTACAGGAGTTCTCTGCCTCAGACAAAGGAGAACTCATGACCGTTTCAAAAATCCATTCATCGCTTCAAACTGTAGATTCTGCCGCTGAAGCAGAAGACTTGGCTCTACAAACCGAGCTCTAACAGTCAGAGGAGGCCTTTGTTCCTAATGTGAACTCCAAAAACTTGAACAAACCTTCTCTGTGGAGGCAATTCAAAAAATGTAATACTCCAAAGGAGCAAAATAAACAGTAAGTAATGTATCCGCAATAGGTACAAACAGTCTCTACCAAACACTCATCTGTTTACATCTCTAAAATCTTCACAGATTCAAATGAAAAATTCTGAGATGAAATACACTTTTTTTTCCAAGAGAATATATATGACGAAAACATATTTTATATAACAATTAAACATTAACATAGTTATTTAATAGCTTTTGTTTTCCTGGCAGAGGTTGCTAGAGTGGATAATCATCTTCTGAATATTGATCTGGTATTTATTTCACATCATGTTAGCTTCCTGACATGACCCTCTACATTTCTCCATCACATTATCATCTAATTTGCACAATTTGCCGATGATAAGTAAGTGCAATGTATGCTGTAGAGGAGAGTAATAATGTCATCGGACAAAACAAAAGTCAGTTTTAAAAAAAGTCATATAAAAACCACCCTAAATAGGTTTCCAACTACTTATGAACTTTATTTTGTCATTTATTTTTTTATTGTCACAGCTGCAACATCCTCTATCCTGACTATATGTGCAGCACCACTTAATAATTATTATAGTAATTAAGTTAATTATTTTACAGCTTTTATTATACTTTTCACATGACAAGAAATACACACCACAAGATCTTATCTCTGGCATGTCTCTGTGTGATGATGTAGATATTTACTGTCTTGCTACATCTCATAATATCACTCATCAAGGCCATGACAGACATTTTGGTTCTTGGTAACGTACACATTTGACACTACTGATGTGTCAAAGTTTGTTCATAAGGAGAAAGAAGGGGTTTTCAGCGGAGATCCCTGTTTATCATTCATGACAGACAATATTTTCAGCACTCCTTACACTTTTCTACCTCACACTCATTCATGAACTGTTAGGATCATGACTTGAAAATACCCACCTAGAGTTAAAATTCATATACTGTACATTGTTAGTTTACATGTCACAAATTACATGCCTAACGTTAGAAGAAAATAGATGGGTAGAGCTTATGAATTTTTTAATGACAGTTTAGGATATATTATTATTTCACACTGACTTGTTCTATGTTTGCACATGTGGGCAGAGGTACATATACATTTTCTGTTGTGACTGGGTTCCTCACTCTCTGCCCTCCACTGAGTTTTCTATTTTTCCTTCTTGTTTCTAATGTTTGCACCCTAAACACCCAGTCTTTACCCCCAGCCCCTTTTCCAGTTATTCTGTCCTCAGTTTAACCTTTTTGCTCACCAGTATGGTGGTGACAATAAGTGTCCTGTTAGCCAGAGAGTCTGTCACATTGCTATTCTTGTCTCGGCTGGACTTCATCAGGGTCATCCCCTTGTATGAATTCCACACGGCAACCTGCAGAGACAAACAAAGCTTTACATTCATGGAAACACATTTGCTGCTTTGCTGAAAAATACAGGAGGCTGCTGCTATTGAGGGTATTATAAAAGACTGACGCGTAAACATGTTTACAAGTATTAAAGCTTTGACTAAACCTTGGAACCCTGAATAAGGGTGGATTTATATAATTAAAAGATCAGTACCACCTGTGTAATTGCAGGAAATTAGCTAGTTATTGATTTTAATCTATGAAGAGAGAGGTCTTTCAAGACTAAACAGGAAGCCAGAACCTGCTTCAATAAACTGCATATTACCTGTATTTTCTGAGTCAGTGAAGAGAAAAATGAAAAAGATGCACAAAGGTTAAAAGACCCAACACTCCTGCCTCCTTTTCAGTCTTCGGCTCCATTCATTACTTCAACATTATATTTTGCCCGGCTTTGCTTTGATGACTCTGGCTAGAGTGTCGGAAACCTCATTTTATGTGCACTAAGTGTGAAAATGAAGAAGCAGCTTATTCCAAACAGTTTGTGTGAGTGAAAGTTTGAGGTTATTTTGTAGAAAGACAACATAATTTCTGTTAGGTTCTTAAACAAAGGTATTTATCAAAGCAAACGAAGACAACAATTCTGTCTGTGATGAATTTGGATTGGACTTACTAGCATTTATTCATGTATTTAATTTTCTACAAAAGTGAAATAAATGTTCCTGAATGAAGAAATGGACTTTACATTTATAATATAAAAAGAAAAATAACATGTTTCTATATTATTGTTGTTGTATAGAGTCCAGAAGTGGAAAACAACAGTATTTTGATTATTTTGCCTTTATACACAACAACAGTGGATTTGAGCAATCAAAGTGTAGGCTCTCAGCTTTAATCTAAGCGGTATCACAAAAATAAAGCATTTACCATTTAGGAATTACAGCCATTTTAGGAAAGTATCTTCACTTTTAGGTATCAAAAATGTTTTGACAAGTGACTAAAAAGCAAATTGTCCAGGTGTGGTTCTTTCCCTCATTACTTCAAGACAAAGGATGAAGAGCTTTTGGTCTGAAAATTAAACACTCATGTATTTTCATAATCTTTCAGTTAAGATTACATATGTAATTATTTGAATATCTGTCATGTGCAATGTATCACTGTCTTTGGAAGCACATTGAGTTTGTCACATGAAATGTTTTATACAAATAAATTTCAAGTCAAGTAGCCCATCTTTAGGTTCAGAAATCTTATTAATACATAACAGAGACAGCTAAAATCTTAATATGCAGCCAGTTTAAGTTCAATCATTTGGCACATTCTTAAAAAGACAGAAAGCACTAGAGAACTCAACAACATCAAAAGGCCTGGAAGACCTCAGAAGATAACTTATTTGGATGTTTCTTGTTAAAGGTGAAGAAGTGCAACTTTCAAATAGGGACAGGACAAATGACAAAGGGCAGTCAGAAAGGTTCAGAGGAGGACAGAGGGCAACAGTGTTTATCTTTTATACTAGAAGTATAAATAAGGCTCTCTGCTTTGTCTGACAAGGTAGTATAATGCTGACAGTTATCAGATTATTCAGGCTATTTTGACCCCTCAAATGCCTTCAATGTTTAAGATCCAAGTGAGGGTCAGTGAAGCTTATGACACCTCATGCACAATAAAGTGAAGCAAATAAACTAATATGATTCATCTTCAGTAGAACTAAAACAAACGACAAACTTTCCTTTGCTTCGCCCTTTGCTTCAAAAGTGAATAAAATCTGATTTTGTTTATTCAGACACAATGGTCTGTTCTGTCAGTCTGCATAAATATGAGCAGCAGCAAATTAAAAACAAAAACAAAACAAAACAAAAAAAATCTCTGAGGAAGGTAAGGTCTTTTTTAGTAAAAGACAATGCAAAATTAACAGTTTAGAACAGTTAAATGACTTCACTCATCTTCTTTTGTGAACAAACACAAACAGAGAGAAAGGCCCTAAGTTACTACCACCTACTACTCTGTGGAACTGTGTGGAGGGCTATAAATCTGTCTTATCTCTGGACACAGCAGATGTGGAAAACTGTGAATGGGTTTGGACTTAGTTAATTGAATTGTCTTCAGTTTTAAAGATAAATGGCCAGAGCAAGGATAATGTTTTTGGAGGTGTGTTGGACTTTTTGGCCTCAGGTTGTGTGGTTAAGGGTCTTTTTTTTCCTTCTTCTCTTGTAAATCTCATCCTTTATGAAGAACACTAGAAATAGGACCAAGAGGAATACTAAAATCTAGCCCAAGTCAATTACACTGTCATCATCTTTGGAAGCCCAAGTTATGGGTTTACTGTGTATAGCATCACTAATTTATCCTTCAACAGAGAAAAGGGTTGTAAAAGCTGACAGGACTTCTATTTCATATGTTGTGAGTAAAATACTGTGCATCCTGAAGCTCATCTCACCCAGAACCAAATCATAGTGGAAACCCATTACCACAGACTTGAGGCCATATTACGCCAGGCCAAGAAAGCTGAAGAGGGGAAAAAAACATTACTTCTAACTAAGTCAACAACTTTAGGAGAAAGTATTTTATTTCTCAGGAGATTTTCCTCTTTGTTTAGTCTCATCATCCTCCTCAGAGTGCATTTTACACTCCAGTGGCCAAGAACTAACACAACTGCCAAGGACTGATAATTCATTCTTCATAATGGTATTTTATCTGAGGGGAGGCTGTAGAGGGCTAAAAAAAGAAATAAAAATGAACAAAATTAAAACAGCAGCATAAACCGATGCTTGTGAACCTTGACAGCCGCTGACTGCCCACACAACTGGCTGAATGACAAGTGAGACAGATGGAGGGGAGGAGGTATGCATACAAACTGTGTTTGGAAGGTGATGCACCGACTAAGTTTCCTGTTTTTCATTCATCATTTCATTGAATCATTCATTTGATGTAAAGAGAAGTTAAACATTTCCAGAGTCCTCTTATGTCAAGCTAATTTGGGTTTTTTCTTCCTCCAGTGTAAAGACATTTTTTGAATGCTACAAAAGGGACACAACTGAAACTGAACTAAAATATCCCCTGATGACACTCTTAAAAAGTCAACAAAAAATGAAAAATAAACCTCCAATGTGGAGACACTTTATAGGTAGATTGGAGGGGATTAGAAAGATGATGTATATTGCTTAAAACAAGCAGCAACTTAAAAGTAGACTATGGTACGCTTATACATGTCTATATGCCATTAAGAAAGTCTGAGTAGGAAATTACAGAGAAATATTTTACAGAAATAAAGGCCTAGCCAGAAATCTTTGGATTAACTGAAAGTTTTCAACGTGGTTAGGAGAGAAAATAAATCATTTCAGATTTATCAAACAGAAACAGAGAACAGAATTTTTTAAAAAAAAATATATCACATTGTTGCATGAACTCATTATCAAACTGCTTAGATTGGGAAACAAGAAATACCACCTTGAAGAAATAAGTCAATAAAGTACATTACTGAACAGCTGGTATATTAAACTTAAATAACAGAAACGATGCCTTACAGCTCGCTGGTTTCAATTATATTAAGTTAAGAATTTTTAAAGATGGAGCCACTATAAGTGACAGAAGAGGGATGTTCTTTCTTATCTTTCTGTCCTGTAAGTGAAAAATAAAAAGTGACTTACTCTTTCTTTTACAACTGAAATAAAAGAACTTTCATTTTCACTAAAGCTGCTAAAAAAGCTCTGACGTGTGTCAGAGCAATCACAGCCTGCGCCCAAGCAGGAGGGAAAACTGAAATGTCAAATATGGCATTGCTGTACACTAAATCAGTGAAGGGTAACAAAGTTGACACGGCAGGAAGCAGGGAGGAATGAGAGCAGAGGGAGGACGGGGAAACAACAACACTCCTACCACACAGGGCACAAACCTTGATCCACCTTTTCGTGAGGCGACTTGTACCATCCACAATACCCTTTAGACATTTTGAAGAAAGCAATATGAAGCATAGACAGCATTAAAAAAAATGAAAACAAACGTCAGTTGTTGCAGTATTATTAATCTTGGTTGGACAAATTAAATAATAAATGATTAGATGAAACAAAGTCTCTACAGACTCCCCCCTTCGTGTTTCATACTTGCTGAGCCACATCAAACCGTGGATGTTGCATGAGGGGTGTAATTTGCTGTTTCAGGCCTCTGCTGCATCTCACCCTGGCAGTGCCATCCTCTTGGAGGCTGATTATGTCCAAATCGAAGTCCCTCCTCAGTCCATCTGTCTTATTGAGAACAATGTGTCCTGTGAGTCCATCCCATTGTGCCTACAAAAAGGGACATGTACAAAGACTGAGTGGTGGGAACGTTTTCTGCTGCATCGAACTGAAAGAACAGATTTACAGGAAGGAAT
>JAOWBL010000006.1:4831625-4842824 GCA_028564865.1 Zenarchopterus dispar | reverse complement strand
CAATGTGACATTTCAGGAAAATATATTCTTAATTGAAAAATCACAGGTGAAAAGAAATCTATAAACCATGACATTTTGAAGATAATATTCTCCTGGTGGTTGCAGGTGCTCTGTGCGGAACACCAGGGTATCTGGGACAGTATCGTGGACTGGTTCTCTGCATTATGGAGTCAGAAGGTTGGCGTGCTGGCAGGTGTTTGATATGATGAACTGGTGCCCTGTCACAGAATGGGTTTGCTGGCCACTGCAAAGATGTTAACCTTAGTAGAAATGCTTATTTGCATTTATAAACCAAGACATATGAGTGCATATGGGCTGCAGAAATCACAAGGCAGAAACTTTTGAGCACTTTTCACTCTCAGGTCATTACTTCAAATGTCATACAATATTAAAGCTGATAATCAGCATTGCAGCAGAAATCAAAAGTTTAATGCTGGCTTCCATGCTTTCGAGAGACTAATGTAAAACCATCCCATTTAGCATGTGCATATATTTTTTTATTTCAGCACTAATAACCAGTGACCAATGAAACCTACCCGTGCTGTCCTCGTAGACAACTGTTAGTTTCCTCCATTTGAAGAATGTGACTACGTCCAGGATGGCCCTGGCAATGGCAGTGTACTCAGGATACAGGTTGATGAAAAAGGTGTCTTTGTTGTCCACTGATGGGTGCTTCCAGCGTGTTTGTATGTGAGGGACTTCAAGGGCGTTGCAGATAGACTGAACTGCACTAACCGAGGAGCTGTGCGAGGGGCCGAACACAGCAACCACCCCAAGAGCCAGCTGGTCACACACTGGAGAGCAAGAGAGTTGTCAGTGGGCTTGATGCTGCCGCCACCGTATCATATTTCATAGAACTTGGTCATTTGAACCACATTCAGTCTTAGCAAGATGGTTACGTCATCACTTCAAAGTCACAAATAAGTGGCTGAGCATCATTTCCTACCTCTCCTGGAAGCCTCAAAGCCATCAAAGATGTTGATCCTCTGGATGTCGTAGGTGAGAGTCACGTTGGGCATCAGGGTCTTGTTGCGGTTTATGTTATTTACGGCAAACTTGAAAGCCAGCTCATCCATGCTCACTAACTCACTTTCCCTGGTCTCAAAAATGCCACCTGAACCAGGAGATGGATGAGAAACACAATGACTGAGTTAAAATAAAGACAACGTAAAGGGTTGAGGATGGCAGTTTTTTTCAGTAAATAAAAGCTGACATTTTTGTTCTTTTTATTGTGTATTATTATCTAAAGAAATTATGTATTTTGAGAAGCATCATGTCACCCTCTCTGTCCAAGGGGGTAAGAGAAACAACAGTAACTTCTTAAAAATCACGAGACTTCTGAACAGATCAACTGTGAGGTTAGGCTCTTTTGGAAGATCTTCGAGATGCAACAGTGTAAACGTGGCAGATCCATGGACAAGGATTGCTGTCTGAAGATATATATGGTTTATTCCAAAGTATTGACAACACAGCTATTCTCAATTTCATGTGTACTTTCTTTTCTTTCACTTAAATCTCACACAAAACTAAAGTAGAATTTGGCGTTGTCACATAATAAAACAGCCTTTACTTAAATAGCTTCTTATAAATAATTGTATCATTAACCGTGGGGAACCCAACAACCCTTTTTTTTTTTTTTTTGGCATTGGGTATCAGCAAAAAATGGTGGTCAAATTTGACCCAGTGGGTTCTCCAGGGTTAATGTACTCTCCCTTTTTCTAAACCGTTGCACTTGAGAATGTTAATATGCTCTTTGTAAAGGTCTTCACTCATTAAGGCTGCAATTATAAGACTTAGTAAAATTGAAAAATCATAATAATTAATAGATGTGCTTACAGTCTTAATAGCTGCAGGGAGTTTTTTCACAACCCTTATAAATCTCTAATAGCTAGTACACTTAAGTGCTTTTTTAAAAGCTGCCTTGGTGCCAGATTACATAACTGGATTTAAAAAGACTGAATTAAATTTACATGGTCTATTTTTAAATTTACCATCATTCCAATTATTAACCTCAGTGAGCCACCTTTCATTTTAAATTCAGTAACTGCATCTTAAACAACTAATAAGTTCATTGTATGAATAAATTCACAATTAAGCATTTATCACATTTAATAGAATGACCAAAATGATTATCAAATGTTTAAAAAGTGTATTAACCCACTCTTTATAATGAAAACTATATCAAAGTGTCTTTACATTCTGCACAATTTATAAATACAAATATTTACTGCAGCCTGAGGAATGAGGCTCATTTAAAATTCTCATTTTTTTTCCCTAACAAACCATATTCATAAAAAGTTGATAAACATAAATACAGTTTGCCTTCTGCTTCCAATATGAGCCTGCAAATGTTGATAAATATTCAGAGCTCAGTCTCTTAAACAGGGAGGACGGCTTAGATGCAGAGTTAGTTGTTCTTTCACTTCTGATTTTTACAGAGTGGGGACCCACGGCTACATCCAGCTCACTGCACAGACCCACTGTCAGCACTCTTTGAAGAGGCAATGCTGTTTATGCAGACTTGTGAAATTGCCCTCAAACTCCTCCTCAGCATCCTGTCATCCCGGTGCAGAGGATGTGAAATGAGGATTCAAAGGCCAGATGAAATCCAGGCGCCGTAATTGTCCCCACAGAGTGAAAGGGCAAGGAATAAGGCTATAATAGCTACATGTTCAAAACAGGCTTTGGTAACGTGACTGAAGACACATCAGAAAAAACAAAAGAAAAAAGCAAGTAAAACATAACACGGACTTCTTCAGCAGGTAAAAACTCTCTCAAAAACTCTAATTACACAATGCTTTATCCTTCACTTTGCTCCACCCTGAATGAAGATCTTTCCCCAGCAGGTACATCCTTTGCAGACCAAATGCAACACGCTCTACACTTCCTGCCGCATCACATCACACAAACTGGCAGGGAGTACAAAGCAAACCAGTACAGATTTCCAAACCTTGCACAACTCTTGGTGAGCAGAGAGCCTCTGGTTGTTGTGCAATGTTGTCAGAAATACATCTGCCCCTTGCTAATAAGCAAGCATTTATCATAGATAGTTATCAGTGGAGTAGACAGCTTCAAGCTCATTTATCTTTGACTCACTAAGTATTGCTATTTCATTTGAGCCTCTGAAAATCTACAATAAATATTGGTATACACTCACTAAAACACATACAAAGGCATTTTATTACATGTCCAGATCACAAGTAGACGTCATAGCAACCAAATGATATAAGAAAGCCCTCTGGTCAAGAGATATAAAATGTTATTTAATGTAATTTTCAAAGAAATTTACTACAAAGAATCTGACATGTACAACAGGATAGTAGTTTTTCTGCCTCTTCAGTTAGAGAAAACAAAAAGCAGAAGGACCAGTCTGTGCCAACCTGTCAACCAGTCCTGATCAATGTCTTCTGCATAAAGATAAAATGTTTGGGTCTGTTTGAATGGATGGAGACTCTCACCACATCCATCTTTTACTTCATGATTTAATTACAAATAATTACATTTTACATTAGTCATTTGTCATCCCTGGTGGAGCAGCTGTAACTCTACTGCAGCATCTTACTGGTGCAATTGAATTTGAAGTATAGATGTTTGCTTTTTCCCAGCTCAGGAATCAGCGTACCTCATAGCACTAAAAGCATTTGCAGAGCGTCCTCCGAATAATGAGAAATAATTTGGACAGGAAGAGACATCCATCTGGCATTACAAAAAAAAAAAAAAAATACAAATTGATATTAAAATTTTCCGAGGGAGGGAGGACACATTACTTCATAAATGTCTTTTAGCATGTATCTGGGGTTTGCACATGGATTTTTTCTGAATAAAACCCACTCAGCATTCACCAAGGCTGCTTGTTATACAGAAAGGCTTTTATTGGCCAAATTGTATATTAATGTATTTCCGTTTTCCCCAGATCCAACTACTTTCCATGTTTTAAAATATTTGCTTCTGTTTTATCTAAAGTCTTATAAAAAAAGAATAACATGGGTGCAAAGAATGAAACCCTGGAACTGCTGAAATCTCCAGTCAGTCTCCAGTTTTCCTTTTTGGATTAAAAAAAATGATGATCTGATGACAAATTTAACTAAACTGCTTATTGTATAAAGATAACTGAGGCATTTTAGCAACTGTGCACAATCAGCACATAAAATGTGTATTTGAGCACAGTCCTGCATTTCTTTTTCCTGCTTCACAGATTAAAGAAATGGCTCAGTTTAATCATAAAGATATATTTTTTCATTTACGACAGTTGCATTTAAGCATGCAGGTTTTAAATGCCAAATTATTACACCAGTATGTCCAACTTTCAGATCATTAGATCATTAAAACTTGCTGTTGTTAAGACATCTTTTGGCAAAGATCACTGAGCAAAACAAGTAGAAATATTTTCAT
Organism: Zenarchopterus dispar; assembly: GCA_028564865.1. NCBI lineage: Eukaryota > Metazoa > Chordata > Actinopteri > Beloniformes > Zenarchopteridae > Zenarchopterus > Zenarchopterus dispar. The sequence continues at coordinate 4,838,432 of JAOWBL010000006.1, read as the reverse complement.
TTTGCTCTCAGTTAACAAGACTCGCGGTCTGTGAAGCAGTTGAGGTCATTTTTCATTTAATCTGACAGAATACATCACGTTGTCCTGTAATTCAACCAGATTTTTAGATCGCTCTGCCCACTAATAACACGCTAAAAAATTAAATCAATAAATAAATTAAAGGTAAAAATAAAGCACGCAGAAGAGAACAGTTGACGTGTGTTATATATTAAACACTTCTTGCTCTGACTGGTTGCTGGAATATTTGCAAGTGGCTAAAGATGAGTTACAGCGACAATTCTCAAAAGTAATCAATTTACTTAATCAATTACTAACTATCAAACAGCACTATTACATAGATGTGGCACAATGGCAGACTTTTTCCTGTGGTAAAAAGAACTCATGAGAATCTCACAGACATCTCAAAATACAAGAAAAGGTTCAGATGAATGTCTTATAGGCTTGTACTTTGACTTATTGTCTAAATAAAACTTATTGGTGAAATAATTTCAAAGTTTGTAAAATGTAGTACAAAAAAGGAATGTTGTGAAAAAAAAATGTCCTTATGACTGAACTAGAAAAGACTCATCTGAATAAAAGGCTCATCTCTGGCAAGAACTGAATCTGATTGACTTCCACATCATGCAAAAAGTCACATCTTTACAACAAGGCAGAGGACAGGAAAGTGACCAACGAGACAATATGGTGCAAGTCATTTAAACACAAAGACTGTAATGATAGCAGGTTCTGGAAAAGTACCAAGACAACAGTATCTGACTGACACCAAAAGTGGCCTTGTAGATGTGCAAACATCTCATGTCCTCTCAGGATGGAGCCTGCAAACTGATCATGTCCAATTCTCTGTCAGGTCATAAAGGCCCATAAGTTACGAGTGTGGAATAATAAACCACGTATTATCTGTTATTTTAGTTTTTCCGTCAATAGTAACAAATTCCATTTAATGGGCAATGAAAATGCACCAACCGTTTTCTGGTCCCAGAAGAATGTCTGTCTTGTTTGTGAGCTCTACCTCCTCATGAGGTGAATGTAGTTTATTCCGGCTGATCTGCATCACTTCTGTTGTCCAATTAAGTCAAAAATATCTTCTATGTCTACATCACTGCCTTCAACCAATAATCGTCTTGCCTGCTCTCTTAACTCCTCACTCCACAGATTCTCCACAACGAAACTCCTTGTAATTCCATGAACTTGCGTTTCAGATCATCTTCCTTACAACCTTGTCTTCCTTACCTCCTCTTCTTCTGGGGCACCCTGGGCCCCCTTTTGCCCATATGAGAATGTCTCATTCTGCTCTGCAACCATAAGCGTCTTGACTAACTGAGTCCCATCCTTATATTCCACTTTCATCATCTAAATTTCTCATATGACCATTAAGAGCAAATGTTTATTTCTCACATTTGAGTCTTGCTCTAAATAATCTTCTGCTCCAGATATCTGCTGCACCAGAATAAATTAACCCCATCCCTGCCATGACACTGTAAGCCCAGACGTACTCATACATGTTGTATCAACGCTTCGCAGAGGGAGTACCTATCGTTTGGGGGCGTGTTTTGCAACAGTCTGTCAGACCATTTGATTAGCTGGTACATGCTCTGTTGCCGGAAAGTGGAACTATTCTCAACTTTCTAAAGTGATGCAACTCGCCCACAATTCAATCCACAATAAGAAAAGAGTCAATTAGGCAGAGACTTGGGTTCCTGGGTTGACGAAGATGCCAGCACAGCCCTTTTCAAACTTTGCAAGAAAGACTGTGTGAAGAATCTCAAGCAAAAAAAAAAAAAAATCAGTAAAAATAAAGGCAACAAGCAACAGTTTCATCTAAGTTTCAATAACTGCAGTTGCATTTGAGCTTATTCCTTGTTCACACTGGAGTTGCCACAGCAGTCCACATACTGATTTGGCATAGGTTTTGCACCATATCCTCTTCCTCACACAACTCTACGGACAAAAGAAAAACAGACAAACCTTCCACAGAAAGACCCTCCTTCTGGTAGTCAAGCCAGCAGCCTTTCTACTCTGATGCAACAGCACCATCCTCTCAGCCACCACAATCCTTCCAACCATTACTGCAGCTGTATTTCAATTAAAAATATATATTTACTTGGAAAATTTTGAATTGCAGAAGTGTGCCAAGACTTAATTCACAACTCTGTAATCTTGTCACTGGCTTCAGGTTTATCCAGTTGTGTCCTGGGGCGTCTGGGCCTGTGCCTGTTGATAACACCCTTTGGAAACCAAAATTTAACTGGGTGAAACCAGAAATTGAATTTGCATACTTGTCTGGTAACATCACGCTGCAAGACTATTACTGTCACCGCCCCTGAAAAAGGATCGGCATGCACACTGGACGGCTTATGTACCAGCACGTAGGCCCAAACACATGTCAGAGAGTAGAAAAAAGGGGTTTTACACGTCCAAAATTTAACTGCAACTTGTTCTGGTGTGGACTATTGTTCATATACGAATGGGTAAATGGAATGATAAGGCAAGACATTAATCCAATGTAAGGAGTTTGAAGTGTATTTTCAACATGTTATGCATTTGGCCCATCAATTCTGTGAGCTATAAGAATCCTGAGCCTCCACTATACAACTCTGACTTTTGCCAGCCACAGCTCCCACTCATGTTGCATCTCTCAAGTTCAAAATTTGTTTCTTATGAGTTCACAAATCAGACATACACAGGTGCCTCTACGAACATAGAAAACAATGAATAGAAATGGTTCGATATCACTCTTCTCTCTGAACTTTCCCTCCCTGCACATCAGATAAAAGTCTCATGAGACCACAGGATCAATACATAAAAAATAAATAAGCTCAGTAATGAAATTCCTTTACAGTCTTCAGCTTTCTCTTTCTTTGTTACAGCCAAAAGTGCTGGTTCTCTGCCAGCATGATGAACGATCAACCTACTACATCTGTGTGTGCGTGTGTGTGTGTGTGTGTATGTGTGTGTACATATATATGTTCTCCACAAAAATAAGGCCAGCTTTCCAAACCATCTGGACGAATGAGATTCATTTGTTTCCTAATAGCTCCACTAACCTATCAGATAAAAGAGATATAATTAAAAAAAAAAAAATTAAGCAGGTGCCTTTTTAATAATGATTCTCTTTCAATTCTAAAATTTTAGACATCATAACATAATAAGAAATAATTCTCCTTGCCAGGTCTTAAAATTGGGTAAATATAACCTTAAAATGAAACAGCATGGCACAAAAAGGAAGGTTGAGTGCAGACACAGAGTGTTAAAAAATTAAGTGATTTAATAGATTTTAGAGGTTTAGCAGCAATAAGTTGAATTTATCGTTTATGTTTGACAATATCAGTTTCTCATGTTGTTAGGAAGGGAATTTTAACCCAGTCTTCTTTAAAGTTCTGCTCAGTTTCTTTGAGATTTGTTGTTTTTTTGTGCAGAGACAGTTGTCTCAATGGTCAAATGTTGCAGCATCTCAGCCAAGTTGGACATCTGGACCTTGACCTAGGCACTAGAGCACCTCCATTCTTTTCTGTCACTACTTGTTTGTTTTGTCTAAACTAATCAGCCTATAACATCTATGATTTATACAAAATTGTAATTCTGTCACTCTGTTTTTCAGATCGTCTTGTTCCACACCCTCCTCCCTTCATCTCCTCGTGGCTTGCTTTTTTCTTTACACGACTTACACGAGCTTCTTCTGAGATTAAACAAATCATTTCAACAGAAAACAAAACCTCAAACCTAAGTTTCTTTTTTTTTTAATATAATTTTGCACACATAGGGGAGTCGTAAGTTTCTGGACTCTGTTCTTCTGTTGTTTAAAGGCTCTGAGCTTGACCCACCGGAGCTGAACGGATTGGTCTTGAGCGGCGCTGAATATTAATCTGTGACGGAGAACTAAAGCCCTCATCATAAATCCTTGCCATGTGCAGCTGGCCTTCGCAACAAATGCTGTCGATATGCCAAAAACAGATCTCACCATAGACCACCGCACGTCAATATGTTGTGGATTATATGCAAAGGCAAACTCTTCTATCCCAGATAGCAACTAATATTGAATATTTTTATCAGTTTACACAGAGGCTTGGGCTTTTAGCTTTTCACAGATGAGGTCAATATTGGCTGAGACAGTCTAAATGTTCTACACTCATCAATCACAAGAGCTTCGTATTACTCAAATGCTGGATGCAGGGCTTCTTCTCTTCAGTCACACAGATGAGCTCAGTGTTTTTGCCCAAGGACACTTCAACACATGGAGTAGCTGGGCATCAGTTTACTAAAGATCCAGATGGAAGTCGAACACTTTACCCGACAGCCACCGACTCCCTGCAACATTAGAGCCACTCTCAGCTACAGTATGATAGAGTCTTTTCATCTGTATGTTTCTGACTGATATACATAGTTGATTCTACAACTCCAAAGTTGTAACCATGACAGCAGACACTTCTTCAATTATGGATGTTAATAAAAAAGAGCTACAAATTTATAGACAAAGATGCTTACATAGTACAACAAATTTACACAGTTGACTCAGTTTTATTAGTCCAGACTTTCAGTAAAGCACATATAAGTACATGTTGTGTGTCCAAATGCTAGCCTCTAGTTAGATATTAATTAGCCAAAAATATAGAACTGGAATTCTACAGAATAGCTGGCTGAACTACCTTTGACACATGGCCCATTAGTTTGCTAAGAGGACAGCTGTGAAGATGAGATGTAAGCAGAGGACCCGAACCAGAGGCAACTATATTGAGTGCAATAACAGCGCTGCCATATTTCTTTCTGATTAAGAGACAAAAAAAAAAGAGGAGACAATGTTAGACAACATTATTCAGAGGAAAAGAGAACAGTATCTACAATCTGTGATAATCAGTAACAACTGCAATTTATTCACCTGAATAGTGGCAAAGTGTGCACGCTTGCAGGTGACTGAGCCACAAATGACACAGGGAGGATACGTGATGTAGGTAGTGTTTATGCAAAGCTATAAACAGAAGCACATTCACTGTAAAATATAGCCAAACACTTCCACATTTTTTGTGAAGGCAGGATTGTCAGCACTCGCTAATATTTCTCAAATCACCCATTCAAATGTCACACAACATAAAAAGAAGTCTCAAAGCCAACAGACATTTTCTGTCTTTTCACTTTATGATTCAGCAAGCAGAAGAAAGCACAATGCAAAGGGCAGAAGTGTCCTCCCTTTTACTTGAAATTACTTCTAAAGATATCTGAAAGTGCACAGGAAGCACTTTTGGTATTTTTTGCTCTTAGAATCCTTTTCTAGACCACATCTTTGACTTAAAGTAGAGTTGTATTATTAGACTTCAACAGTTCATATACAGGGCATCTTTGTTAGTTTCTTGAAGTGGAGCAGAGAGAGAGTGTAGTGAACCAGGTGAGATGAAGGTATTAACTTGAGGATAACTGAAACAGCTGAGACTTCAGGTCTGTTTTTCCATTCAGTTTAAAGAAGGCTTGATCGCCCTCTTTCTCGTTCACTGACTGCAGTACTTCACCACACACAGTTAACTTAAAATGTCAGAAGTTCACATTTATCTCTGTGCTCATCAACAGTTTCACGATGTTCAGGAGAGCGGCACAACACAGCATCAAACTGCATTTTTATGTCAGGACTGGTCTGAAATACTGTAATTATTCCCAAAACATTCATGCTATTGAGACATATATAAAAAAGCGATATCCAGTAAGAACCAGACATGAATTATATCTGCACCATTACATCAGAGCAATTTCCTAGTCTGTAAACCCGTTTTACTGGCATTGGCAATAAAGTGATTGCGATTCTGGTTGTGGCTCTGCTGTACTTCTTAAAAACAGGTGACAGTAACACAAACTCAAATTTCCTTAAATGTTACTGTTCGGCCCGATTCAGTAAAGCATGAAAGTAAAATGCTCAGATAATGAACACAGCCAACGTCGTTCACCAGCTTCTTCCTGTCTCATCAAATCAGTGTGTCGCTCTGCGACTCCTCTTACCTCCACGAGTAAATTAGTGATGGAAGAGGATTGAGGGGGACACAGAGAGTGAAAATGGCCCAAAACAATGTGAATGAGCTGAAAGGAAGGACTTAATCAACTGCTTCTTTTGCTGTTTGTGTGCAGCAAAGAGCTCAACAACTTTCAGACAGTGAAGCATGTTGACAGTAAAGAGAATGATTTGGGTCAGAAGTGTCATATTTCATGACGCAAGCATACCTCAAGACATTCTGAAATGACTGTAATTGCCAGATGTTTTATCTGAAAGCTCTTTCATGACTTAATTTCTTTGCACTACACTCAAAGCCATTCTGCCACTGAGAATGAACGTTCTGATTTGGAAACAGGTCAGAAGTGCAGGCAGGCCAGTTCATCCCTCATACACTCTTCTTCTCCAGCCATGGCTTTGTCACATATGCAGAATGTAGTTTTGCATCATCATGTTAAAATTAAATGCATATATGTCCCCTGAAAAGATGTCTTAAGGGTAGGATATGTAAAATCTCCATGAAGTCTTCTTCCTAAATGCTTCCTAAATGTGTAAATGACCTTTGCCAAGCACAGGGATGCAACTCCAAGCTGTTGTTGAATCTGGCTTTTGGAGTTGCAGCAGGAAAAAAAAAAAGATATCATCACAAAATCAATTTCTACAGTATGACAGTCCATCCCATAAGGCACCTTTAAAGACCTCTGCGCACGTTTCGGATGTGTGTGAACTTGCACACTTCCCCCCTCTCTCTCTCTCTCTCTCTCTCTCTCTCTCTCTCACACACACACATATATTTGTCTTCAGCTAACCAATCGAAGGCTCACATCACCAAATACTTA
>JAOWBL010000006.1:4800117-4817377 GCA_028564865.1 Zenarchopterus dispar | reverse complement strand
CCAACTTCTATTGGATTTTGACATGGAGAAATACACATGCAAATAACTGATAACAAATTTTGGGGTGCAGTTGCCAGTCTCAACCCTCTTTGGCCGCCAATTCTCAGGAAAAACAAGTATGTACTCGTCATCGTCAGAGAACAGAGAGCGGGGGAGGATGGGAAAAGCAATGAGGGATGAGTCTTAAGTTCAGTTTCATCTGCAATCAGGAAAACATGCAAATCCATAAATCCCTACAAGGACTGACGGTATGCACAGAGAGCGAGAGACTTTAATATTTAATCTGAAGTGAAACGATGATTATGTGTCATGAATCTCCATAAATTTATAAACATTTACTTTGAAACATAGTTCACAGACTGTGAGCTTCCCTTTGCAAGTTTAAATGATCAAGGTGAAGTTCGAGCAAGGCATTCTGCCCAGCATCAGTGGCAGAAGAAAACACATCCGAATTTACATTTGTATGTTTTACTGTGTGCTGCACATGATAAAATATGTACGTGTGAAATATCACAATTTCAAGCAGATCTTTTTGCATACAGGCTGTGTACATTGTAAACTTTTTTCTACAGGCTTCATTATTCAGGACAGTGCTCCCTCTAGTGGAAAAGTTGAACAACAACAGTTGAGGCAAAGCTGTTGAGGCCTGAGAGAGAGCCAAGAGGTGAGTAAATAAATAAATGGCCCATAAACAAATAAATGTGAGGGGAATTAATATGCATGATACATCTGTACATGCATGTTCTTTGTAACCAACTACACTGTAAACATATTGTGTGCAAGTAAATATCTGGAATTAAACAAATGTTAGACAAAAGAAGCCCTGATGAAAGCTGTTTCCTCCCCTCTCTGAACAATTTAATTTCATATGTTTACCCCACCCCAAACCCCCCAAGTCTAACTGATAACTGACACGTGTCAGCAGAGCTGACAACACCTTGGAGAACACCAGCGATCGCTATCATCTCTATTATCACGGTTTTCCCAGGCAATCACTGTTTATTCTTTGGTTGGTTTATTGTACAGAGGAGGTGCTGTGTGCTTTGTCTAAAATAATGAACATTTCCATCTCCTCCGGCTAACCAGACACTCATTTATCTCCACTAAATGATGTGAAACACCAGAAAATGAAGTAATTAGAGTGTGGGGATAATTAAAATCGTCCCACTTTGCCTCCTTTTCCTCACTCGTCTGCCACTATGTGACTGCAGGCACTGGGTGAAATGAGGTAAGATGCAGTCCTCAGCACTTCTGAGATTTCCATAGAGAAGTGGAAACAAAAGAGTGATCAACATCAGGAAGGAAAAAGACAAATTTTAATAAGATCAGGAATTAAAATGGTTTTGTAGTTCCCAGGGAATTTTTGTGGTGAATTTGGCTCATCTTTGTTGACAAATGCATCCAAGTGTTCAGGCTAAGGTCAGAACTCTCAGCCGCCTGGAGAGCAAAGGAGAGCGAGCTCGCTGACATCCAACAGCAGCCTCATGTTGTTTGTGATAATGAACAGCAGGGGTTAGCGGGAAGGAGGGTGGAAACGATCTGAGATCAGAAGAAAGCTGGAAGGACAGCAGGACAGAAAGGACATTCACAACAAAGGACAGCAGACAAGGAGACTAGCTGATCAGGAGGGACAAATAGAAGGAGGAACAAAGAAAAATGAAAAAAAAATCTGAGCTGTACTCTCAATGACAGGACATGATGACATCGCGCTCAATTAAGGGAACAAAATATGACAGTAAATCAAACAGCTGAGTAAAAAGGCAAGAAAAAAGGAAAGGGAAGATGAAAAGATAGCCTAAAAAAGCCAGATGGGAGATGGAAATGAGGACACAAATCAGACAGTACATGTGAGGGTGGAGGTGAGAGACTCAAAAGGTGAGATGAAGATCAGATTGCAAGAGCTTTGTAATATTGTTGCAATATGTATTCTTATTTACTGGTTTACACAGGAAGCCAATGCTCAGTTCTTTCTATATTGAAGGGTCATTTTTTGCCATAAATTTGGTCTTTTACAGGTTTTATCAGTTTGAAATTGCACAAGTTTTCTTTTGTGTGTTTGTGTGATTTTTAATGGAGTCCCCATCAGCACTTCGTTATCCTCGAATAATGAACTGCAGCTCAATAAAGTTGAGATCAGTCAGCTTAACCCTGTAATACCAGATGTATCATATTTCATTGATTTCTAAGAGTAGTACTCCCATAATAACAAAAAAAGGAATGGAAAAAAACCCAAAATGACTCAATGATGCAAAAGATTATTAAGAAACTATTAGACAAAATTGGGGGTCTTTTTAATTTCAAAATATAAAGAAATACTGCAAAAAATTTAAAAAATTGAGCAGGATGTTTTCTTAACATCAAATGCAGGGCTACTGTCCCCTTTTGTCATCTTTACATCCAACCACTTCCACCACATTGTAGTGAATCACCAGGGTCCAATAGGACAAAACCAGACCTGACCTCACTGACAGCTCCCACTCGAGACTGAAGCCCACTGACACACATTCAAGAAAGAGCACAACCCTCATCTTTTGTTCTAGACTATGTAATCAAATGGAGATACAAAAAAAAAACAAAAAAACTTTCCAGTGGTTTCTGGCTATCAGACATCACCATGGTAATGAAAGTGACAACCGTATCCAAGGGAGAGTGGCTGGCACACAGTCTCTCCCAGCAATCACTGCGCTGACCCTGATTGGACCAGACATAATCGTAATTAGAAAGCGATGCCGTTCACGCAGTCTCCCACTCACCTGTCTGCGTCTATTTCTGTGCTCCACAGCCCACTAACGCCCAAATCACACAGGACACACATCTGTTCATATGAAGAGGCTGACAGGCTCACTCACACTTGTGTTTTTTCCTGAACAGTCATGAAGCGTGTTGACAGTACCAGAGAAAATGTATTGTACAAGGTTAAAGAGATTAATTTAAAATTTCATCAAAAACCACAAATTTACATTTGAATAAAAATGCCCTACGTAAATTTGTAAAGTGATTGTGCCTTGGATAATTTAAATATACACACCCTGCAAGTCCTCCATCCTGCAGGTTGCGATAGTTTTGGCAGTATTTTAAGTCACTTAAAGAATCAGTTTAAATGTAAACATTACACACAGACACCCATCCTAAATGTGCTGAGTTTTTGATAAATTATGGCATTTTGTCTTACTATCCTCCGAGATAAAATGTATGAATAGTAAAATTCATCACACTGAGCCTCAGGTGATCAGGCAGAAAAATAAACACTAAAGCTTTTGTTTTCGGTTTTGCGAAAACCCATTTAACTAACATGGCGCTTAAGAAACGGCATCTCTCTATATTGGCGATGTACTTGTGTGTTAGTTCTCACCTTTTGTCCAGTCATCATGAAGGTTCTGTCTTCTGGGTTATCTGCAGGGCTCTGCTGGGTTAGTTGAGGTCCTCCCTCCAAACTGTCATCTTGGCTGTCAACAGTTAAACCTGACACCTCATCCAGGATGTCTTCTACAAACAAAAACAAAAGCCGGAACTCAGAAGAGTACAGGGAACTACTGCATGCATTAAAAAGTACTTTGAACTTGTCTCTAGATCAACATTTCCACCTAATTTGTAAAATCCACAATCTATTTGATCATTTATCTACATGCCACCCAAATAAATACATTTTGTCTGGGTATATTGCTGCACATATGCACTTAAATGACCTATCAATTGGCATTATCACTCATTTTGCTTTTTCCATTCTTACATAAAGTCACAGTGTCCTCTGTTGCTTTTAAGTTATGTGATAAACATGAAAAAGCCGCACTGATAAGTGGCTCTTTGACTATAGAATCAAAGTTGGTATTCAGTTCATATATAGTTTTCCATATCAGCTTCCTCTTAAGCATAACATCATCTGTGACCTCCATCTGGTTGTTGAAGTGTTTTACTCTCCATCTGACCCTCCGCATATGGCACAGCCTCCATGATGACAGTTCCACACTACTGAAGCATTCACATTAATATTCATACAGTTCCAAGTCCCTGTATAAACAATGCCAGCTTGTCAGCTTGTGCATTACAAGCTCCTATTTCTGAGGAATACAAATGGTGCCCTTGCACAAATGAAAAGAGCAGGCCAGTGGTGTATGCCTGCAGGTTAGCTATCAGACAGCATTCATGCATAATTAGCAGACCGCCCTTTTCACCCCCTGCAGATGCATTTACCTTCCCATTACACAAAGTTGGGGGGTTTGTTGGTGAATGGCTGTACTGGGGAAAAAAACGTGCATGGCTCTGTTAATAAACTAATTCTAAATTAATATAATAAACATACTACTTAACAGTGTAAATCACTTTGAAGTGTGTTACAAGAAGTCTTAGATTCCACTTTAACAAACTGAAGAAGACCATCACTAAGTGCATTTTATATAGATCTCAAACTTGTACCTTGGCTCTGGGAGAAGATGTCTGTGGCGGTGTCTTGTTCCCCGTCAGAGCGCCGGGGTGGAAGAGAGCACAGCACCTGGGGGCTGAGTTGGGGGAGTGCGCTGACGCTCAAGGTGAGCAAAGGGTTTACAAATGCAGCCCTCATGTCATCTGTTTGGAGGGCAGATGCAGGCTTACCATTCAGAAACAGAATCTCATCCCCTGGCTTTAAACCTGCAGGAGCATCACAAAAAATATATAACATTTAACTTTTAATCAACATATAAAATGCAAAAAAAAACAAAAAACAAAACAGGGGTATACTTTTAGAAAGAAATGGGATACATTTTGGTATTGAATTAAAGTATCATTGTAAAAGTCATCATTAAAGGATAATCTACACAAACCAAATCTTTGCACTGGGCTTCTCAGCAGAAGCTCTGAGAGCAATCAGACATGTTAGGACTCTAATGTGTTCCAGTACATTAAAAATGCATCCTTTTCATGCTTAATGCTTGAGGCAAATACCGATCTTACAAGACTGGATGGATTACAGGAAGGAGTTCACAAGGCCTGTGTAGTCTTGTCCTGTTGTGCCATGTCATTGTATACATTGTATAAGTGTATTGACTGACAGGAATGAAGCTTCAGTTGACCATTTTTCTCTTGTCCCTTCCTTCAAGCACCTGTCCCAGACTCTGTTAACTGAGAATTAGCAGTCAATCAGCCATGTCACCAATCAGCCTGATTGGCTGTGACAGCTGTTTAGGGCATCTGAAAGCGATCTCACCTCTCCTCAGTGCAGAATTAACTCACATAAAAAGATTTGGGTCTTGTTACCAGAACTAAATATGATCACCTCCACCAAAATGTGTTACACTGTGAATAACCTGAGAAACAGCAGACATTCTTGCATTCTGCCATAAAACTGATACATCCACCAAGTTGTTTATATACTTAGACACACGGGAAATACATTTAGCCATAAGTTATGACCTAGTTGTCAGGGATGTGACACGTCAGCTGTAACAGGGGCTTTTTTGGACAGAGAGCGATTACCCCTCTGGCTATATACTGTGTGTATGAATGTGTGTGCCTGCTTGTGTGTATTGCAATTATAAATGTGCCTCTGTGGGGGGAGGAGGAACAGGAATTACAGTGGGAAAAAAGAAGATGAGACCCTCTGGGGTTTCTTGTCCAGTGCTGTACTCTTCATGATCCCTTTCATTCACTATCCATTTGCCTCATTCTTTAATAGCTATAAGCACACACATACATTTAAAAACCACTAACACAATGTCTGACATATTTATGTGATATGAATTTTGCGATGCTGCAAAATACAATGCAATATTGCAAAAAGATGCATTGTGTTAGATAGACGTCACAGGCTTTTTCTGTTCTTACAGTCGGATATTCAGCACAGCTGTGTCCTCCGGCTGCTGGCAGCCTGCTAAACTAGCAGCTTTTAGATTGCTATTACACTAGAGGGCACAATCTCACACTTGACTAACCTTGGCCAGACCCTGGAGCACAGCAGCGGTGCATGTTATTTCCTATACATTAGGGCTGTATCTACAGAGTGACTGCATGTTTCTCAAACCCATTAAGTCTCTCTGGCTTGGTTAAAAGACCAGGTCCTGTGAGTGGGGGATGATCTTGTGACCCAGCTGCTCTTATCAAACAAAGGAAGGAGAATAAAGCCACAAATCCACAGCTCCTGTGCAATCTTTTTGGCTTTTTTATCTTATGGATAAAGGTTTTTGACAGATCATGCTCATGGGATGAAAACTAGAAATCCTCTGGCTGGCAAATATAGAAAGTGGGGCAGGTGATTCCTGTCTTTCTAGGCATGCTGATAAAATGTGCAGACACTTGCCTATTATTACTCATGCAGTTGTATAGTGGCTGGTTTTTGTTATGTGTAGATACTAGCTTAGGCATTTCTGGATATTTAATGACCTCTTTATGACCTCCATTTCTGTATTAGTATCAAGTGCCTTTTAAAATCCTCAAAAATCACATTGATGCACACACATTGTTTTGCTCTTCATATCTTCTAATCTCCTGTATTTCCTTTCCAACTTAAAAGACTTCCGCACTGATAAGAAGCCATACTTTAAGTGCTGACTATGTAATCTGTCATACAGAAAAAAAAAAAATTCCTTGGATCTCACAAACCTTTTACATACTTTCTGATGTTGCAGCAGAAAGATAGTCATTTCTTTTGCTTAGCCTTCATACTCCGAATATCAGCTCAAAGCACAACAAATGCATGTGAGATGAAACTACAGACTTCAGATTTGTCTGTTATTGAAAAGAAATATGTACCTTTAGCTGAAGCCAGACCTCCTTCTTTCACTTCAGTTATATGAAGCTGCTGAACTCCATCTTCATCTATAACTGCCACAGAAAAACCTAAAGATATGAATAATTGGACTTTTAGTCTTCTTTGACAGCAGGCACCGCTGCAGCATGAATACAAAGCGATTAGATCCACTTTAGAGCATATGTGCTCACACTGGGTTATCTTTTAGTTATTACCAAAGCATGACACAATAAGTACCATTAAAAAATCAATTTGATACAGAATCTTAGAGTGTGTTCAAACTGAGGGTTAATGCAGCAGACAAGCATACCATATCCAATGGTGCAGGACTCGGCTTTGTCAAACCGGATCACTTTGGTAGCTTTGGGGCAAATCTCAATCTCTTTGTAGAGCTGCGAACACATACAGAAAATATATATATTTAATGGAGAAATAAATGGAAAGATAGAAGTGTTGTGGGATGGCTGAGGTCAAGGCCATGCTATTACTCTTAATAAAGAACAAGTTCATGTATTATTCAGCCTCCTTAGCAGAGCAAGTGCACGAGAAGGTTGTGGGGTCAAAATCGAGGTCAATTCTGTGAAGTGAGGGGGCGGTAAGATGAAACTCTGACCCCGCAGCAGGCGGGAGCATCGACACAGCTGTGTGTATGAAGCAACACAGAGGACAGACGTCTGCAGAGCCTAACAACCTTCACTGAGGAGAAATAATAATATAATATAATAGACTGCAGAGGAAAGAGGGTGAAATGAGTCACTGATCAAAGCTGAAAGATAAAAAGAGCTCTTTAGGAAAAGCATAAGCTGTATAGTTATTGTGCGCAGAGGATAGGTTCAGACCTGCAAAGCTTCATCACAAAGAAAATTCATTTCAGAGTTTTAATGTGACTGAATGATGTGGAGGGGAGTTTTTTTTTTTGTAATTGAATATAAAAAACAAAAGTCCACACACAAACAGATGAACTGGGTTTTCCAAAGTGCACACAATACACTTGGAATATAATTTTACATAGTTTATAGCTTATGCAATAAGGATTTCTTTTTGCACCCTGAAAATGTTGGGTACATTGCGAATCAGGTTGGCAACCATTTTTATTTTTCAAATGTACACACTTGTACCCATATATCACTTAGAAGGAATAAGAATTGATTAATACTGTTGTGGTGATACATCAAAAGCAGAAAATAACTACTTTATACATTTAATAACTCGACAGTGCTTACATCTGTTAAAGGAATATTCTCTTACCAGATCAGAAATGTCCTCCTCAAATTTGGGAATATAAAAAAGCATTTGGTTGTCAATCCACACCTTCACACGAAGGTAGTGACCAGCGGGGTCAATCATATGGGCCTGGGGGTAAAAAGCCAGAAAAAAAACTCATTTAAGATGGTTAATTTCACAGCTGAAAACTGTTAAATTAGACAAGCACAAACAATGTATTCATTCCTTTTTCAAAATAAGACTATAAATAATGCTATTGGTCTTAGCAAAAAAAAGAGATTAAGAATATTTCAAGATATTGAAACAAGACACTTTCTGCTTTATCATATATGTTGTAGCTCATGGCATACCCTGGTTAAAAAAAACAAAACACTAATATATAAAAATCTAATCAGTCATTTGCAGATAACTTGTCAGCTCTTATAGTGACCCTTCAGTTGAACACACAAGTATCATTATGTCTCCAACACACTCACAATAATCAAGAAATCTTTAAATACTCCTGTTACTTGGAAATGAATTGAGAAACATGTTTCCTTATCTCTGCTTTGTAACATGCAGCAAACTGCAAACATTACACAATGTTGTTATAACTGTTCGTGGTATCCATGGCACTCTATTCTGTCTGCGGCAGACTTTCAGTACCTCAGATTTTATGAGATCTCAAGAGAGTATTAATGCAGCTGTTAAAATAGATTATTTGTGGTCTGAACAGCTTGACCTGTGTCTGTCTTTGTTTCAGCATTTATGTGTGTACAGATTAACTAACAATGAAGTTATATGCTGGAACAGTAAAAAAAAAAATGTCACTTCAGATTGTTGGAAAAGTTGTTTAGTTACTTATTAAGTATATACACTATGTACTGTATGGTACACACCTTACAGAAACAGGCCTGTGGCTAATGAATATCCTCCACTAATGTAATGTTTAGCCATACTCTCAATACCTTGCAAACGGAGCTCAGGACCTCCAGTGCTGTCTCCCCAGGCTGTACGATGGCCAGGACAGGCTGATTGTTTGGTAGACACACCCAAGAGGGTCGTAGGTGATCAGGAACCCAAATATCACTCTCAACGTTTTGTTGAGGAAGACTTTTAACAGAGTCTTCTGTTTTTTTCTGGAAATGCAACACACACATGCAGTTTAGGCATCTTTGAGTGGCTACATTGTGCTGAAAATGAAAAGAAAAAAAACAGAGCAGAGACATACAGAAAATCAATGTAATCATAAAAACCTTTCAATAATAAATGAGAGCCAAAAAAAAGAAAAAAATACATATTTTTCTTTCATAATTGGTGATCAAATGATCAAGAGACAGAGCCTATTGATAACTATGTGTTTCATACTGTGTAGCTGTACACACTTTCATTATTATGTGCATGTGAATTCTGTTTAAACCATAGTCTCTAACCTTTAAGTCCATCAATCTGTCCTCTACCAACAATCTGGCCACCGTGACAGCTTCTCTCCTTACTTATTCTGTTTGACCTCACAGCGTCGGTAACGTATCTCCTACTATCAAGTAACAGGATCCACATTTTTCTTTCATTCTTCTATAAAGCCTATCCTCCTATTATTCATTGCCTCTCCTTCTGGTGCCCTTTCCCCTATCTGTACATCACTCCATCAGCTCCCTCCTCCCTATCTTTCCTTCATGCCATACAATCTGCTGACGGTTAACAATCAGCCCCTGTGGTCCCTGCTGAAATTAACTTAGCCTTGGCTGCATCCGTGTGTTTGTGTGTGCCTGTGAACCTGTGTATCAGAATGAAAGTGAAAGAGAGATGAGAATCAAGAGCTAATTGTATTTAACGACACATCTAGTATTCACATACGCATAAGCACACACACGTAGTAAGAATGCAGACACATAAATACAGACATTTTCTCAGACAGACAACAGACTGGGGGGCCAGTAACCAGAACCTCCCCCAACTCCCCCTATTCCCAGCCCCGCTCCACACCATCTGGCATCCCTCCTGGCTCTATCTAGGATTCCTCTGCTGGGGGGAGTGCGTGAAGGGGATCCAAGAGGCATATTCATTCTACCTTGTACTAACAATAGGACTCCCCAAAACAAACACAGAGTCAGAGGTGGGATGATCAGATTTGTTCATTTAGAGCTAATATTACTAGAAATGATCACAATGAAAATTAAACTCTTTATCAATAATGACACATTTCCTGCTTTAGTTCACTAGCAACTGAGTCATGCTACTTCTTATGCATTTCTTCATGGTCATTCCATACCCTGCAACTGAGGCTGGGCGTGGGTGGAAGAAAACTGAACTCTCATTCTGCCACCGGGAGCCTCCGCAGCTCGAGCTGGTTATTGCTGCAGCTCCCTTCTGTCTGCAGAGGCCTGTCTTTCCTCTCCCACATCTGTGCTGCTTTTTATCAGTTTTCCTGTAATATAGATTTGGCTCGCCTGTCCTTGCATAATCCATGTGTAATTAGAGGTTTTTCATATAAATAGTAAGATTATACTGATTGCAGCACAGTCCCGCGGTGACTCGTCCTGTATTCTTTCTTACGCCTCATCTGTAAATTGTGATCAATACAGCAGAGACACAAGAGCACAGATGGTGTGCTGATGGGACCCTTTAGTAAGTTGTGTTCTCATAATTTCTTGAAACATCGGAGAACTAATGATCTGCAAATATAAAATCTAATTTGTCTCAGTGAGATTAAGAGACAGGAATATCCTTTTAGTTGTTATTCTATATGATACTGATAGAGATGGAATTGCCTGGAGCAAATGAAAAAAGAAATGGAAATCTGTCAACAGTGACATCGAGATGGTGTTTGATAAGCTGAAAATTACTCAGAACTGTATTATTTCTAGTTAGGAATGTGACTGGTCAATAGTTGAAAAAAAGATGATCAGTTGTTGGCTGCTACAGCAAGAGAAACTGCTGCAGAAGATGAAAAAGGTACATTATGCATCACAAATAAATTCTAGAAATATTTGATGACATAGCAAGAGAGATTCTGATGATTTTAAAATTTCATAAGTTTGCAAATTTCTCCAATTATTCCACAGTGAGGAGTGGAAGTGGAAGTCTGATAACATTAAAGCGAGAGCTTCAGAGTGACCTCAAATAAATGCTCACTGGTGCAGAATGATGCAGAGATTTTTTTCCATCTCCCAGATAACCCACCAAATAAAGAGCCAGAGCAAGAAAAGCATCTCAGTAAAATGAAAAGAGGTGGAAAATCAAGCAATGCTGCTGGCCTGGGGGGTCTTGAATAGCCCCTGTCCCATTATACAAATACAAAAGTTCATCAGATGTTCCACTGACTTTTCACTTAGATTACAAGTAAGGCAAACAATCATAAGTAATAAGCCTGCAGCTACAATAGTTTTGCTTCTTTGTAGTGAACGTCAAACTAAGAAATGCAGGAGGAGCTTTGCGTTTAGCCTTTGAAAGATTATTACTGTATACATAAACATTGACTGTATCTGTTGTGGCCACTTTCATCTCTCTTTGGATGCAGCATGGGAAAGAACTGCAAAGAGATGGAGACAGTTTGTGACCCATTTAACATTACACTACCTAGTTGATACATGATAGAATTTAAAGATATTACAGACATTAAATATGTTAAGGAATTCTAAAACTCTCCCCTCCTCACCGCCACCTCTGTTTGGGAATTTTAAACCTTTAAAAACACATCTCTGTTCCCTGATAGATTTTTCCCTATAAAAATAATCTCTCTATAAGCAGCTGAAGTAATTTCGATGTAACCCTGAACCTTAATAAGTGCCTATGTTTGAATATGAATTTTAGCCCCTCACATATATCCACCGCTCAGCTGACTTTAGCTGCTTATAGATTCCACTCAAACACTTTACTCTTTGACTTGACTATATGTTCAAACAACTAATGTTCTTCTGCTGTGAGATAAACCCTTTCTCCTGCTTGCCATCTATAATATAGACTTATAGATTCTCATTGTGATAGTTCCCATGACGATTATAGGTGTCCAAGTGCTTACAGATTTCTCACTGGTGGAGTCCTCAAACATCTGTTCCAGAGGTTTTCTTGCAGGCTCCATGTGATCAGCAAACACCTGCAATCACAAAGTTGGCAGTTCAAATGCAGCCAATAACATCATTTGTACAGCAGTTATTATACAGTTATTTCATTTGATTCAATTCAACTCAACAATACTTTATTAATATCGAAAAGCAAAGTGTATTGATATCAAATTATATATATATTTGTCTGCAGTGGGTTACAAATTTGATTATTTATCAAATCTGCAACCACAAAGCGCTATATTGATTTTTTTCCCCCCCAGCAACCACAGATGCTTGTTACTCATTTTCTGTAGATGAGCTGGATGGCCTTTTTAGTAATTCTTGATAAGAACTGTAAACACAGTGAAGTATAATCAAAACCTGAGCAACTGAAGGATGCCCCTTGGTCTTCCTCTTGGATGTGGTGTCCAGACCCCAGAGGGAGGAGAAACGGCTACGACGTTTACTGAAGGTACGGGGCAAGGCCTGGTTCCGCCTCCTGATGCTGCTTTCAGCACGGGCAGACACCTGAAAGAGTGATGATCACAGACACCATGGCATAAGTGGAAACACTCAGGTTCCATGACAATATAACAAAAGTAAGTAAAACTTAGGATGTACTGTTATGTGATATCTGTACAACTGTTAATTAGAAGTAATTGAAAGAGTCAAATATTTTTAATCAGTGTCTTATGTTTCATTTTATTTTTCATGTAGCTTGAAAACTGTTTTTGTAAATAAGGATGTATGAGCACATTCTCAATATTGCAATGTGTGTTATAATCTCAGACGGTGAATGCTTTCAACTTCTGATCTTGTTCAGTGACCTGCTATGAATGCAGCCACAAACATCTCTTGGCAGTTCTGGGCTAATCTACAATAGACTGCTGATATGAGCAGCTCAGACTCACCATGCGTTTCAGTATTATATGCCTGTATACTTGCATAACAATGCTTATTCTGTATTTGTGTCAGTGCACTTCTCAGTCACTGATCATGAGACACCACGTGCATTAACAAAAAAAATATCTGCAAGATGCTTCTAACACAAGCTGCATATGAAATTACATTTTGAAGATCAGCATAATTACAATGTCTCTTTTGGCCAAAGATAATGAGATAATAAGAGTCTTAGATGAACAGAAGGACCTAATGTAAAAAACAAAAAAGAAAAGAAAACTGCTCGTTCTGTGAGTTCAAAGAGAGGAGAGTTGGCATTTGCTCCAGGCAATATGAATTAGTTAATTTTAAATGTTTTGCATTTCATTAATTAGTCGCCAGGCTATGTTCTTATTTCTATAAATGTATTTTATTTCCTTTAAATTACTTTGTTGTTATACATTTGGTAAGTACTGTACATAATTATATAAAGCAAGTTGCTGGCTGCTTTAGTAATGACATTTAAAATGTGGAGTGCAAAAGGATACGATAAGGTAAGAAATACAGAGATGTCTGAGAAAAAAAAGAAGTAAAAAAGAGAAAGCAATAAATAAAGCAGATGAAGTAAAGATGAGAGACAATGAGGAAGATAGACACAGACAAAGGAAACCAGGGTGTAGGCAGTTAAAGGAAAAGGAGGTGTGAGGAGCAGAGAGTGTTAAGCCTGTTTGTGGGAAAGTGCCTGAGGGACGGCAGCTTACTAACTGAGTTTGTATCGATCCAGCGATCACAAAAAAAACAAAAAAAACCCCATCAGTATCAGGCTTGTGTGTTTGTATATATTTGTGTGTGCATAGGGGCTCAGAGGATGTGTGTTTGGCATGTCAAATGGCTTGTTGGAATGAAACTGGATGACAAACTCTGCTCTATATTTCCTGAATGAGACTGGAAGATGCATACAGCCTCGCGATATAAAACTACATACTGTAAATCACTCAACAACAACATTCAAACAAAAAGTTTACTACTTACTAGGCCCTGCTTGTTTTGCCAAAAACTTGTTTTCTAGTTGAAGCATTGATTCCAGAAAACTATGAGGCACCAAGATGTAAGTTGCATGGCTGGGTCTCTATGACGCAGACTTGTTTTTCTCCCACATTCAAATGATGCTTGATCAGACTGAGCTCTTGGGAACTCTATCTGATCAAGCAGATCAGATCTGAGTTCCCTTTCTGATCTGGGAACTTGGATCTGTGATCTCATATTCCTCAAGTGATGCATAAAAATGTCAACAGGGAATACTATTCTGCTCAAACAAGCCTCTTACATCAGGGAATTGAGCAGCCATGAAGAGGTGAAGGTGGTCTACAACAGTGTCAAGGTAGGTGGCACACATCATTCAAGCATCTACGTGGATGCCAAAACCTAAACTTTCCCAGCAGAACATTGTCCAGAGCATCACTCTGCATCTGTGGCTTCCGAAAATGGATCCTTCTCACCAAAGATATCACATCTTCCCATGTAAAACGATCCTCACATATTCAGACTTCCACAGAAAATGTGAATTGTCAGACTTGCTTATCTCTTCTATTGCTGAGTGGTTCACGTCTGATGTTCATACAGGACCTTTTATTATTATTACTTTATTATCTTTCCACCATGGTCCAGTTTTCAGCAATTTATTTTACAGTAGCTCTTGGTTGTGGTTGTACTAAACCAGCATTTGATCAGCTTAAACATCAATGAGGTATTTGATGCTTCATGTTTTCTTTATTATACTATTGTTGGTAGGTATTAACCACTACAGACTTACACTCCACAACAGCTGACCTAGCTGTTAAACAATCACAACTTGTCAAACTTTGTCTTATTCTGGTTTTTCTGGTTTCAGTTCATTGATCTTACATGTTGTCATATATATTTCACCAGTTGTCATATATATTTCACCATATTGTGAACTATATATATATATATATATATATATATATATATATATATATATATACAAACAGAACGTTACTGTGAAGAAATCTCTGTGCATCGTGAACGTTCAGCTACTGTCTGGTGGTTTTTGTCCATGTTGATCAGAGGTCTAAAGTAATTTATTTCCCCTGCTGGGGCTGCACATCGACTCAGTTCTAACCAGGATACAAAAGCAAATGTGTAAACATATTTCATTTTTTTTTAAAAATCTCTTGACGTTGTTTCATTCAGTACATTCTTGGAGTGCTTCAGGTAGCAATGACTAAAATGTGAAACACAGAGTCAATGATCTGGCTTTCAGCCACAAGTTAAAGTAGTCTTGAGCTTTCAGTGATGTTTCCACATAAATGTTCTGAATGTTGAGTGGTGAGAGCAGCGTGTTTTAAACGTATAAATCTAAGTCCGTACTCAACATTCGGCAAGTATTTTCTAAGAAAAATAAAATGGTGAGTACAAATCTTCAAAATTCAGGTTAACCTCACATAATATACCACAGCAGTCAGCAGTTTATTTGTTTTGTTGATTAATTATAAAATCTAAACTGCTGATTCATTTGTTGGATATTTTAACCTTTAGCTTAGATGGAGTGAAGCAGTTTTAAGAGGCCTATCTGTCAGGCAAACAAAAATTCTTGCTTTTAGTAGGCGTATGTGACAAAACGCTCACAGCCACATAAACACACCCACTCTCCAAACTGTGCTGTGACAGAAGATCGGCAGTTGTGAACCTCTCACGCAATACCCGCTGGAACGCGCTGAGACAAGTAGGGCAGAGGTGAAATTCTGTTTTAAGAGCAAAATTACTGTCCAGCTAGCTGGGGGACATTTGCGATGGGAGAGAAAGCTCCCACATATGAAAAGTGAGTGCATAAGTGATGAGCAGCATTTTCAACCATACCAGAGCATGGAAAGAAGAAACAGAGAAGATGCCCAGGCGACCCATGGCCAGTTTGGTGGGACGCGAAGCGAAACCCAGGAGGCGTTTGGGATTGGGAGGCTCGCCACCCTGCAGGCTGGCCAGGTAGCAGCGGCAACGGAAGAGATCGATGTGGAATCTCTCCAGGTTCTGCTCCCACAAGAAGATCTATCAATGGGATAAATGAAACAGTTAAATGTGAAAGTGATGAATTTTTGATTATCCAACATAAGCAAACTTTACTGATGCAGGTTCATCTTTTAACAGCTTCCAGATTTGCTCACTAATGAAAACCATAAGAGCTATGAGGAAAAATAAGAATTAAAGATGCACAACGGTTCATTTGGTGTTACATGGATTTTGTTTGGTCATTGTGGGAAGAGTGAGATGTGGGAGTGCTGAAGGCCCTGTGGAGAGATATTACTCACCAACCCAACCCCCACCAGTTACTGACCTGCAATATCACATGCAGTGTATCACAGGTTGGGCCGAGGGAGGCAGAAAACACAGGGACACACACACTCACAAGCTAGAATTACCTTGAATTGGTTTCTGCGTTCATTTGTTTGATTCAGGGCTTTAGAAAAAACAATTACAACAGGTTTTCTTTGATTCTCTTTCTCACTTACATGTAAACAGAGATCCCAGCTACTGTGTGTGCTTACATAAACCAAGATGGTAAGCTGACATGAATCCAGGATATTGAAAGAAATCAGATAAAACTAAAATAACAGGCTTTTCATTAATGTTGTTAATACGAATGTGGTTTGATGGCAACTAATCTGCATATTTAAAACATCCAGGCGCCTTTTATATACTATTTCATTCTTTGATGATCAGCCAAATCAGATGCCCATAAAACTACTGAGGTGAGTACTACTCAGACAATCACATTCTCAAGCTGTTTTGCAGCATTTACATGCAATGTTGCTTCTACATTCAGCAGCAACTCCACATTTAAATTCAAAGCAAACAAAACTGGAACCAGCTTTGAAAAGCCAGCTGGGATTCACAAAAACAGGTATTACACAGAGGTAGTGGGAAGCGATCTCATCTGCCTTTAATGTAAGCTTTGCATATGTTTGAACATGTGCCACAGATAATCGGGATTTTATGTGTTTATAAGTTAGCACCAGTTGGAATATCAGAAAAGATCTGTGGTTGGATATGCTCCCCAAAAACATTTTGTCTGAATGATGTGATGCTGTTAAGATGATTTAATGCCAAGATTTCAGTGAGTAAAAAGGATTAACACACTTCAAAGGTACAAAACTGTACATGTGTGAAGCCCCTTTAGATGTTTTAACACTTTCAAGTAGCTTCTTACCACATGAGATCATAAGCCTGGTTCATATCAAGATCACATGGATATTGTTTTACTGATTATGAAAAAAGACTTGTGATACTATACCTACTATTTTGTTTGATTAATGTTATCTCTCTTACTAAAGACAGATAACATTACTTTTGTTCCTGCAACTCTTAATACTTTGTGAAACGCCATTTCTTTTCA
>JAOWBL010000006.1:4750942-4761814 GCA_028564865.1 Zenarchopterus dispar | reverse complement strand
ATATATTTGATTTTGATGTTCTACTGGATGGCTGTTTATTTAAAAATGTACTGCAGTGGAATGCAAAAATACCAAAATTCACACTAGTACACCCCAAATGGCAAAATTCTTCATCCTGCAGAGGTGTAGAGGATTGTGCGGTGGGGTTGACAGTCACTTTTTGTGGTGTGATTTTGCATCACCGCTTTGGTAGATTCCTACTGGCAAACTCTAATAATTACACATACAAACCGCCAGAAAGAGGCAGATGACAGCAGGCGGAAAAAGAAGGGATTTAGTAAGCTGCCAAGGTAATGAAGGCCTTGAAACACATATATTTTACTTGGATATTTGACTTTAAGAATGATGGGATTAAAGAAATTAATAAAATAAATTTGGATCTATGATACTAATTTACTGTCTACTGCAAAGTATCACAGTTGCTCCTGAAAAACTCTGAACAGAAACATAAATATTGCTTTGCAAGTTTTCTTAGAGTCAGTAATTTGTTGGAAGTGTTCAACATTTATCTACATTACTAAGGAGATTTGATTATTTGTCAAAAAAAAGCTTTTTTTTTGTCATTTCGATTGCATTTAAACTGTTCCAGTGATGAATTGGTGTCTTACCAGAAGAACTTCAGTTTGAGGATTTAATTGGAAAATACTGGTCATATGTCTCGGTTACATACATCTGAACTAGATTTCTCTCGTACACACTGACATATCAGTTGCATTTATGACAAGAATGGGTGGTAAAGCAGAACAACCTGTTCCCTGTCTCAAATACGCCCTGTTTTATAACATTGTTCTTTCAACTGCAGATGATATTTCATTTGATAAATGACAGATTGTCCCCCTGATGACCGTCCCCACTATTGTCAGTTTCAATGAAATAAGCAGAATATTTGAATCACGTGACTGGGTCAAGGGTCACGGGTAACACACAGATATTGATCCAACTGAAGGGCATCCATGAGCAATATAGGGGTTAAGGACCACCTGCTCCACATGAAGATTTAGGTTTAACTTTCACCTTGACCTTACACTTTTTAAAATCTTAATCTGCAACCAAATTACACCAGTGGAAAAAACAATATTCCCCAATAAACATGTCCACTTTGGAAAGTCTTTTTCATATGTCCCCTACCCATCCAAATTTTCTCTCCGTAAATGATGAAATAAGACAAACTGACTTATTTGTAAGAGTGAATGTAAATCAGGAAAAAAGACAAATCCCATGACACAAAAATACAACAAAAAGTGTTGAAATAATAGATCCCTGCTGGCACAGAAACTGAATTCAAAAACATTTGGAGCTATTATCAAATTATTTTGGGGTGTCAGAAAAAATGATTTAAATGAGGAGCAGGAAAATACCTAAGGTGCACACATCCTAAAACATCACTGAGAATAAAGTAAACTTTAACAGTGATCCAGCAATTTGAGACTTCAGACTCCACAGCCACATGATTTACCTTTATCATTAGCTGACAACAGATAGTATTACTAATTATGTGAATAACAATGTTTATGTAAAAATAATGTTTTTTAAAAATTAGGATAGAACATGATGTAAGAAAACTAAGCATTTATGAGGGCTTTAATTGTATATCTCGCATTAATGACATCTAAATATGTTTGTTAAAAGTTTTTTGACATTAGGTAAGGCATTGTTTACTATTTTCCAAGATTTTGTGGGCCACAGTATTAACGCAGAGACAGCAGAAGCAACCTTAGACATTGTCTAACATTTAGGAATCTGTGAATTGAATTTCCTTTCCAAAAATGTTCCATCAGTAGATGAATAATTAAGCAATTGATGGGGTGAAGTGTATAATTTTGGGCTGCGTATTTCAAAAGAATGCATAATTTGCGCATATTACCACAGTAATTTCCCTTTTCATCTCAAGAGTGTCGGGGTCAGAACCTTGAGTCTGTCCATTATTTGTAATTGACAGAGACGAGAACAAAAGAGTAAGAATAAGGTTTGTGAAGAAAGCACCTGTAGAACCGTGAACAATACAGTTTCTCTTTTTTTTTTCTGTGAAGCATCAGCGGCCCTTGCCCTTAAATCTGTCCACTTTTTTTCTGTCTTCGTTCCTCTTTACCCCCTCGCTCTCACAAAAAGGGGAGTGTGTCGTGGTCTTTCGTCTGCGGGGAACGACGGAACAATTCACACCTGTACAGCACATTTCACACACACACATGGAAGCTCTAAATGGAAAAACACATTGTAAGTGCACACTGTAAGCTTTTAAGAAAGTAAATAATTGTCAAAGTGTGAAATCAGTGTGGTACGTCTCTGCAGAAAGTCATCTTGAGGACAGTTTGGTTAGTTTCAAAAAAACAAACAAAAACAAACTCATTCAAATTAGAACCCAGAACATATTTTGTGTTAATCAAAAATCAAGCTGGCACACAACTGTAAACTTTATCTTTGTCTTGTCTTGTACTTCTTGTTTCTGTAGGTCCTTGCTAAATGTTTTATAAATATTCCAAAGAGTTAAATGGGGAGAAAATTTCCATAAAGAAACCCAGTCTGTCTGCAGAGAAAAAAAATCTGCATGAATGGACTCTGGGGAGCAAAGACATAGCAAAGAGGAGGAAAGGTGTAATGCAAATCTCTTTTAATTTAGTTTACATATGTAATATATGTAAATGACCTCATTTCCCACATGGCCTCTGTCATACCGATGTAAACTAATAGCTTTCCCATCAGCCCCACCTGTACTTCATGTTGTGTTGGTTATTAATGTTGCCACACTAAGACTCCTCCATTACCCACGCAAGTGAGTGCCCAATGTCAGAGGTGCATGCTGGGAATGTGAGCGGCCAAAAGAGGCAGAAAGAACCTCCCCCATCCCTTACCATGCATAAGATGCCATAAGATGAGAGGCGTCGCTTGATATGAGTCAGACGCTTTGTATGAACGATGCCAGCAGTACAATAAATGAATATAAATGAGTTCATTTCAGTTTTTCCATCAAGGATAAAAATTAAATATACATGTTTATATTTATATTGAAAGTAGCAGAATTTCTAACACCAGTGCAAATGTTGTAGTATAATCTAAAAAAGGATGTTCAATCAAGAAATCAGACAAAAATGATAATGAATTAATGTATACAATTCTACATCGGATAGAAATTCTTGTTATGAAATTATGTTCTATAAGCTACTAATTCAAGAGTTCATGGAGAAACTGTTCAATGTAATATATGGGCTGCAATTCTATAATTTTTCTCACCACATCTACCTCTCAGAGTACTTTACACAACCAGCCGCATCCACCCATTCACTCACTGTCATCTTTATTCTATACATAAAGTGCTTTTTTATGTCTCACACACACTGCAGTCACTTTGACATGGGGACTGATGGAGCAGGAGACCAACAAGGAGAGTCCTGCTCAGCCTGTAAGCACAGCTCCCCAACATGCTCAGTAAGTGCATTAAAATTGCAGCTGCCTGTGACTTATTAGTTTAGTCAGGTTGTGTCTGTATGCAGTTGTATAAAGTCGTATTATTCTCAAAGTCTTTTCTTCCAAACATCATTTGTTCACATTTCAATAAATGACACCCTTGTAATAAACAATTTGTCAGCTGGCTGGTGATGGTTTGTTGTACTGGGTAGTCATATTTGAAAGGACTTGGAAAATATGGCTATTTTATGCATAAAAAAAGACAGGTGATAGATGAACCATGTGCACAAATTGTAATATATTCCAAAGACACTTCAACAAATCCGATTAATGAGCAGGAGACACTGGGAAATCAAATTCTTGTTCAATCTTGTCAAGAGAAGAGCAAAAACATCTATTTCCAGTTTGAAAGATCTTCTTCTTGTGAAGAAACTCTGTCTCTCTCCAGCCCTGATAGAACTGACCCATTGGTAGGATTGATAAATTGATACTATTTCTGTTATTACATCCTTTAAATTGATTGAACTTCATGAGACTGATCCAAGAAGGTAAATGATACTGTTGCAGTATAAACTGCGATTAAGCAAGTATGAGAAATGTAGTAAAATTGTTGTAAAGCTGGTTCGGTGGTTGAAATTTCCAGAGAACGCCATGAATGCATTCCGGGGGGGGCAGTGCATGGCAGTGGCTGATATGATGAGGCAGATGAACTCTCCCAGTGAAACACAGATGGAATCTCACAACCTGAAGTTTAATATCTTGGATGCAGAGACCCTCCTCACAGTATCAGGTCCAAATTATGTTCCTGCAGCCACATTTTCTTGAAACCTACGATACTTAAATCCTGACAGTCCTGATTTGTCATAACTAGGTCTCCTAACCTCTTTCACTGTAATTGCCCATGATCTCACATCCTCCATGACAGCTCATTTACTTCTGCTCAGTTTCCTCTACATCTCCTTCTCAACCTCCCTTTCAATCTGCCTAATAGTTTGGCCTTGAAAAGTTCAGTTTTTCACACAGCTTAGTTTGAAGCAACTGTCAATCAAAATACACTCTTTATGATGCTCCAGTCATGTCAGGCGGATCATCTATGACACAGTGCTCAAGATCATTCTGCAATTCATCCTATAAAGCACAACAAGTAACATCTCATGGAAAGGGGGGCATTATGGTCATATAAGGTTCACTGAGTTCAAAGGTCAGTCTCCTGTGCTGCTTTTTAAGAATGGATGAGAGAAGAATTTAATGTGTTAAATAAACCTTGTAATCCCTCTGGAGGCATTTATACACAGCCTGCATGTAGAGGCCAATCCCATACACCCTGTTGAGGATAGTCTATTAGGCTAAAAGGCTATTCATCTCCGAACTATGGCTAATAAGAGTTGGAGAGTAGAGAAAGAATATAATGAACATGATAAAAGACTAAACTAGATGCCAAACTTAAAAGCAATTAGTGTTTAGGGGACTCCACTCTAATGATCCCATGACACGCAGCTCTGAGGTCAGAGGTTAGGTCAAAGGGGTTTTTCGAGTTGATTTGTCTTCCAGCCAACCATGTCTCATAGGCTGGGTACCATTTATGGCATCTCACCCCTGACCTCTGGCTCTTAGTCTCTAAAGTATCCCGACAATGTTACACGTAGACAGTGTACCGGAAGGTGAACTTTCACCCCAGACAGCAGAAAAAAAGGGAGTAATCTTCTACACTATTGTAGTGCCATTGAAGGTAGGGTGTAAATTAGGCACCTTCATTTCATTCATTTCCAGACATTAATTGTCTGGCGTGTCTATAGTCCAACAGCACTGTGAAAAGAACACTGAGAAGATTCCTCTAAAAATGTGACCACACTGGTTCTTCTCAGAAAGAATTCAAAGTGCAAAGCTGCAAGCTTATGGGAATAAAAATAACCCTACTAAATCTCCCAAACAAAGTACACTTCCACACAGGAAATAGACACATGACAGTCAGGTACACCTTCCTCAGATGATGTAGCGTGGCTGAGAAGAAGAATAGCCACCTTTGCGTCACAGTTTGAAAATACTGGTCTCGTCTTTATCACAAACTTACAGTAACTGTATAGATAAAGGTATGGGAAATAAGCTTAACATAATCCATAAAAGTCCATCATACATGGGACAGATAAGCTTCACTGAAGCTGGTTATAGTCCTCATATATCTTGTGTTTTTCTTCTGTGCATTTCCATGACAGTCTGTTCTTTCATAGTAGGTTTTAGTGGACTGCTGTCATGGCCCCTCTACCTCATTGTCAGCTGCACTGGTAGTCTCTATTATTCATCACCTCCACTCCCAGGCTATTTATACCCCCTTTTACCGTCAGTCTGTCTTTCTGCTTCGCTGGCTGCATCTGCTGACAAAAAAATACAGCCATTTCCATTTGAGGTCTTGGCCTGCTTTTGAGTATGTGGTCTGACAAAGCATCAGTACTGGTACTCAAAAAACATATGCACTCTATGACCAATGAAGTCTCCTAATTCAGTGTCATTAAGATAAACTGTAGTAGAGATTTTGTTTTTATTTGGGATTTTTTTTTTTTTTTTTGTCCCTTTCAAAACTCTAGTGCTCCTCTGATTTCAAAGGCTAAATTTACAGGCTGTTTAGATTATTAAACAGAAAACAGAGGAAGCCACATACACTCTTAAATTGCATGATTATTTCACTGCTAATCTTAACATTTTACATAAGAATTTTAACTACACTCATCCTAGTGCTTGCCTCTGAGGTATGAACTCCTCTAAAGGGCTCCTGCTCTTTCTTTTTCACAGAGATCACAGACTCATGTCATTTCACACAGGTGTTTGTATCATTCCCTTTAGAAAGTAAAAGGGTTTCAGCATATGCAATTTCAGCAGTCATGCACTAACTATTTGGAGGCAACAATGAATATATAGTATAGTATATGCACTGGTGTGTGTTACTGAATGTGTGAGTGGGCACAGCTGTTCATTCTACTGGATGGATGAATGAGCAACAGAGAAAGAGATTCCAATTTCAACCCAAATTTCCAATCACAGACTATTATTCATATTTTTGGAGGTTAACTTTAGTGCTCTGCCTGGATTTTTCATGGAATCTAATGTTTTTATGCATGTTCAACAGCAAATAATATAACTGGATTTTCTACTTCTAGCACAGTACGGCCTGAGGGTCCTGCTTTCAGGGAACACTCAATACCAGCCACTTAGCAACATTACCACTCATATAGACACTTTTGAGTAGTTTTAATATTGCACAAATACTGAATCCATTAAGAGGACTTTTTGAAACTTTCATGAAAGAGGAAAATGTGATTGTATCAGACAGTTGTTGGTTGGGTACGGTTATTAAGTGTAGCAACGCCCTCTAGAGGAGGACAAAAAATTCATAGGTTTTGACAATCAGGTCTCCCTCAAACATCCCCACCTGTTTATACACTTAAAGTCTTCTAAGAGTAAATGTTTGTGTATGTTAATAACCCATCCCATATGGTCTTTGAAATATTAACATTTTATCAAAGTGTCTGAAGTTCTGCCATACCCTAGATCTCCTGAAGCAACGTAAGATGAATGAAAATTCATATCAAAATAATCCTCAATAGTTCATCTTCATTGTTTGATATATATAGAACCAGGTAAAGGCTCTTAAAAACATCTAAACATGTCAACTTAATGAAATGTACAAGTATTCAATTTCTTTGCAGGACTTCAAGTCAAGAAGTTTTGTGTTGTGGTGATTTAACACCAACACTGTACACAGACCCCCTAATGCTCATTTTAACCCCCAAAACCAAAACTGGCTACCACAACACTGAAAGCAAATGAGATCTGCAGCTTTTGCTGTGAAGGCCACTAAATATTCTTAGGTGAAACCAGCTGTTGAAAGACCAGTTTATGTTGTGACAGAAATTTTATATGTATAACGCTTCTCCAACAGGCAAATTCCACCTTCTTGCACAAAAATGGAAGACAAAGACAACATCCAGATGAACTATTTATTTACATCTGTTAACTTGTGCGTTACCAATTCTTTTGGGACCAGAGTTAAGTGGCAAACATATAAACCCATACATTCAAATTACTGGAAACGAACCAGGAATAATACGACTTCACTGTCTCATTGATTAGTCTGTAAAAGACATGTAGTACTGATACACTGTCACATCAAGTAGCTATGTTGGTCTCATTAAGTGCTGCGGGGAAAAAAATGTTTCCAGTGCTTCATGTTCCAGTAGATTTTACTCTGTAATGCCAATTACTCCACAGGCCAAACGCCCACCAGCATTACCAGTCTTCAGACTCTCTTCATTTCCGCCTTTTCCAAGATCGTCAGCCTTCTCATGGATCTAACATACAGCAAAGAGAGAGAGGGAAAAAAAACACTTCAGTTTAAACACGTGAACTGAAAGGCTAATAACTTTGTAAGAGTTTTTAAATTTAAAAAAAAAAAAAAAAAAAAAAAAAAAGTGACTTACCACCATGGTCCTTCCAATGATGGAGTGGGTGCCTGCAAGTGTAATAACTTTGTCTGTGATGTTTATCTTGGCAACATTATCACTGCCTGCAGTCACATTCCCCAAATCTCCAACGTGTCTGTTTAAATTTAACAAAAACAACAACAAAAAACTACATTAAACATATTCTAGTAAATGAAAATAGACATAAGTTACACAACTGGCAAGTCTAATTTCACCCCCCCCTCCCTTTTTTTTTTTTTTTTTTTTTTTTTAATAATAAGGGGGCAGTACCTTGGAGTGCCTCCTGTTAATATGTCAGATTTGAAGTTCATCTACACACAGCCTGTTCCCTGCTGACCACTTGTAAAACTTATTGTAGCTTGCCAAGTTAATTTAAGATTACACACAAATTTAAGATTAGACTATAGCTGGTTACATTTATACTGCAACTTTCAGTAATTTTAGAGCCTGATTTTTTTTTTCTCTTCCCCATTTTTTAAATTATGTCCCAGTTCATAAAGCCTTATGAAATTTCATGATTGTGTGCTTGACCCTCACTGCCAAATGGTGTGGGTGTGCTACACTGCAGCAATTTTTACATTTGTTCCTGCATTATTGTGGTGTTCCCAAACAATATTTCTAAAGCTGAATTTAGAGAGTTGTGTAATAAAAATGTAACTTTTTTTGTGACACACACATTTGCTCATCACCACACCAGTACTCCTTCAGGTGGACTCACCTTTCTTCATCATTAGGACCAGCATGCTTTTTGCCATGGGGATTGTAGTGAGGGCCTGCACTGACACATCCTGGCAAACAAAGATGGTTAATACTGTTAAACTTTTTCAAATCCAGGGCACATGTACGTAAACAAACCTAGGCAAGGTGACAGAACATCTGCAATTTCACAAAAACAAAAAACAAACAAACAGGTAGATTCACCCACAGCATTTATGGAATCCAGAGCTCACCGTTTGTGTTGTCTCCAAAAGCATGGACATGAAAACCATGCTCGCCAGGGGTAAGACCTTTAATTTCTCCTGTCACTTTCACAGGGGCTGAGTCATTCTAGTAGATGGAGACAAAACAAAAGTACTGTCAAAGGCAGGTGGCTATAATGAATGAATGAATGGGTGAATTGTCTCTGTATTCCCAGTCACGTTCTCCAATCAGATTACCCTTTCTAACGTGGCACAAACTAACAGCTTTTAAGACAATGTTTCAAGCACAAATGACAAATGAAAGGGGATTTGTCTAGGAGACTTACCTTAAGCTGCAACATGAGCACAATACACTGGATAGCTACGTCTGCTTTTGGTTACAGCATCACAGTACTAGTAATATATATTACACAACTGATTAAGGCCCTGGTGATTAAATGGTGGAATAATACAGATCTACACCTTTAATGGCACATGGTTGCTTTTTTTCCGTCTCAAATCTTATCAACAAGGCCGAAGCAAAGGGTTATAAGAAAGAGGGCAGGCAATGACTCAGCAAAAATGAGGGCTGATGTTTGTTCATACTTTACTAAAGCACCAATAGTGGAGCAATTTTCAGATTGTATTCAAGTGTGAATAAAAACCAGTGTGTGAGAGACTTATTAAAAACAGACACACACAAGCAATGTTATCGTAGATGAGGTAAAGTACAAACGCTGAAATAGTGCAGAAGGCGTTCAAGCTGTTAATAATTACCAACGTGAGGGCAATGACTTTATAGACAAGCCTTTGATTTCAGCTTTCACAGTGGACGGGGTAATTATGTTAGCACACACAAATCTTTCAAAAATAGGGATAAAAACGACTGTATGCGCACTTCACGACGTATTTTCTAACGTGCAGACGAATGCTAATTTGCATTGACTAAATGTTAACGATGCAAACCAGTAGAGATTTACCAAGTGTGTTCAGTCTCACAGTCTTGTTTAGATATAAACCTGAACCGACATGCAGCCGTTTAAATGTATAATCCGTCTCGGAAGTACAAACTAGCTAGTGAATTGAGAACTTAGCTAGCTTAGCACTCAAGAGCACGCAAGGAAATCAAGAGCGGTTCTCGGTTTTTGGCAGTATTTTGGTTTCTTTTGACGTGACTAACTAGATTGTTTTCGTGCACTATTGCTCATTTACCTCCTGCTCAAAATAAACCGTCCCGCTGGTCTCTCCGGTTCCTTTCAACACACAAACAGCTTTCCGCACCATCTTCGCGCATTCACTAAGTACAAAGTTACTCTTGCTTGCCCAAGCTTGAGACAACCAACCTTTACGTATATAATTAAGGGGGCGGTGTTTTATTATTGACAGCCAATCAAAGTTAAATGTAATAAAAAGAGACACGTTTTCATTGGTCACAATTGATTACAGAAGATAGCTGTCTATCAAACATGAGTTATGAAATATTCGACTGAATTAAATTTCGAAAGTACTTTTTAATTATCTAAGATTAATTAATTGTTGTATTAGCCATAATTTAAGTCTCTTCAAAGAGACTTAAATGTATCAGATGTCTCGTATGAAAACTGTTTAAATCCCAAACTCTGTGGTTAAAATCACGTGACAAATTGCTTCTACCATTTTAATTATATCAGATTTGTCCATTTATAACCGCCGTGTTTGCGTAACTGTGCCTATAATGTCCGGTTACATATTTGTTCATTACAGTCCTGCCATAATAGGACAAAGTGAAAACTAACATGAGGCATTTTAAGAGTGGAGTTTGCACTTTCTTCCCGGGTTTACGTGGGTTTTCTCCCACACTTCAAAGATATGCTTATCAAGGGCGTAAAATTAGTGTGGACAGTGGGGGCGGGTCTCCACCAATATCCAGCGATTAATAAATTACCTCACCCACTGATGTTGTCTCCACCCTTAACAAAAAATAAATAAAATTAAAAGAAACACCGTGCCAACCTATTTTCAATATAGATGTACACAAAAGGTTAAATCAAGTTCTCTACCAGACCAGCAACCGTGAGCGGGCACCGCTGCCACTACCGTAAATTGTCGTACATCCG
>JAOWBL010000006.1:4730647-4745978 GCA_028564865.1 Zenarchopterus dispar | reverse complement strand
AATAGCAAAGATGTTCTGCTTGGTGAAAAGCATAGTGAAAAGTCTGGGATGGGGGGGAGGACAAACAAAACAAAACAAAACAAAACAGACTGACCCATGGGTCCCATCTGGTTGTTGAAAATATTTGGACCTTCAAGAACTTCTTCATTTTTCCTGTTGCTCAGACCTCCTGGGTCCACAGATGGATCATCAACTCCACCTTTGGGAGGAGGTGGGGGACCTAAGGGCATATGTCCTGGAGGAGGAAACCCTGGAGGAGGAATAATGAAAAGAGTTCAGATTATTTCATACCTTTAAAGAAATGTAACCATTAATGGGACTGACAGCCTCTAAAAAGTCATAATATTAATAAAAAAGGGACTGATAAAGGTTTTACAGTGGAAGAAATGCTTTGAGGATCTTGTCAATCCCACCAATATGTCCTTCCAAGAGGAGGCTGAGTCTGTGGACTCTGGGATGGGTCTACCCACTACCAGAGCTGCTCTCAAGGCTCTGGATGACATTGGACTGTCTTGGTAGACACACTTCTGCAACATAGTGTGCACATTGAGGACAGTAACTCTGGATTGGCAGACAGTGGTGGTGGTTCTCCTTTTTAAGAAGGGGGACCAGTGGGTGTGTTTCAATTACAGGGGAGTCACTCTTTTCAGCCTTCCTTATAAGGTCTATGTAGAGTGTTGGAGAAGAGAGTACAATTGACTGTCAAATCACAGACTTAAGACAAACAATATGGGTTCCACTCCAGTTGTCAAACACAGGACCAGGTCTACCCCCTTGCTATGGTCCTGGAGGGGGGCACAGGCGTTTGCTCAACCAATGAGTTTTATGTGGACTTGGAGAAGGCATTTGACTGTATCTCTTGTGGGAGGTATTCCAATAGTACGTGGGGACCTGGGTCCACCATTAGTCTAGTACACATTGCTGGTTCTACGTTTGTTCCAAGTGGAAGTTTAACTTTGTCAGGACTGCTCTTTGTCCCAGACACTATTAACTTTTATGGACAGAATTTCTAGGTACAGTTAAGGGGTGGAGGAGGTCTGATTTAGTGGCCACATGATTCAAATGTCTGCTTTTAGAAGATTTTGTTTCCACTAATTTCATTGCGCTATGATCTGATTTCTTTGCAGCTGTTCGCAGTGGAGTGTGAAGCAGCAGAGATGAGAACAAGCACATCCAAATCAAAGAACAAGGTTCTTAGTCAAAAAAGATTGGAATGCCCTCTCCAGGTTGGTAGTGAGGCGATAACTCAAATTTGTGAGGAAAGAATGGAGCTTGTGGATGGGAGTGGTATCTGTGGTAATGCAGACTCTCTGGAGGAACTTAGAGTAGAGATGCATAGCCACCCATCATTACCCCCAATCTCTGGACCATACAGCAAGACCAAAATGAATTCTGTTTGACCTAACTAATTTAGAGAAGTTAACAAAATCAAACAAGTGGGAAGACAACAGTGTGCAGAAAAATGTGAAGATGAGAGTGCAATCAGGATGTGAAGTCAGTAGAAAAGAATGTTGCAAATGATCTCTTCCAGAAAACTAGCAGCAAGAGTCAAGAGAAATTATTATTCAAAGGCAAAGCCCTTATTTAGTGCATAACTATTAAGTAGTGCTATAGCACTACTAGATTGTAATAATGAGGCCCAAAACAGCTGGAAACTAGATTTTGATTACTTTAGATTGACCAGTTACAACACATCCAGCACTGTGAGAGGCATGCAAATGCACAAAAAGCATTTCTATTACACTTTTGCGATAAACTGGATTATCAAATTACCTGAAAAACCTCCATGTGGAAGCATAAATTTTTTTTTACTGATGTTTGGGAGTTTTTCCAAATTAGAGCAGTTTTCATTACAGAATTTCTTTTTCAATATTTGGGTTTTGCACAAATCTAGAAGTAATGGAAATGCGACATCTGTGGCGGGATGTAACTTTACATACATAAGACTGGGAAAAGGTAGGAATATTCTATGAAGAAGAGCCAGTATAGGGGGGGCATCATAACAGAAAAGAACAAGAACAATTCAAATGCTCATTGAAATAAGTGGTTTGATCATCATCTACTTAAATTTCAGTAATGGCCACACACAAATATCACATTTACATGACTCTGTGTAAATTACAAAGATAGGAAAAGCAGTTGAAAATGAAAACTCTGTAAGATAAAGACTGAACGAAAGTCAAAAGACAGGACTAGGGGGTACCTGGAGGCATTTGCATGGGATTAAAGCCAGGTCTGATGAAAGGAGGAGGCGGAACCCCTGGTGTGAAGGAAGGTGGAGGAATCCCCATAGGACCAGGAAACACAGGAGGTTGGAGAGAACCCACACCAACCATTGGCTGCTGCATTGGAGGAACCTGAAAACATTTACAAGACATTACATTAATCCATCCATCCATCCATTTTCTAAACCTGTTGTTCCATTTCTGGGTCACGGGGACATTAATCATCCAAAAGAAAGTCATTTTATGCCTCCTAGTAACACTCAAGCACTAAACACAACTTCAGCTTAATCTTTCAGTTAAAGAAGCGCTTAAGATCTAAGAACAACCCCAGGTTTATTATTAGGTGGTAAAGAGTGTAAATGTCCCTTAGGGAGCAAAACAATTGGAGCATTTTCAAGTTACAACAGAACGTGAGTTTTCAGCAAAAAAGCAATTAATGTTAGCAGAGAAAGATAGAGACCAACATCAAAATAAACAGTAATTTTATACTTCTGAAACAACTCAAACGTGTAATTTCACTTAAGTTATAGTATCAACAGGTTCCTACAGATCATTTTAATTTTATATGTGTACAGAAATGTATTTTAAAAAACTGTTTGCACAGACATCTGTCAGGTTGCTGCCATCTTTTAATAAGCTTGTATAAGTTAACTACTAATGTTGCACAAACTACTGTCAATACATGTGAAAAGAGGAGAGTTTGTGGCCTCTGCTCTGAACACGTGCCTATTTTGTCATAAGCATCTAAGCACTCATGGAGTTCTATAGAAGTAGAGTCCATTAACCCTACTCCTTTTCACTGAAGAAATTATGCTTGTTTATTTCCAGAATGTTAGTTTAGGTGTGAAGCCACTCAACAGAAGCTTTACAAATCTTCAAAAGTAAGAGATCAACACATCTTTAATTATATGATGTCAAGATACTAGTCATATCTTTCAGCTCATTCTTTTACCTGCACAGGAGGAGCAGCAGCTGCAGAAGCAACAGGTAATACTTGCATCTCCTCAGACTGCTGTTGCTCAGAACGGCCATTATGGGTGAGTTCCTCAGGGTGGTCCAAAGTCTTTCTCACTCCACTCCACTCTGGAAATCAGCCATTTCAGTAAGAGAATTACTTAATGACGAAGATGATGGGTATGAATTACTGTCACATGTCAGCAAGACTTCACCCAATAAAGAAATGAATGAAAGACGAAATTGAACAAAAATCCAGTGGGAGATGGGAAAATAATAATAATAATTAATTGGGACAAGAGCCTGTCCACCCTCTTACAAACTACTAGTCAGTATGGCATGTGGACAATGGGTGTGACTATTCATACGAATTGTATATTCAAGTTTTCTTCTGAAACTGTGTTCAAAAGACTTTTTTTTTTACCAGGTGATAAGGTATCCATATCCAGCATTCCTCCTTCTTTCAGCTCCTCCAACTGGTCTTCTCTGACTTTAGACCAAGGTATGTAGGTGACACCCAACTCTACATCCCAGTACTGTTTGAATTCAGCTTTTATGCCTTTATTCAAAGCCCAAGCAATCTAACAAGAAAGAAAACATCAAAAAGACAATTAAAAAATGTACGTTTTCTTCCTTAAAAATGTTCTTTTGTATAGTAATAAGCAGTAATCACTCACCTTTATAGCTTTCTGGTTAACTTTAAATGATCCTCTACTGAGCTTCTGTAGCGCCCTGAAGGCGTCTTGCCTGTGTATCATGACGATATAAGCACAGCCGCGTGGTGGGATCATCTTAAAAAAATGACAAACAAAAGAGCAAAGAGAAGATAAAGAGGTTTTTTTTTTCAGTTCAATAAACTGAAAAAAAAAACCTCTGTTCACAATGTTGTGACAGAAGGACACTTCTTAAACAGGTAAAGCATTTTATCTCAGCGAGTGTCTGGACAACAGGTGACAGAGTGGGTTCAGATAAAACCAAATATTACAACATGCAACAATATCTTAAGTTATTTAAGCTTTTAAAATGAACCCCAACAAGGAACTGGAGTTCTACAGTTAAATAGAGGAATTAGTATGAACTGCAACTATGACCATTTAAAATCAAGTTTGTGTCTAGTTCATGCTTCTAGAGGAAAGCTTATTCTATTGCATCTCCTACCCCACGCACAAACAAACAAACAAGAAGATCCTACATTCTTTACAACTTGGCAAATGTACATGGATTACTTGTTATCCAGGTG
Source organism: Zenarchopterus dispar (assembly GCA_028564865.1). Taxonomy (NCBI): domain Eukaryota; kingdom Metazoa; phylum Chordata; class Actinopteri; order Beloniformes; family Zenarchopteridae; genus Zenarchopterus; species Zenarchopterus dispar. Next base: position 4,741,559 of record JAOWBL010000006.1, on the reverse strand, counting down.
ATTTATATATTTCTTATATTCATCAATCTCTCCATATATTTCGTTTGAAAATCAAGCATGCATGCAGCTGAAAAGGAACATTATGATACTCTGGAGCCTCAATAAAAAAACAGTACAGGATGTTACATGCATTAATAATGCAGAACTGTGAACTACTAATCCTGCAGAAACTAAAGTTAATGCTTTTCATTGACCCAAATCATGGAGCTCTGCACTTTTGGTTCTGTTCTGATTTGTCAGGCAAAGATCTATGGATATGTTTAAGAGTGACTCAGCCTGTTCCTATGATGAATCAGGCTGGAAAAACTATTACTTTGAGAAAGAGAGGCATCTCTCAAAGGAAAATACCTAATGTAAACAGTAGAGTGGTGCCCATACACCATTACCACACAAAAAATATATTTACTATAAAGTCAGCTACAGAGCAGAAAGAAAAACACACTACTACTAACATTCAAATGAGATTCAGATGTCAGTGTTACAAACCAGAGACAGTTAGGTCAACAAAAGTGATTCTTATGTATTCACATACATTGATGGATTCTATCTGGCCAAACTCCTCAAGTAAAGATGCCACATCCTGCTGTTGTGTTCTCTTGTCCAACTGGCCCACCCAGAGAGTTGTACTACAGACTGAAAATAAGACAAACATCAAATAAGCAAGGGGTGTAAAAATTCTTTGAAATTTTAAATTATGTAACTGAAAACCTCATATACCAATTTATGAGAAAACACACACAGTCGACTGATGATTTCAGCCTTCTACATACATCGACTTCAGTAGTAATGAACAGATTATGACTCACTGCTCAGTGTCTCATTCTTGGGCGGTGGAAGGCCTTTCTGCCGCCTCTCCCTCTCTTTCTCTCTCTCCCTGCGCTCCTGCGATCGAGAGCGTGGGGAGTGGTGACGGCGGTCTCTGGAGCGCGAGCGGGATCGCCTGTGCCTGGATCGTCGTGAACGGGAATTAGAGCGCGACCTCCTCCTCTTTGGTGATCTAAAAGCAAAGAAAAGACTCTATGTGATGGATGTTATTTAAACTCTTTCCCCGGGCGATTATCCAGTAACGACGAAATAATGAATAGTATGGCTAAGGAAAGTGAACACGAAGCATTAATCTTTTTAGATGCTTACCTGGAGCCTGAGTGCGATCGTTGACCATGCCTGCCATCTCTGATAGATGAATGGTCCACATCCATCGACGAATCCTGATACAATATGGAGCAAATGATATGAAATGTTGAAGGTTAACACTATTTCAGAAACACATCCTTGATTAAATCAATACACAGTATTTTAAATAATCATACAACAGTATAGATATGGCATCAGTTTACAGGCGCATGAAAGTTCATTTTAGCAATTAATTTTTTTCCCAACAAATGTTCTTTTTGTATGATGGTATTTTGTACTAGTGCTCAGTGTACCTGTTGATGCTGGGCTGCGTTCTGGGGAGGGTATAACCCTTGGAAACCTGGAGGCCCAGTGGGACCAGGGAGGAGCTGTCCTGGCAGAGCATGACCCATAGGGGGCATCACAACAGGGAAATTTTGTCCAGGCAGCAAACCACAGGCCTGGAGCTGGCCATTAGGAGGGACAGGAACCTTAAAAGATACATTATAAAAAAAATTAAAAATAAAGAAAATAAAAAGTGTGCATACATCAGGAATTCCCACAGGGGTTTGCCAGACACAGACTGAGCCTTTAGTGGTTTTGATATTTTCACACATGCAGCTTTCTTTTCTTCTTTTTTTTTAATTTTTTGTTTTGTTTTAATCCAGGTTTAAAAGAGAAATGGGCACCAACCAGGATGACTTAATAAAGATTGGGGTCTGTTAATATACTGCCAAGGAACAAATACAATATGCTCACCAGAACTATCTCACTTATTTGAGTTGCTGTAAACACCTTTAGTGAAAATGAGGTAGCAATAATAAAATGCAACAACACACGGCAACAAAATAACAAATCATACAGATTAATCATATTTCACCGTCACATGATTCTGATTTAAAATGATGACTGATGAAAGGATATCAATATAATTTCATGAATGCTTTTTACTTCAACTGCTCTTTCAGCACATTTCTTCCTTATCTCCTGCACTACCAACTCTAGTAGAAGGAACTAAAACACCAGGAGAGAAGGCGAGGAGATGAACTAAAGACAGGATGTAGAAAATGGGAACTTGAGGAATTTGTTATGTGTGTACTCCCACGTCAGTTGTAAACTGCTAAAAGTCCTCCCAAAAATCTTCATGCTACTAAAACATCAGCAAACATCACTCACACCAGAGGCACACTGTAGATAAGAATCTGATACACAGCTAATAAAGAATAAGCATTACTTTCTTCCATAACAGAGGAATTGTGCTCCACCAGTATAAGGTATACATTCAATTGTGGTGATATGAATTATGAAACTAATACTGGTGCAAATGCTACAATCTTTGCAGTGACACTAATGTTGGATTTCAAACCTGTACACAATAATATTGTTTTTTTTTCTGAATGATGAATTCCTTTTCAGTAAAGAAAAACAATTTATATTACTTGTTGTGAGAGGTCCTGTGACATGTTCATCATCTGCATATTAAAGTGCTCCGTGTTCTGGGGGAAGCCTGGAGGCTGTTGCATACTGTGATAAATATGAAAAAGAAAAAGCATTTAGCTTCATAGTTTTAACTGCATTTCCAAAGATCTAAATCAAAACTTTATACTTTCTGTGATCACAAATGCTTTGTAGCAGACATATGGCCCGGAGCTTACAAGGGGGGTTGTGAGGAGTTTTCATCCTTCTTGGTTTCTTCTCCAACCTCTGGTTCGTCATCATAGTCGAAACGATCCAGCAGTTTCTAAGAGAGGCAGATAATGAAGTTTTGAAATAGAAAAAAAATTTATATTTTTAGGAGGGTCCAGCTTGCTCGGTCTCTATTCATTCCTCTCCTGTGACATGTTCAACATGCATCAACTTACACAGTGTAGCAAGTGTTTATTAAGTAATAAACTGAGGTGTTTTATTAAAAGTGTAATTTTGCATATGCAAAACAAAAACACAGATTCACCCTGTCAAAGGCTGTTTTCTGCTGGGCTGGCTGACCAGGCTGGGAAGGTAATGGAGGTTGCGGTGAGGGAAGAGGAGGTTGTGCCGCAACTGCACCCAGGCTGGTGGAGACATTTTGGACCGGTATTTGACCGGTATGAAGTGGAGGCTGAGCGTTGGTCTCAACCTTAACCGGCTGCTGTTGCTGCTGAAAGTTCTGAAGCATCTGCTGAAGCTAAAGTCAGTGAGAAGATATAGTAATTAATGTCTAAGAAAGATACAATCAATGAGAGGACTGTAAGTGAATGAATGAGGCCAAAACTAATGCCAGTTTGCATTAGTAAGAACATACCTGCTGACCCTGTGAGGACTGGAAGAGCTGTGCCACTGCAGCCAAGGCATCAGAGTTGTGCAGCTGAGGAGCTGATGTTGTAGTGGAGTTGGCAGTTACCACAGTAACTGGCTCTTTGGCTGGAGGCGGTGAAGAACCTGAGTGAAAAGAACAAGCGTTTATCTGCAGCACACAACGTTTCAAATAGCAACTTGCTCACTATTACATCAGCGTATCAATACCACACGCCAATTCACATAACAAATTTTATTGCACATTAAAGCAATATGGATGCTTAAAATTACGTGTTACTTTTAAGTGCACGATCACACAAAATACCTGGCTCATCTGTGTTTCCCAAAGATGCAGCACCGCTGCCAGAGCCAGCTGCCATGTCCAACAGGGGCTGAATAACCTCGATTTTAAACACCCCATTCTTTTGCCACAGGTTCAGCACCCGCACAATTTTACTCTGAAGAGGGAAAGAAAGGGGAAACAGAGAAAAGTAGTAACAAGGAATACAGTGAGAATATATATATAATCGAAAAGCTTAAAAATAACAAGAATGTTCTTCGCAGTTAATTTTCAACAAACTATTTCTGTTCTTACTCTGTCCTCCATGGGGCAAAGGCAGAGGTTCTCAAAAGTTCCTGTGATGTTTTTGGTGAACCTTGGTCCAAAAACGTCTTTGTCTGCACCAAACTGGTGCCTGGACTGCCTAACAATGGAATCCACCACATACAAGCCCGCCACTTTATACTCAGGCTTACACTGGATAGAAAAGATGGAGAAAAGAGGTCAGATATTATCATATTTGCCGAGGATGAACTTATCACTAAATGAAAAAGGGATTTGGCTAACCTTTTTGATAAACTTTTCCACAATCTGGACCACATGCTTGTAGAGCTGAGAAAGACAAGCAAGAAAGTGTGATTTCATTTAGGCTTTAAGATCAGAGAAGACAACTTTACATAAATGAACAATAAGTCTATGAATACAGAAAAGCCAAGCTAATCCTCACTTTCATAGCTTTGATTGCTGATTTGGTGATGGAGATCATCTTTGCCCGAGATATTGGAGGTTTGGAGTCCATCAATGAGAACAACTAGAGTAGAAAAGATAATAAATGGGTAAGAGATGGTCAGATATTCCATTGCATTTAGTTTTTCTTTTACCTTGGTCTCCTTTCATATCAAACTGTTGCAGAGTTGGAACCATTTTTTAATGGGAACTAGTGGTAGTAGTCCTCATGTTTGAGAACATCTAGTCACTAAGTGAATATTCATAAGTGAAGATCCAAGGCTCATAACCACAACACATAACTGTGATTTGCATTCACCAACTGCATTGTTTTTCTCCTTCTGTACTATATAGAAACTGGTACTGAAACAGCAACATGTACTTGACTATTATGCTTATAAGAACCTGGTGAACTAAACAAGACCTGGCCTAGCCTGTTGTAATGTTTGTGTTTGCCATTTAATCTCAGTGCTGGATGAGATTACTGGAAAACTATCATAACTGGTGCACTGCATGGTGTTGTAGGCATTTGGCACAAACACGAGGAAAAACAAACAACAGTGCACGACTCGCTCTGTGTTTTTAACTGGACTCCTTACAGTATAAATCGTGATTCCCCAGGCCTATAAGCTGTTTGGCCTGCAGCCTGCTCAACAATCACATGGTGTGGATATTACTGAAACAGAAATGGACACTTGATTTGTAAGCTTGCTGTTTGCAAATAACTTGGTATCGCGCGCTAATGCATGGCATTTCGAGGTGTTGCCAGCAGCAGTGGTACCAACACCAGTTGTTTTGATGAACACAGCTTACTCCCACTCGCTAAACTAATGGAAAACACACTGAGGGCAGGCTTGTCTAGATGTGGTCGTGTTAGCTCAGTAGCCATTACAAAAGTACCCCACTCCATGCAAGAGCTTTACTTCAGCAACATAGTCGTTTATTCAATCAGACTAAAGAAAAATGAGACGCTGAGCTTTAAGGCCCACTTGGTCCGACCTTCTCGGCTAGGCTCGGTGCTTTACAGCCGCACCATCATGACCAGCACAGCCAGAGTTCTGGGTCCCTGCGAACCCCGCGGGCGGTTTACCTCCTGGTTGAAGGCGTTGACGGCATCCATGATTGCAAGACACTCTGGGCTTGCACCTTAACTCCTGATTCCCCGCTCAGAACAATGTTTGTTCAAGGAAGGGTCGGTACAACATGTCCGCTCCCGGTAGCTAACGCCACTTAGCCTAGCATCGGTAGCTGCTTTCGGGTCGGCGGTTACAGCAAAGCATGATGGGATCCGGTGATGTTGAATCTATATTCTGTCCACTGGAGGGCGCACTCCTCGCGGACAGTCATTTAATTCGGTCCATTTTCCAAACAAACGTATTTACTGCGAAAACGCCTCTGAGGCAAAGCTTATATGTGGAAAAAAAGTAGATTTAATTAGATACGTAATATTCCTATAATTTTTCCTGTTTTGATTTGTAATATAATTAGCCCATTTGCACCCAAATGTACAACTTATTAGGGACCCTGAGTCAAAATTTACATCAAAAGAAAACAAAAATCTATGAAATCATCATATATCAATATTTTTCAGATACTTTCTCTGGGTAGGGGGGTCACAAACCACTGTCTTCCCAGTGCTGGTCCCAAGCCTGGATAAATGCAGAGGGTTATGTCAGGAAGGGCATATGATTTAAATTCTATGCCAATTAATCAATGATGCAAGTCGCAAATCTGATTTCCATGCCGGATCAGTCAATGTCTGAGCTGACACCAACCGCCACCAATGCTGTTAACCTGCAGGGTGCTGATGGAAACTGGACTACTGTGGGTCAAAGAAGGAGGAGAGGAGGAAGGTGTGTTCACAGGCAGACAGAGAAGAGGAAAGTCAAGAGGCAAGGACTGAGAGTGGGGACTTTGAATGTAGGGACTATGACAGGAAAAGGTAGAGACATGATGCAGACGAGGAAGGAGACCAGACCAGGAGCCCAGAAGCAGGATTTAAGTTGTTCTATGTCGTTGTTGATGGGAAAAGGAACGGTGTAGGAGTTATCTTGAAAGAGGAGTTTGTTAGGAATGTTGTAGCGGTGAAAAGAGTATCAGATAGTGATACATCTAAAGTTGGAAATGTTGCTTAATGTGTTGTTTAATATTGTCAGTGGTTATGCCCCACAGGTAGGATGAGTTAGAAGACAAGGAGAAATTCTGGAGTGAGGTAGATGAAGTGATGCAGAGTATCTCCAAAAGTGAGCGAGTGGTGATTGGAGGAGATTTCAATGGTCATGTCAGGACAAAATGGTGGAAGCTGAAAAAGGAAGAGTGTTGCAGCTTTCATAGAGAAGTAGAGACAGGTTCTGGGTGTCAAGGAGGTGCTTCCAGATGACTGGACAACTGCAGCTAATGTGATCAGGGAGACAGGTAAGAAAATACTTGGTATGTCATCTGGGAAGAAGGTAGATAAGGAGGCTTGGTGGTGGAATGAGGAAGTGCCGGAGTGTGTATACAGAGAGATAAGTTAGCTAAGAAGAAGCGGGATACTGCTAGAATTCCCTGGTGTTCATGAAAGTTCATAAATAAATTATTGTAAAGTTCTCAGATCCTGTAGTTGCAAAACAAGCTCACATCATTGCCCCTCTGCCACCATGCTTGACAGTTGGTATGGAATACTGATACGATGTGTTTGGTTTTCACTAAACACTGTGCATTGTGGAATAAAGACCTTCGTCTTATCTGGAACAAGAACATTGTTCTTGATGTATTGTGTTTTATTCAGATGCAACTCTGCAAATCAAACTCTGCTGTCATATTTTGTAGCGAGGATTTCACTTAGCAACCCATATAATAAGCCATGTTTGTCCAGTCTTTTTTTTTTTGTCTTGTAATAAACTAGATTATACCAGCTAAGCCATCCCAAATACATACAATAGCTTTAGGGTGCTTTTGCAGTTTTACTGAGCATTTCATAGTCTGACTTTGTTAGGCTAGTTGTCTGTGTCTTCCAAAATCTTAAACGTTTTCAAGCAAAGAGAATAACTGCAACAGTTGCAAAATGCACTTTTTCCATTGAAAAGAGCTTCTATTGTTTCCAATTATCATGCAAATCGACAAGTTTCTTGAAAGCATTGTGTCAGCAGAATGATTAAATAGACATCAGCTCAATTATGGCACAACTTAAATTTGACAGAAATTTCTTGTAATACAAAAAAACTCCGGTAGGTGGCACACTTAATCTTCTAGGGTTCAGGTCTGGGTGTCGTATAAAGTATCTGCAAAGCATGGTCCATCAGTTAAGTGTTTGGATTGTGCCTTTTAGTGAACCATACATTAAAGCAAAACAGAAAAAAAAGTAACAGCATGGTCCAAATTCTCTAAATTTCCTAATACAGGTGTGGACTTTCAAACTAGCTTTTTAGTCTATACAATCCTTCAGAGGACATTGTCATAAACTTATTGGGGGTTTTCTTTTCTTTTCACCAAAACCGTGAAAACAGGTTGACCCGAGACACATACTGGAATAAATTACGTCTTAAACCGTTCCCCCTCCCCTCAGGTGTCCTCCTTTGAGTGAGGAACGCCGTGTTAATTAGGCCAGTGGACACCTCAGCGAGCCGTGGCTTAAACGACCCTTTGTCTGTGCCTTTACAGTCTGATGTACCACTATTGTCTCACCACTTGAGGTTAGGTCAATAAAACGCAAACAAAAGAACAGCTACGTGTCAGTGACAGCCTTTATATTGTCATTATATTGGCATAACCTATCTGTCCCATCGCCAGGAAAGAATTTTGGTCCGGCTGGTGCGCAGCGAAGGGCTGTGAGCATGTGGCTACTTTACGCACAAAGAGCCTGCACATCTAAAATAGACACGCATTTTAAAATCACATTAAATTAATCTGTGACTTCCTAAATTTACTATCCCAACGGTGATTCTGCCCATGTCTTTCCTCCAGTTCCTAATGTCTTCTTTGTTCATACACATGTACAACCTGAGCGCACCACAGTCAGCGCAACTGCAGGGCGGTGGTACCGGTAGACTTGTTGTTCTCCTTGTTCCCACATGCGCTCCTCCCGCCTGCGCTGATTGGATTGAAAAGTACCACCGCTACCGTCACTCGGTTTTTCTTTTTCTTTTTTTTTCAGATTTTCACCCACACACACTAAGGGAACGCCCACCCACAGGACCGGGAAAGTCACTTCAAACTAGAAAACACGTTGTCTTCACACAGATCGTTTGTGAGACGTTCATGTTTGAGGGGCGAGCGTACGGGGTGCCCCAGACCGAGCCTCACTTTTTAAATCCTCGCATGTGACAAGGCAGGTTGCGTCAGTTAGGTTACTAACTTTCCATTACTGAGTTTGTTTTTGTGTGTCATTTAAATCTAAGCTGATACACACGCCAAGGAAACTGCTGAGTGCGCTCGCTGGATGCTTTGGGTGAACAGGTGGCGCAAGCTCCAGTCCCCTTAATTTGTCATTAGTAGCCAGACGCACACTGAGCGGAGAAAAACGCACTGTACCGGACGCTGAGCACTTAATAGGCTACCTACCTTCGGTCCTTTAAGGTGGGTGAGATCAGAGACGCGCGTGTTCCTCCCTTGTTATATGGATATATTTGACAAGGGAGCTGTGATGCCAGTAGCGGATAACGACATGGTAGTGGACAACAGCCACGGGTTGTACGAAGCCAAAACCCAAAACAGTGCCGGGAATGAGAACCTCCTCCCGGCCTCTCTATGCAGTCCTGCGGCGGACATCCTCAAGAACTTTTATCACACTAAACGGGTCGGGAACTATCTGATCGGGAGGAAGCTGGGAGAAGGGTCGTTCGCCAAAGTTAGAGAGGGTCTCCATGCGCTAACGGGAGAGAAGGTGAGTGGAAACTAGTGAGACACCAGTCTTTTTTCTTTTTCGTGACACTTGTCTTGTATGTTGGCATATATAAAATATCAATTGTAAATACTTCGATTTATTTTATCTTTAAAAAAAAAAAAAGAAATCAGTCGTTAGTCTCATGTGGCCAATGTCTGTTATAGTTTTCATTTTTATTTTAGGACAGCTGTCACTTTGTTTGTACCTGCAAATTGCATAGTCTTTATTTTGTGCAACATACCACTAAAAATATGCATAACAAATTAGTGTTGCACTATTATTGTAGGATGTCACTACAGTAATTTACTGTATATTCTCAGATAAAAAGTAATCAGTGCTGTTTCCAATCAAATCCTTTTGTTTATGAGCTCCTGCAGCACCGCCAGCTGTTAAGATTTAGTCTTTGCGCTGCAGGGCCGCTTGAGTGACAATATTTACCTGTTTTGTGTGTTAGAGACACAGAGAGATGTATTTCTGTTCTAAGGTATTGGATGAGAAGCCTCGCTTTGTCTGCTGCTGCTGGTGATCTCACCTTCAGCGGCCGCGCATGGCTGCGATAGGGACACAGAGGAAAACTGACCGGCCTATGAGCGAGCAGAGTCCCTACTTGCATATGAAATGGTGTCGTTGATAAATGGACTTGGGTGTTATTATGATTCCGCAAGCGCAGCGCTTTGAGATGGGCAACCATTGGCCACTGGTTGCCTTTGTCTCTGCATCTTCAGGATTTTTTTTTTTTTTTTTTGATAGCAGCCCATAAATTTGCATATTAGAAAAACAAGCCCCTTCCATTCCCTGCATGTTCCTGCCAGTATAACCGGTTTCTATGTTTACTTACAGGCGCAGCATGCGCTTGCCTGATACTGAAATTAAATTTTGTCTAACAGCATTAAGACGGATTGGTTCAGCATGACCCATCAGCACCCTTTCTTACACCGTGAAGAGAAAGCGCCCCTCTCATTTGCCCCCTTCCCTCACAGTCTTTTGTTGAGGATGATGCAAACACTGGCAATCTCATGGCCAAGTAAATCTCTTTCATTGATCTGAATGCAGGTGTCCAACAGGCACAGTGAGAGATGGCATGCCAGTGGATTTATTCAAGCAAGAGAGTGTTCAAAAAGCAATTAAACACAGAACCCCCTGATATCCTCCCCACTTTTGTGGCATCACTAGAAAGGTGGTGGGTAAGCAGGGTTGAGAACCCGGGAGTGTGTGTTTAAAGGCAGGGGGTATGAAAGTGAGGAGAGGTGAGTGATAGTGTTGTTGGGGTCATGGGGTTGCAGAGGTCACATGCATGTGTTTTTGATGTCTGTAACCCACTTTCCCCTCTATAAACCCCTGCACCCACACCCCCACACACCCCTTTTCTGTCTGAGGGCAGCCTGATAAACAACTGAATCCCCCAAAAGCCCCCAGGCAGGGCGCTCCCCTCCCCCTCTATACTCAAACCCCTCCTTATATACACTAGCCTACTGTAAATATACAACCCCACCCTCCCACCCTCCATGCATCTCCTGCGCCCCCTATCTCATCCATTGGTGTAAACATGGACCATCTATAACCCTTAAGCAACAGCGCGCGCACAAACACACACACACACACACACACACACACACACACACACACACACACACATACACACAGTAACAGGGATA
>JAOWBL010000006.1:4677343-4708569 GCA_028564865.1 Zenarchopterus dispar | reverse complement strand
TGTGTGTGTGTGTGTTTTGTGCTCTGTCTATCGTACAGGCTCAGCTTGTATCCAGGAACATGGACAAGTCTGTCACCCACCAGGCTATAGTCCAGCTTTCTGAGGTATTTCTCCTTCTGTGCCCAGTTGTCGTCATGGAAATAAAAACCTTCCACCGTCTGCTATCAAGGCTTGTGTGAACTTTTTTTTTTTTGATACTCTCCAGGAAGTCAATGCACTGAAAAAAGAAATAATCCCCCTGAAAAAGAAATTAGAGCCTTACATGGACCTAAGCCCGGTATGTTCATTTTCAGTTGGTACCAGACTCGGTATCCATTTCTACACACAAAACATTGTATTATATCATATTTTCAGACATTTATCTATGTTTTTAACTTGCACAAACAGCTTTATGTTCCTGAATGTGGGTTTATGAAAGGTTTTTGTTTCCCTTTCAAACTCTCAGAGTCCATCTCTTGCACAAGTCAAAATAGAAGAGGCAAAGAGAGAACTGGTGAGTCTCCTAATAATTCACAATTTAGTCTTGTACAAGACATGCTTACTTACTTTTAAACCTGTTTTTTTCCCTCAAATCCAGGCCACACTTGATTCCCAACTTGAGAAGAATGTGGATTTTAAATAAAGATATGTGTGTTTATGTGATGTCACAGTCATTGTTTTACAAAAATGAATAAAGTTTTCACCTCCATGTCTTGGTGATGTGCCGTATATTAAGTTTCAGCAGACAAAGAATTCCTGCCACTTGAGTCCTGTTAAAATGTAAAGTAGTTTTTTTGGGAGTGAAAGTGATATTTGGGCTCCTTGTGCATTACAAGTGTATGGCTCAGTCTCTAAACTCTGGGAAAACTCTGGTGGACACATAAGCAGCATTAGCAAGTTACGTTTAATATTAATTTGAGGAAAGCAGGACACGTTGATGTCTTTGATACATATCTGCGTCATACATTCTCACTTATAACCCTTCAAATGCTGTTGTATAAGATTTTAAAATGAACATTAATAACTCCCTCTAGCATTTCAAAACAATTGTGATCTCCTACCACAAACCTAATCATGCACCTTTATTTACAATAATCAAGATTGTAAACAAAGATCTTTTTCTCCTTTGGTTGGGTCTCCTCCCTGCATCCCCTCCCCTTCCTGTTTGTTACAAACATCAATAACACTAAGTGTTTTGTCTCCATTCTCTAGTCACTGCAGTTTAAATTAAGGTTCTTGTTCCCACTTTGAATTAGTTTTAAAATAATGTCTGGAGAGCTTTCCCTTTGGAAATGTTTATTTGGCAAATGCATGTTGACTGTGGATGTGTCTTCCCAAATATCAGAGAAAGATGGAAATAGCAATATTATAAGATGACATTATGGGGGGAAAAAAACATTTCAAACACACACAGAGAGAACACAACCCTAACTTTGGAGCAACTTAAGTCTGAGAATATGCCATTTAGTGAATTTGCATGGTACTGTGATGTCACAAACCCAGATCAGAGTAGAGCTGTCCAGCTTCTCATGCTTTATCACCAACTCATTTCACGTCTTGCTAAATTTTCTGTATATCTTAAGTGGGTAGTGCAATGTTATAACACTGATTTGAAATCAGGAATAGCCTTTGGAAGAAAGGGGTGAAGTAAGTGCTTTTCATGCAGCGGTTGCATTTTATAGGTACAAAAACACAGGCCAAATGAAGGCAATACAGCAACAAATCAGTGTGTGATTACAAGCAGCTAGCCAGGATTGTGGTGTTATTTGAGTGATGGGAGTGTAATTAATAACTGAAGTGTGATCCAGAATGAAGACTTTGTTCTCTGCTACCTCTGATGGCATAATAGTGGTAATGAAATGTTCCACTTTTGTGCACTTCACAAAGCACATCCACACATCTGTAATGAAATGCTTAAACAGAAGCAGTTCCACTGTATCTCTGTTATTTTTGACCGAAACATGTCATTAAGACCCCGGGAAATGAAAGCTTAATATTCTTTCTTTAAATGAGCTAATAACTATAATTTCAGCATTATTTTTTAAAATGTAAGAAACATTCTAAATTTTACAATGAATCCTGTCTTAGATCTCCTCAGATGGAGTGAATTCACTGTCTGGCATGAGTTATGCCTTATAAGCAAAGCACATGTAGATTTTCTGAGTTTGACAACAAGATTCCACAAGTCTTTGATGGATAACAGGATGTGAAATGGGTGTATGAACCACACCAAGGTGCCTGAAGGTAAATAACACAGAGGATGGAATCAACTTGTCCCGTCTGTATGCAAAACATCCCCCCACAGTGTCTCCTCTCTAGACTAATAGTCTCCCTCACATAGAGTTGAGGGGGGAGACCTCTCCGCTCTCTGTCAGTTGGACTGTTGTGGGTCTGCTTTGCAGTCTGATATGAAGACTGACCCGTTACCATGGAGGAGGTCATGGATGCAGACTGGGGAGTAGATTTCCCACTGGGCCCCCCAGCTGCCCTGAGAGACACCATGTTGTTAGGTATCAATTCTTGGTGAAAAATAAAGTAGTTAAAAGGCATTTGTTAACATGTATTATCTTTGTCGAGTAAATGTAGTACTTTTATCTGATTTTGAAGGCTTTGACCCTACTGGTCAAGCTTTTTCAGATCTTTTACATTGGATTTATATTTCGAATTTATATTGATTCTGCATGGTTGGTTATACAGTTTAATAAATATGAACGGCGAGACAAAACACTCGGAGAGGTGAACAAAAGTGGTTCAAATCAAAGGTTTGATTGCATACATGTCGTCCAAATAACCTAAAACTTAAACGAGGAAAAATAATCGCTGATAGTGGAGCACGGCGGCTGATAATTCTTGCAGCTGATATCTAAAAGATCAACTTGTACCCCACGGAAGGAGCGCATGAAAATCCTCGTGCGTCATCCCATTGAGCGTGTCGCCCATGTTCCCTTTAAAATAGTTGTATGCGCCACGCCCACTCCAAAATTCCCACTCAGATTTTACTGTAACTTGCTATTAGTTTCCACCCATGTATCCGTTCCCGAGCGCGTGCTTGTGTCCGAACGCGGGACCCCCGCACCTCCTCGTCCGTCACTTTTGATCAACTTGTTGCGCAGCTGCTATTTCTAAGCCCCCTCCTCTGTGGTGCGTCGCCGCAGTGAGACAGGCGCTGCTCCTCTTACAAACTTTCTACCTATGGCGGGATGAAGCTCCACACCGAGGCCTCGTGGGATCCTCTCACCTTTTTCTGGTTGGGGTTTTATGACGCGGATTCATCGATCCTCCTAATATGATCAAAGGGAAAGGGGATGCGAGTCATGAGCCGGACACGTCCCTGTCCCGGACTGGACTGGAGCCACAGCTTCTTCTATCTGACTTTACTCCTGTGGACCAGACGGATGAACGGGCTTGCAGACTTTTCAAGTGAGATGATGATGATGATGATGATATTGATGATGATGGGGTAACATAGAGGAGGAAAATACTCATAGACCTCCAGGAAGGGGTTTTATCCATGTAAGGAAACTGCAGAACCTTGCTATTTGAGCAGGTGGAATGATGCTGGAGTTTAGGGGAAGATGATGTTTGCATACATGAAAAGCTGTACTTTTAAACACAATACACAGATTGGTCAACTGGCATTTGCCATAATTTGGCACCTAATAAAGGTTCAAACCACCTGACCTGGAGATGCAGCAGAAGTAGGTCCTAGAGTAGTTGTTTGTGTCTGTATCTAAAATACGTCTGTTATTCCAGCTTCATGTGCAAAGCTGATTGAGTTTCTCCGGATCACAGCCTGACTATGTTCTGTTCTGTGACAGATTACCTATCCAGGATCATCACCAGCCACTCTGCTCGCGCGTGTGATGGAACGCCGCTGCGACTCCACTGTCCACGACACTCTACCATCTCCATCCAGTCGGCCTTCTACGGGAGCGGCGAGGTCTGGCTGTGCAGAGCAGACGCTCCACCTGCACCCCACAACCACAGCTGTTCAGCTTTTACTGCTCTACAGGTACATTTTACATATTTGACATGTGATGCTTTTCCACAGTTTTTGGGTGAGTTGCTTTTATAGTTGGGCTTTGAAGATTTTGACTGGTTTGTCCCTTGTAAGAGTTTTAGTTTTGCAGTAAGCCGGTGATTGCTCTTTATAGAACCCTGACTTAGTTTTTCTTATAGGGAGCAAATCACTCTCTTTTCCACATGATTTAGCTCTCTTTAGATAGCCAGATCAAGTGTGATGGACTTTGTTTGTTGTGCAGAAACTGCTATCAGAGTGTCAGAGCCATAGAGACTGCCAGCTGCCTGTCAATCATCTTCTTTTTGGGAAGGACCCCTGTCCCGGCACTACCAAATACCTCCATGTGGATTACAAGTGTAAACCCAGTGAGTTCAGCAACTTAGATCTCACTTCTCTGGCTCTTCTCCATCAGTTTCTCTCACATGTTTACCTGAGAATGAGCACGAGACACCAACATGAAAACAACAACACCCAATGTTCTATCATGTCATCATCGTCACTATCCCCCTCACCCCCAGCTGAACACAAAAGACATGTGGTATGTGAAGGAGAGACCATGGTTCTGCGCTGCAGGCCCCCCAGGGTGCTCAACATCTATGCAGCTGTCTATGGCAGACGTCTGGGTCAGACTGACATCTGCCCCTCACACATGACAAGACCACCCCCATTCGGTGAGTCTATGTGAGTTTCGTACTAACAGACAACACGATATCTTGATAAATCACTCAAAACCGGCAGTGACACACCACTGTGGTGGTTCCAAGTTTTAATCATTTCTACAGAAATCTTTAAACCTTCAGTCACTCTTTTGATTAGACTGCCCTCATAGAGACACTGTGATATTGCGTCAAGACCCTGAAACCAGTACCATAGTAACTATTTTTTAGTCATTAGCTGTACTTTTGAAGGTTCTACTTATCTGAAGTCCTTCTGCTGAAGGTGATTTGAGTCATTCTTCTCTTTGAATATATCGACTCTATGGATATGGAAAAAAAAGAAGGAAAGTTGGTCTACATCACTATGAAGAATATGACCTTAAATGAAGAAAAATACAACCAAAAACAGTTAAACTACAGCTATGAAACCTAAATTCACTGTTAACTAAAACGTATGTGTTGCTAATGGAATAATAACTAACAAATATTCACTGACATAAATATTTTCTCTGTTAGATTAAAAAATGTCAGATGTCTGCCAAAAAAGAGGCTCAGCTCTAGTTAAACAGCAACCAAAATTGTAACAGTGGTTACTGATTTAGTTCCACTGCAGCTGATCTACATGAGCAAACATCACCTGCGCACATTCACTTGCTCTTTTTCAATGATAGTTTCCCTCAGCGTCTCTTTTGCTGCTCCTGCAGAATGTCTGAACCACGAGGCTGTACATTTGGTGTCCAAGTCCTGCTACAGCAAGCAGAAGTGTGCTGTTGCCATTGGCAACCAGACCTTTCGGGACCCCTGCGTTCCAGGAACCAGGAAGTACCTCAGTGTTTTCTATTCTTGTGGTATGACTCCATTCTGCTTCCTCATTCACAAAATTGTACTCCAAGCCCACTGATAAACTAAAACAAGGTCTTGGAAATAGGAACAGGCTCCCATTGCTTTTTGAGTGTCTCACGTCATTTATGTTTTTGTTTTGGCCTTGTTCATTATGTGAGGGTTCCTTCACTGAAAACCGGCAGCTTCCGACTACAAGTTCTTATCTGCTGATCCCAGCCATCAGCTGTTCCTACACTATTACACCCAAAAAGCACATGAGCAAGGAATAATAGACTCTTAGCTCAGATTCTCACATCCTGGTGTACTTCCTGCAACTGGGACAAATAAATGCCAGGCAGGACATCCAAGTGACATTGTTCATGTGTCATAATTTCTCTTCTTGCAAATATTTTTTCTATTTAGAGTGCAACAATGTGTGCTAATCTTGCAAGTGGGTTATTAATATAAGCAAGTGAGTTCATGATTTTAGATGCCATTGTGGCCCCAGTTGGGGTGTGGGCGAGCAGCTTGCTAACAAATCTTCGACTGCAGAGTCACAGACACAAAGTTATACTGTCAATTGACTCACAGCAATACAAAGACTCTTCTGTCTTCCTCCCAATAGTCCCGCAGATGTTATTAAAGGAGGCAGATACCAACACAATAAGCTCCACTTCATTTCCTACTACAGAAAAAGGTAAAACCATCATCCCAACTGCTGCAGCTTGACTTTTTTTACGGTCTTTCATGATCCTATGTCATGCTTGCAATCTTCAACAGCTTATCCTTCAGATCTGGAAGAACCTTCACCAAAAGGCTCAAGTAGGCCAGAAAACTCAGGAGCAATGATGAGCAACTCTCTCCTGACTTATGCCTACATTAAAGGTCAACTCCATATGCATGCGCTCATTCATTAAATTGTACCCACGCCAGAAATGTCTAATTTCTCTTTCTTTTATTCCCACACAGAGCGGCCAGAAATGGCAGCACTTCTGTTCACCTCCAGCGTGTGTGTCGGGCTCCTCTTCACGCTGCTGGCGCTGTCTGTCCGAGTGACCTGCAGAGGGAAACGGCTCAGAGGTTACAGACTCACAGACAAGTCTGGAAGCCCTGCCGTTCACCATCGGGAAGAGGGCAACGAGGAGGATAATGATGATGAAAGTGAAGATGAAGACGATGGGGGAACAGAGAACTCTTTACTCTCAGATGCAGAGAGGAAAGCCATACACAGCTGGGAGGAAGTGACTTATGTGAGCGAGGCAGCTGAACGGGCGGAGAGGATCGAGCGCAGAGAGATGATCATTCAGGAGATCTGGATGAACTCCTACCTGAACGACAGCTCATATTAAATATATCACATTTTCTAGATGTCGTTCGAAAGCGGCGTGTTTTTCTGCAGTAAGCCTTCACCATGGGTGCACATCCCTTGATTTTTTTTTTTTAACATTGTAAAATATATCTGTTTTACCATGTAGTATAAGAGGATTATAAGGTAAACCAACGGGATTTGACTGATGCTGTAAAAACTATGGTTATGGGGGTTTAAATTATTTATTTACACTAATTTATCCTGTAAGAAAAGAGTCAAATCACTGGTCACAATTCATAATGCTGTGTATCATAGAGTAGTGTCCTTATCAGAAATGCATGGCTGGATCAAACCAAATAACATGTGAACTGCGTGTCCTTATTTCTAAACAGATCAGGAAGAACAGTTTTAGTAACAGTTCATGAAGTCATGCAAAGATGACTTCATCAGAACAGAATGATTATGTGTGAACTTGCCTGCCTGCAGTCCTAACTGTTCATCGACTGATAACGTTATTAAACAATAAAACATGCTATGAACTGCTGAACATCTGAAACCTTACATCAAACATGTCTGGTCTCTCCAGTTCCCAAACACATTCACAGCATTGTTAAAAGAGACCATACTTTCGCTGTTGATGCCATCAAATTTTCAAAAGGTATATATTTATTGTAATTTTTTTTTTATAAAGCACTAGGTTCAAAATTAATTTGCTTCTGTATTGTAATTTAATCTTATGTACGTTACTCAGTTTCCACACTTTTGTAAATAACTGTATAAAACAATCACATTGATTTATTTGTTCTCTGCATTTCTGAAAGTTAAAACTGCCAGCTATTCACACCAGAGGCCCAAGACACATGATCCCATTTCACCTTCTCCTCTATTTCTTTTAAGGCCTTAAATCCTAAAGTACAAAATGTAAAGTTACTCTTCAGATCCCCAAGCTACTTGTAGGATTTTGTTTTCAGTGAACTGTTCCTTGAAAATGACCTTTTTGAATCACAATTCAGCTCTGTCCACAGCTCCAGCCTCCTCTGGTGTGTGAAACGTAGTTTGAACGCTGCAGTTCCCTCATCTCTGCGGAGATGATTACCATGTGTCAACTTCCTGTCAAAGGTGCATGTGCCACTATCGTGGGACAAAGAGAGGAAAGGTGTAGCATCCTTGTTTCTACACTGTGAGCGTTGTAAAACTACATTCACATAAAAGACACTTGGTAAATTGGAAACAATTCTTTTATTTATTAATTATTTTACACAGTAAAAATGTCATTTTGTGCTTGGAAAAACTTTAAAATATATCAGATTTATTAAGACACCATGTTTCATGTTATATAATGTGCACAGATATCCTCTTTAAAGACCAGCACTCATAGATATCTGCTAGATAAATAACACTGGTAGACACTAGCGAACAACAAGAAGAAACTGATTTCAGGTTTGTTATAAGGCGTCTTGGCCAGATGCACACAGAGCTGTAAAAAACCAGCTTTATTTTGGCCTCCATTTGATATTAGTGAGGCCTTGAAACTGCCGTTTGAGGGCCTGTCTGTCTGACCACTCAGAATCCAGGTGACTGTCATCGTCTGCCTCATCCAGTTTCTGAAAACATTAAAATGATAAAATGAGTCTTCTTGTTCAGTTCAGTTATGTGGAAGATTTTGTTTTAGTTTGCCTGACCTCACCTTGAGTTCTTCCTGCCTTCTGTAGTACTTCATCATCATTTGTTTCTGCTGCTCCTCAGTGATCAGAGGCTCTCTCGCTGGCGCCCCCTGTCCTGTCTGAAGCAAAGATGGAATATAATAAGAATAAAATAATATAAAAATTAAAGAAAAACAAACTGAAACAGCTCCCACCTTTTGTATTTTTACCACTAGTTTTGTCTTTTCATTTTTGCCTATGTAGTCCTGCAGCTTTTTCCCTCTTTGCATCTCTTTGGCAGCCCACCAAAGCTGACATTCGTCCTCAGTGATCACTTGCAGAGATGCCTGAGGCATGGAGACAGATGGAGATGGAAGTGTAAGCAGCTTCAAAGTAACTTCAAATAAATATTTAATAATTTTTTTTTAGCTATTTATGCCTTTGTTGTAACAGTAAGCCAATAACTGACTGAAATGTGATCAGCTGCTTTCACCTGTGTCCCTGAAAGATCTTCTTGGTCCTCGAACTCCATCCTTATGGGGTCATGAGGAGGAAGGCCCATGGGGTACACAATCATGACTGCACCTCTTAGCTGATCTAGTGCTTCCTTTACAATCTCCATAGTGACACAAACATTTGCTTGAACTTGTTTCTGCAAGACAAGGGCAACAAAAGATTTTTTTTTCTTTTCCAGCATCTTAGCAAATAAAGCAACCAGTGATGAAAAATTCTTAACAATAACACTGACTTTGGAGACAAGTGCCTTTGCCTCATCAACTGTTCTCATCAACACCTCTTTCATTTTATCAGTTGGGGCTGGCAGAAAGGAAAGAGATGGTTTAAATAAAATTGGCAATAATAAATATGCATTTGTTTGAATTTAATTTTCGTCTGCATAGACCACACTAAAGGGGTGTTTTCTTACCGTGTCCATTTCTCCTTCCAATCTCATCCTTCCGAAATATGGTTCCTTTACTGGGAGTGCACTTGTCTTCCCATTCATCCTTCAATTTGAGCTCATCAATCTGCTCATCTGTGAGCCCCTGCATGTTGGGGGGGAGCGTGATACCATGATCTGCAAGCTCTGGGATCTCTGGGGGTAAACAAACACAAAAACATGGAAGTCAATGCCAATACTTAAATATCTGCAACCATACTAATAGTTGTGTTAAGAAATAACCGTTTGTCATGTAGTATAGTTTTACTAGGTTGTCAAACACAGAAGAACACCTCTCTCCAAATGCAGGCAGCGCGGAGGATAAGTTTTCACCTGAGCATAATCTGTCCACTTTAAGCCTGCCGTTGTATATCGCTGTAATTTGCTGGATAACCGTGTCCACGGGCGCGTCCACCGTCGTTACGAAGAGAAACTGGCTCTCATCTCCGCGTTTAACATGCAGCTGCACCATCTTTACCTGCTCACCCCCTAACAAAATATATACGTTTACAGATGAAAGTTTGCTCCTCAATAAACTCACAGGGTGTCTGGATGATAGCAATGTCCGGTGTCTTTCGGGGGAAACAATAATGTTACCATGACAACAGCGGAGTGCGGATGGTTCCAGAAAAAAAAAACAAACACGGCTAATGTTAGCTTAGAGTTAGCTATTTACATTTAGGAGCGCAATTTCTACGGTTCACAGTGGTTGAAAAGCTCAACACGTACCTGGGCAATAAAAAAAACCAAGAAGTCTCTTCACTACCCAGGATGGACTCACTGTTTTACAAACACAAGTATATTAAATTCAAAGCACATTGGACGCGTCTAAATACTTCTTCTGGTGAAATTTATTGACCTCTCCGACTAATGCCACTATTCCTACTGCCCCCTCATGGTAAAGAGTGGTACCTCTGAAAATAGTATAAAACAGGCAAAACATCATTTCAATTTAATTTATAATTTAATACTTTTATGCAGCATTCTTGACATTTTAAATAATTTGATTTTTTTGCTGTTTTTTGACAATCAATTGGGCCAAAAAATTTACCAGAAACAGGGTCGTACAGACATAGACCATGTGATCAGGAGGTCACATATCCAAAAAGAGACACAAACAGCCAGACACAGATACTTAGTGGTATGGCATTCCCTTATTTGTCCTAGTGAGTACCTAGCATAATTTATGGTGAAAGATGTCTTGGTGCATGTGGAGTAAATGGTTTAAGACTAAAGTACATATAAAAAAAAATGAAAGCCAGTTACAGCCTTAAAAAAACCCCAAAACAAATAATGTTAACTTACATTTATTTATGCATACATACAACACAAATTGCTTCATACATGAATGTGCCAGCTGCTGTGTACATAAAATATGGAACATTGGATATTATCATGAATTACAGCTTTAATGTATTTACTTTAATACATACAGAATGCTTCACAACACAGACTCTTATTTACTATGGATTATAGCCATAAAAACGGACACCAAACTCACAAAAGGAGCAGTTTCCTAGAAAATCTCATCTTGAACTGTGACATGACACAAAGCTCTGGCTAGTCATCTACTGCTGATACAGTATCTACTACACACATCTGGATAACAACAATGTAAATCTGTGATGTCAAGTAAGCAAATGCAGCCTCATACACTTACTGACACATTTACTGTGTAGTCAGTGATGGTTATTTTTACATATATGTTAAGAGCGCAGAAGCAACACTTATCTGGTACTTTCTTAAGTCTGATGATTCATCCCGTATGATCCATCAAAATGCTAACAGAGATTTTAGCTGATTAAATAACTTCTGAGAGCTGGATGGAAGGAGTTTGTGTTTATACTGCAGCAGCTGGTGTGTGTCATGTTGGGGAGGATGGTACTCTTACTGATCCTTTTGCACATTTATTGCTGCTCACCATTGTGTGGTGAACAGCAGTGAACAAGTCTAACAAGCAGTACTGCACAAAATACTGACACATCACTTCTGACAACACCTCAAAAATAGTTAAAATCATCAGTGAAGCTCAGTAACAAATGCGTTTTCAACTGGTGGAAATGGCTATATGCTTTAGGTATAACAGGAGGCTCTGAGAACATTGGGAAAAGTTGGACAACCAATGCTAAAAATCACATCATGGTTTGGAATGTGAACCAACGTCTGAGAACAGTCAGATAGAAATGTTATCTGTTGATGCTTTCAGGTCTGAGAATACCAGGTAGTCATTCTATATGTTCAGTAAAAGTTATCAGTAATGATCTTAATACAGACTGTAGGTGCTTTATAGAAAAAGTCCCTTTGCTTGTGTTAACTTTTTTTACATACCTTTCATCAACTAGTGGCAGCTGCAGCTGAAAACAGCTATTATTATTCCCCCTTAGTGAGTGAATACAGCAGCTGTTAGCTCAGTCTGTAAAGAAATGTACTGCTCCTACTTTAAAGATCCAGTCAAATCTGTACACACACATCCAAACACAAACACAACAACGGACAATATGCACCTCAAACACAACACATCACTTCTTACCACAGTAACAATAGATTATTCAGAGTAACTTACTAAAATGAAAAGCATTACTTTTTCAGTGAACAAAAGTCAAAGTAAAACTAATGTGCCTCATTATTACTGTGCATGGCATATGCTTGATGCCATGTTCACACACTCAATTCACACCATCACTGCACTTTGCATTCACAAAGACACACCCCACTTACATGGAATTAACTATAGCATGATTTGGATAACTAAAAGTAGGACCCAAACTCTAGAAAAAAGCAGAAAAAGTCCTCTCATCTCATCAATCTGCAGTTTCTCCATCATCCACTGTTATTGAAAAGTGCACACTCGGGAGAGCACATATGGCATCTCAGTGCATATCAGTAACTTTGTGCAAACCAGTGACATGGCCATCACAAATATACTCACAGATCTAGCAAGTACTTTCCATCATAAAACATATATTTATACATACATTTCTATGTATAGATCATCTTCAGTTAAGTGTACCGGCCTACAGACAAAAACCTACCAACTTATACCAATTAACCAACTTATAAGAAAAAACAAAATGCTTTACTGTTAGGTGGATGAAACAGAGTTACCAGTCTTGCAGCAGTGAACTGACTTGTGTGTGCGTGTTGTTTTCTTTTTTTATACTGTGGTGACATCACGGAGGCAAGATCCAGTTCAAATTAAAATACATTCATCGAGAAAGTAAGCTGACAATATGATTTAAACATTTGCAACTCTCGGTCCAAAAAAAAAAAAAAAAAGAAAAAAAAAAAGGAAAAAAAAACAAACAAAGAGGACAAACTTGATTACTGCAGAAAGCAGCAAAAGTAAAATGTTCAGTGCATATCCCTCTACCGTGTGACAAAACCAGGAAACTGTAAGATTACCATGCACTCTGAACAGTCCACCATGAAGACCATACCAGATAGAATGATATGGACAGGAAGTGCTGTATGTCACCGGATGGAGCAGCTGCTAAGCTACAGAGATTTTGGTGAAACTTCACAGGCTAATGCAGCCACACAGACATGTCTTGATATTGCACACATAGATAAACACATCATTTTTGCATTTGGATATATTTCATAGAACAATATACTGTAGACACAGGCACATATTTGCTGCCATAAATACAAATAAACTGAGCAAGTCATTAAAACAAGTGTTAATATCAGGGAAGAAGCAACCTTTGTTGTTGTAAAGTTGGAACACCCAGTATGGCTCACACCTCTCATGTTACTACTCAAGATATCAGTCCTTTCCTGTGATTCTGATGGGATTGGTCTATACTTCTTAAATACTGTCTCTTTTGTACATACACACACATATACATCTTTATCATAGATCTATACATATCTGGATATGCCCCTTGCATATGAAGGGTGATATTATCTTTCTGTAGACTCCCTAGGGAAGAAGCAGTTGTTACTGGGTCCTTCCGGGAGCTTTGGATTACTGGCTGCAGTTCTACTTGGGATGGGAGGAGGGAAGGTTGGGAATCCTGCAGGGGCAGAGGATAGCCATTCCGGCTCTGAGTGGAACACAGAGTGGGAAGACGGAGTCTGAGTTTGGGATATGAGAGAAGTGGATGACAAGGAAGGATTCTGTGGCATTTTTGTCTGGGGTGGAAAATCCAAATCATCATCAAACGTGACCCACTGCCTTGTTTGTTTCCCTTCTGTGAGAGCTGGCTGGCAACGAGGTGCGAATGCAGGAGGAAGGGAGGAGGACGGCGCCAGGGGCAAAACCGGAGCAAGAGATGGATTGGGAGCAAGAGGAAGCAGAGGAGGATGGGAAGGATTATTAATGGAGGGTGACCCAAACTGGGACATCGTCCTATTGAGCTGGGAAGTGGGTGCAGCTTGAGGAGTCATTGTTGGATTATTACTAGATGACGGTCCAAACAGAGACATGGTTCTACCGAGTTGGGTGGAGGGGGCAGCTGCTGTTCTTGTAGCAGGGGTGGGTACAAGTGGCTGAGTGAGAGCAGACATGGTACTCTGAAGGTCTCCTGATGGGGCTTGGTGCTGGAAGCTGAAATCTGGGGTGAGTGAACGACGATGATGATGCTGCTGTGCCAGAGGGCCCGTGAAGGGGTTGGTGCTGCTGGGCCGTGCAGGGAGCGGGTCAGTCTGGAAGGGGCCAGGGGAGGCCCGCAGCACCTCTTGAGAACGACTGCGGGATGGTACCGGTGGAGGTGGGAGTAAGGAGGAGGTGAATGGCGATGGGGTGGAGACTGAGGAAGAGGAGGAATCCAGCGATTGAAGGTCTGTCAAAGCAGAGGGCTTGTGAGAGAAGGATGAGGGGAGTGTGGCAGAAGAAAATGCATTAGGAACTGAAGGTGGCATACGCAGAGACGAGCCTCTGCTCAGTGACTGCGTAGTATGCCAGGATGAGGAAGAGGAGAGGAATTCTGATGCAAGTGCGTCAATAGGGTCAGGTTTCCATTGTGCTTCTCTTTGGAATCCATTCAGTCCATTCATCTAAGGAGTACACAACAAAGAAAACACATTTCAGACGTCACAACAAACAATGTTAAAATAAGAATTATCTGCTAAAAACCTAGTGTTTTTCACCAACAACTTAATGACCTAACAGACTTTTTGTTTGGAGATCAAGTTTAACAAAGTTAAAGATACCCTTTGGAGCATTCTTGTTATCACACTGACCATTGATACACAGGTCTGGCTCACAAACTGTTTATCCAAAAATTTGAAATATTCACATCTGTTTTGCTTATTCTTTGATTTTTCAGGATTTACATGCCCTTCATCGGGTACCTTTAATTCTTCAGACAAACAGTTAACTAAGCCTACAACCAATATGTGGATATAACAATCAACAGAATAACAATTAAATTTAACACAAAAAAATGGACTTGACAAATTAAAATGTCACAAAAAATTATGAGCTCATTACATATGTGCTCACTCAAAGGCTACGTCCACACTAGTACAGTTCAATTAAAAAGGTTTTGAAATTTTGTTTTGAAATTGCAATTTTGACATTCAAAGCAGAAAATTTTTGACCTGCTACAAACCCATTTTCTATTTGCAAACAATTCAATAATATTTAATTACATAGTAAATGCAGGCAAACCTTGTAAACACAGCTGTTGCTTTGTAATGTGGATGGACAAAACCAAAATATCTGGAAATGATGATGTAGTTAGGCAGATTTGCTTTATGCTCTTCTGATATATGTTTGCGGTCATCTAATGTGGATGGAGATCTTTTATTTCTAGGACAGTGGAATGCACAGTGGGAACTTGTTGCCGTAGCGCCTGTTGTATAACTAGATTGGCGTTTTTAAAAGACTTTTTTCTCCTTCGTTTTCTTCACTGAAAACATTTCTTTTTGAATAATTTTTCATTCAACAGCAGATCATGATGAGAGTCCAAATAATACCCACATTGAAGACCCAAATTCCCAGTGAGTTGAAGAGGATGTAGAGAAGGAACAAAGTGGGCAGAGAGAAAGTTTAAGCCATCTCTTCTCTTGATCATAATAGGGAACATGAGATCTTTTGCAAGTAAGATGGAAAAGCTTAGAAGGCTTTTCCATCTTCTTTGTGACGGAAATAAGATGAAGTATCAGGAATAAAGTTGGAGGGACTGAACTGGGATATGGATGCAAGACCAGATGGTATCAGCTCCAGAGTCTTGAAGGCCTTTGCGGACCAGATATGTGGGATTCCACAACACCTCTTCAACCTCAGCCTGAGCCAGGAGAAAAAGAGTCATCCATCTGCCCTTTACGACTAAATAACGAGCCGTTTCTATGCCATCGCACATCATGAAAGTCCTAGAGACTTTATTAGCTCACCTGAGTAAACAGGCACCTTTCTGGACTAACTGCAGCTTACTTAGTTTTATGGGGTTAGAGATGAAGATGACATCATACAGCTGCTTCAAAGAACCCACAGTCATCTGGACAAAGCAGACAGCACTGTGAGAATCATGTTGTTTGATTTCTCCAGTGCATTTAACATTATCCAGTTTGGATTACTATGTAAGAAACTCCAGAAGGATGTCTCCAAAACCTGGATTACTGACTACCTGACAGACAGACGCCAGGTGGTCAAGCAGCACAGGAGCACCACAGGGTACTGAACTCTCACCAATCCACTTCATTCTGAACACCTCAGACTTCCAGTATAAGTCAGAGTCATGTCATCTGCAGAAATACTCAGACGACTGGAGTTGTGGGGTGTATCGGTGACGGACAAGAGACAAACTACAAAAAGGGTACAAAGTGGAGCATTTTGTGGCATGGTGAGCAGACTCCATTTATGAGGAGGCTTAGTTAATTCAGTGTTTGCTGCAAGATGTATATTTTCTATTGGTCTGTTGTTGGGAGTGCAGTCTCAAATGTATTCATCTGTTGGAGTCAGGGACTTAAAAACAAAACAAAACATAAAATCAGCTAATAAAGAGGCCTTCTACTTCCTGAGCCAGTCTAGAGCCAACTGTGCATAGAAGGATGATTCATAAAATTAAAAAAACAAAAACAAAAACAAAAAACATAATGGACAATCCTTTTCACAAGTTCATGATTCAACAGCATCATCATCAGGCAGAAGCTTCTTCAGATCAGCTGCAATACGGATTAATACAGGAGGTTTTTCCTGTCTACAGCAATAACCATCTACAGCAATTCTTTCACGAGATTTAAATACTGACAGCTACTGTAATTTTTCTTAATTATTATTGAATTGAATTTTCCAACACAAAGCTGTTATGCTAGAGTGGATGCCAATTGGTTTTGTTTTGAAATTAAGTTTGGGAAAGAATATGGACTAGTGTGAAAATAGCCTAAAATTTTATAGAAGAGTGAAACCATATGAAAGACAAGTGAGGGGAAATGACAACAATCTCCTTTTCATCCCCTTAATCTGACAAACATAACTCAAAACAAACAGTTTCATTTTATGAGTCTAAGACAAAAAAAATACAGAAAGTCTTGAAGTGGACTAAAACATCCATATTAAAAAAATGTGATGTAGAAGGGGAATTAAAAGCAATTACAACATAAGAGTGGGAGGACTGAGGGCTGGTTACTGACTGTACTTCATGAGAGGTAACAAAGTCAGAGCAGAGGACTGTTGTGCTATGGGGAATGAGACAAAAAGGTGGTTCAATATCAAGTACCTTTCACCCTGATGGTTTCTCCAGCTTGTGAGAAAGAGACAAAGGTGTCAGAGAGACAAAAGCAGGAAGAATGACACAGACAACTGAGCTTATTTCATGTAGCTTTAAGAAATAGAAAAAAAAGGAAGCTTTTTTTTGTCCCCATTACTGCAGTCTTGAACTGAAAACCTGCAACTATTTAGAGTATAACATCCTAATGTATTGAATTTGAGTAGCAGGAAAGAAAAAAAAAAATTTATGTTAGTATTCTTTGTGTAGTTGCTGAAATTTCAACAAGTTAATTAAAGGAAGTTGGCACCAACCTGTGCAGCTGGGGCTGTCTCAGACTTGGCAGCATCAGGTGGCAGAGCATGAGACGAGCGAGAACGAGGTGGAGGTTTTGGAGAGGCGAGACCCTGTTGAGGCCCTGCAGGGGTGGTGGAAGGAGCAGATGTGGCAGATGATGCTGCTGCTTTAGGAGCGGCAGCTTGCTGTGGCTGGAGAGGGGCTGGAAGTGTGGGCTGCATCGGTGGCGGGAGCTGAGACTGAACAGGAGGAGGAGCTGGTTGAGGCTGTGTGGAGGACTGAGCTTGGGGTTTCACTGCAGAAGGGGCTGCGGAAGGGGGTCCTGATGGAGGAGGACCTGATTGATGAAAAGAATAGGGGTCAGACTTAAATTTTCAGTGTCAGAGAAGGAGTTATAGGTTGCTTTCAAGCTCTTTGTACATCCTGTTGGTTCAGTATCCCACTGTCGTCTCTTTAAAAGCTCCCAAATAACCTACTTTGTTCCGACATTTCAATAGGTGGTTATCCTGCAGACTTATCGAAGCTACAGATACAACCAGCTTTAAATACACAGCTGCTGCCCTTGGGACCAACTTAGGCTTCAGTGTTTTGTTCAAGGTCACTTACATGTGTGAGCGGGCAATAGATTGCACTCATTACTATTAATGAGTAATGTGGCTGAGTTCTTGGTCAATAATTTATAAATTTCAGTTTCAAAAAGTGTGGTATTATAATGGTAAATTTGACCAAAGCTATCATCATAATACTTATGTTCACAATAATCTACAATTCATAATTTAGAACACAGGCTTCCATGAATGCTTATTTTCTCACCCAGAGGCAGGTCAGGTGGTTTGGATTGGGCACTGGGCACAGGCCGTGGTGCTCCAGGGTGGGTGTCTGGAATAGGCCGAGGGGCTCCAGGATGCACTTCTGGGATGGGCCTTGGCGCTCCAGGATGAGAGGGAGGTGAAGGGCGAGACTGGGGAGGCATACTGATTACTCCAGCTCGAGGAGGAATATTCTGGAAGATGAAAAGCAAAGACATGGTAGAAATTAAAAGGTTTCCTTTAAAATCAGTAAATTAATATATTTTTTTAAACTATTACAGTTGTAAATCATCAGTTTTTAACTCACTGGTCTGGAAGCACCTGCAGGAGCTCCAGCTGCTGCCTGGCCTCGACCTAAGACATATAAAAAAGCAAACAAGTCAAGCAAAAAAAAAAAAGAAGAAAAAAATTACATTTATTTGGAAAAAAGGGGTTTAACTCTTTGGGAGTCACATATGCAGAGTAGTACAATGTCTGAAGACAAATGCTTAAAAATGTTCCAAGTCACATATGACAATAAATTTATCCATCCTAACAGACTGTACCACAAAACAAATCTCTATGGCTGACTTTGTAATCAGTCATGACTCATTCATTCCTGAGCTGCATGAGGTCTGGAAGAGAGGTAGGCCTTGTTCTGTGAGCCAGCTGCTTACCACACAACAAGCGCACTCCTATTTCACTATTCTCTTGCTGAGCCCCTCTTAGAGCTTATAAACATTTTCCCACACCACTTGAATGTCTTCTTCTAGATAATTTGTCACTGTGAAGTAACCAAATATAAATCAAGCCTGCTAACCACACACACACCCTTTTCTGGAGGAGGGAGTCAGCTAACCACAGATACCATAGAAATGGATCAGGTGAAGACAAGTCAAGCCACTGGCTGGCTACACAACCTAACCCAATCCTTCAGCCTTATTTGGTGTCAGGGTATTAACACATAACACAGGATTATAGTGGACAAAGATGTGTAATCTCCCCACCATATCACAAGCCCACAAAGACACTCCACACAAAGATGAACTGGCATGAAACAAATACAAGTCCTACATAACCACCCTGCAAGACTCTGCTTTCAACAGTGCATTCATGCCAAGTGTGGTTACGTCATGCTTTGTGGCACTCACCTGCAGGAGAATCTGGTCGAGGAAGAGAAGGGCTTTTTGCTCCTTTGCAGCACAAAAGGAAACCAAACCACATCACCATTACACACAACAGTGGCACACTAGTCAGTAGCTGCAATTGTTCCCAATGACAACATTTGGGGAAAAATGCATTTGGTGGGAGTAATGCAGCAGAGCAGTAAAGTTTGAGATGATGTCAGTCTACATGTCTACCTGCCAGAGAAGGATGTCCCATCTAAACATTACAGGAGGCAAGTTAATGAAAAGACCAACTCAAACACAAACATATCTTCCTTTAGCTCATAAAACTATAATCACCAGATAAGAAATGGGAACAATTAAAAAGTAAACCACTTCCACTACAAAGAACATGCACCTCATGACTCCTGAATGTAATAATTATCAGTATCTTTGTTATGTATATTTCTTCCTTCAGAAAGAGATATCAACTTTCAAAACTCAATGGAAAGGTTTACTGTAATCTCATTAAAGAAAATACATCAGGCACTAATAATTTAAAGACACACAACACTACTGCTACATATTTTATGACAATGAGGAAATACTATCCTCAAAGTGTACAAAATGAAATTAAATCAACTTCGAGTGGCACAGGTATTGCATCAACTTCTCAAACCTTTTAACCACCTGTTTTTACTTGCTCTGGTTATTCATTTCTCTTTTTGCAACACACCACTAATAAAAGTTCTGTCTCACACACACACACACAACTGAAAATTACCTCACCACAGTGAAACAAAATTGGTCAACAGCAAACCATCAATGTCAAAAAGAGTATCAATAACATTGATGACTGGGTCTAAGACCACAGAGACCAGAAAACATCAAAACTATTCCTAGCCAGTTACCTTCACTCCCTCTCCTATCAAGCAGTGGGCTGGGACATTTTCCACTGTCTTGAAAAACAAAAAAACGGTTCTTTTTTCAAAACAAAGTACATCAGAAAATATGAGAACAATAGATCTAATATTAAAATAACAAACCCCAGTGTTGGCAGTCAATAAATAAATAAATAACTTTAAATGCTGAGAATAGTCTGGAACAAATTTACAGAACTCAGATGTGAAACAGAGGAAGGGTAATAGTAAATGATAAGATAAAACTCTTTCCAGGAAGGAGAAATAGCATTAAGAGCTTAATCAATCTGTTCATGCAGTGGTATTCAGATGCTCAGTCCCTGCTGACGTAAACATTAATGCTTCTCATGTTTTACTCAGACATGTCTGTGAAAGAGCCAGAGAAGCCAAGGTGAAACATAAATCCTACACTCATGGTGGTTTTCAACAGTAAGAGTAATTAAGGAAAAAAAAAAGTCAATGTACAGTTTTAGTTTTCTCACACCATGTCGCATTATTATTGTGTAACAATTCATTTGTGTCCAAAGGGCACAGTGGTTGAATAAGAATAGCAGTGGATGGGAAAAAAATTAATGATTTTTCTCAATGTTTAGGTTTTTGAAAACAAGCGCTATTAAAAATAAAACAAGGAAAACAAAACAAAAAAATCAATTCAGTGGATTCTTTCAAACGGCTATTGAAAAGATTGGTTGTCTTTGTAGACTGACATATCAGGGGGCAGTAATTTTACGTGCATACAGCTCTGTTCTTGAACTGCTGAAATGTTCCTTCACATACTTTCTACATTAGAATCTCTATTTTACCTTTTTGTAATTTAAAAGCAAGAAGAACTTAAAAAGGAAAGATCAGGTGTATAAGAGGATGTATGTAATACTAATGTTTCAGTGTATACATATGCTTTTTAAATAACAGCCTAGATTACTGTGTTTTATGTCCTACAACAAAATTATTTTGAGTATGCCACAGCAAATGCCAGTAGGGATGATTATAGCTCAGTGAGCAAAATAAAACCTGCTGCCAGGCTGTGAAATGTTTTAAAATACTCCAGTAAACTAGTGTGTGTTAACATGTAGAGTTCAAGTCAGGTTTTGGATGCTTCTGATAGTTTCTATGACTTCAGTATTTGTTCACTGGATTAACAGTGAAAACCCTTGGATAATGTGACAGCATGAAACATTTTGCATGAAAACATCAAATATTTCTCAGAAATTGCTCTATGAAAACAAAAGCTGATAACTACTGTATGATGTTATGCACAGGGATACCACATATCTAATGGGGAAAAAAAGCACCCACTAGATCAAATGCCTCAGCCACGAAAGAACTCTACAGCATTCACATTACCTCCAGAGTCCTTTCTAACTGGCAGAGGGCTCATGCCTCCTTCAGGGATTTGGCAAAGTGGTGAAATAAAGACAAACATGTTACCATCTGCTTAAAACATCTCACTTTGTATCATGATTAAAAATGGAAAATCTCTACAACTACTGTAGGATTTCGTTATGACATTCTTTCTCTCAAATTGCGGGCTACTGTCAGAAAAATCCAGGTTAAATCAAATGTATTTGAAAACTGTTGAGAATAGTACTTTACCTGTTGGAGGTGGTGGGCGCTGAGGGGGAGCAGGTCTGGCTGGAGGGACACCAGGGCGAGGGGGAGGTGGGCGTTTGGGCTCCAGGCCTTGAGCTGTGGGGGCACCAGGCTGGAAGTCAACAGGAGGCCCTGGGAAAACAAAAAATAAACAGGCACATATTTATCCATTAAAATGGGGCAATTAAAAGAATAAAAATTCAATTAAATTGAACATTTCAGCATATGCAATCTATTCTGAGAAAAAAGTACATCCTCAAACAAAGAGGACATTTAAAAAAAAAAAAAAAAAGGATTCCTGAACGTGTTCCTTGTGAAAAGAATGCTATAAAAGAGGTCTAATCTGACATAAAAGTGAACGTTTTCTCTGTTGAAAGATATTGGCAAGATGTCCCAATTTGCAAACAGCTCCCTTCATGGTCACATCCTATAATTTTGGTTTGTAGATTAATCCCTCGATACATCCATTTTTTTTTTATCCCTTTTTAATCCTGTACAGTGTCACGAGGGTCTGCTGGAGCTTATCCTAGCTCCTTACAGGCAAAAGGCAGGGGTACAGCCTGGACAGGTCACCATCGAAGGGCCACATATATAAACAAACATCCGTACGGACTCACACACACATACAGGCGATTTAGAATAATCAGTCAAACTGACATGCTGGTACATGTTTTTGGACTGTGGGAGGAAGCTCGAGTACTCTGAGAAAACATGCAAACTTCACACAGAAAGACTCCCACCAGGACCCTTCTTGTGTTGGCTTAGTGCTAACCACTAAGCCACCTTTAGTAGATTCACTTTTAACTAAATGAAAAATAAAGTTTACATTGC
Source organism: Zenarchopterus dispar (assembly GCA_028564865.1). Classification (NCBI taxonomy): domain Eukaryota; kingdom Metazoa; phylum Chordata; class Actinopteri; order Beloniformes; family Zenarchopteridae; genus Zenarchopterus; species Zenarchopterus dispar. The sequence continues at coordinate 4,686,018 of JAOWBL010000006.1, read as the reverse complement.
ACATAATTATACAATGTGCTACAAACATGTCTCAAATTAAAATGCTTTGTCATAAAGCAAGCCATTTTCTTGCAGTAAACAAATTATCGTCTCACATTTTATTTTTAGTGGACTTAAATCCATTTTTTAAATGGTACAAAAACAACAAAATGCTGGTTTACATTACATCAAAGAGCCCAAACTAAACAACTGAATCAAGTAACACTGAGCAACCTGACAACAGCTGAGTCTCTTGCTGTTCTGTGTGCTTCATTTACCTTGTGATGGTCGGGGGGGTTGTTGTGAACGACTGGGCCTGCTGGGAGCAGCAGGTTCTCCGTGGGTGGGGGAAGGACAGGGACTACTACGAGGAGAAGGGAGAGGGGAAGATCCTTGGCCAGATCCTTCTCCAGGCTGCAGGTGCTGGGGGAGGATCTCTTCCACTTCCTCATCCACATCACCTGGTACAAGGAGAATGAACTTTAGACTACAACGCTTCTTATAACCAGGCAGCAGAATTAATGAATGCATGGATAAATAGAGAAATTACATTAATAAAAGGGGACTTTTAAGGATATAGCCTAGAATTGCTTGGTTTCAACTTCTCACCTTCCATATCATAGTCCTCATCACCCACGTCCACATCCTCAGCAAGAAGTGTGGAGCTGGCTGACGTGGGAATGCTTCCACAGATCCTCTCCACACTCATTTCCTCCTCCAGACTCCTGATCCAGCCTGGACTCCTTAGACGGATGTCAATCACCTTGTCAAGTACCTACAATAAAAACCAGGTAAAATTGAAAAGAATGAAAGTTTTTTGACCTGATAAGCAACTATGTGAAAGTCCAGATCATGGTTCCAACTATGTTCACGTTTATCAAATTAGATTTGATGTCACAATTCACTGTAAGCACTTGTTTTAAGTAACTTTATATGATTTCTGCAGATCATGCTATCCACTAACAGCTCATTTTCCCTAAACTAGAAATTGATTTGCTTGGAGACAATCTTAAAGCTAGATAAGCATGCTTGATGATAGCATTTTGCCATTTGAATGAATTGGGGAAAAAATTGAAGAGGCATGATAATTTAGCTGCCCCTGTGATAATATTATGACATTAGTACCAGTAGCACCACTGACACTCAACTGAAATTCTGGAGTTATACAAGTTAGGTGACTTTGAATCAATCTAAATAATAAATAGTGACTTACAGTGGAAGCACTGAGCGACAGAGCAGCGAGCGCAGAGTAACCTTCCAAGAAGGTCACCCACATCTTCTCCTCAACAAACCTGCATTTAAAAAAAAAAAAAGTCATTGTCAATGTAGACTATCTAAAGGTGATACATTCCAGTTTCTCCTTTACTGGATTCCAAACTCACCTGATAAGAATAACTTCTCCAAAATTAGCAAACTTATCCAGCAGCTCATCAATAAGTTCATCACTAAAATAGTCATCAGGCCCAGAGGAGCAGAGTGACACTAGGATAGTGCCATCTGGAGGCCCCTGCAGGGCTATGACATCCTTGTAGACTTGGTGCCGTGCTTCTGGGTCCACCTCTAGGATGTCCACGTCAATTACTGCCACCACAGGCCTATAGAAACACATTGGGTAATGGATCACGATCACTGAGATATATAACTCAGAAAGATCTCAGTTTCCTGGATTTAAAAACCTCCACATTTATGTGATTAGATGGTTTCGCTTTTTTTTTTTGTTGTAGACTTGAATTTGAATCATCTGCTCTTATAGGTTTCCTGATAGCTACCTGTGATCTGAGGTTTTAAGCTCAGCCCTGCCATAGTACTTCAATGTTCCAGGACTCCAGGCATAATCTGGGTCGTCATCATTCTCCACAGATGTAGAGGTTGCTCCCACTACATTCATCTCTTCAGCTGTATATATATATTTAAAAAAAAAAAAAAAAAAAAGCACAAAGTAAACATGTTTGTAGATCCTTCACAACACTACTTAATAGTTTGACAGTTTTAGTCTTTGAGGCCAAGAACTGTTCTCATCTAACCTGTTTTGTTAAAGTTCCACTTTCTTCTCTTCCAAAGTATGCGGTCAGTCCAAGCTGGTGTGCGGCACTTCTCACTGGTGTCATAGTCTTCTGAGAAAAGGTCATACTTATACGTAGGAGCAAAATCTAAATTTCCCTCAATAAAACCTCGGAAGATCTGTGGAAGACGTTTAAAGAAAATATAAGTTTGCAGTCCGTTACATTTCCTTAGGTACTACATAATTATGGGAGCTAATACATATATATATAAATGCCTTTCAAGTTTTTGGTTTAATAAACAAACAAAAAAAAGACAACAATTGGCTATCCAAACTGGTAAAAATAAAGCACCGGAAATTAACTTTAGTTTGGTGGTGAGCAGAGGATCACTGCAGCAGATATCTGTAGTGAATGAGAGCCGGAGAAGTTCACACAGTAGAACACACCATTCCAGCATTCTTCTGGTCCAACAACTGATCTCCAGCTGTCAAAGAATCCCAGTTCTGCTGTTTGATGAGCTCTTTCACTTCCTCATTTGGCAGGTTGATTCGATAGTTGAAATCTCCACACCAGAACACATAATCATGCGAGTACAGCAAACGGCCCTGCAGGACAACAGATGTTGCAATAACTCAAGCAGCATGGCGTCATAAAATGTATCTGGCGCCATCAGTTATTACCATGGGGAAGCTGAGTCTGCGGGTGATCTCGTTGTAGTCATCATTCCTCTCTTTGACCTGTGATTGGCCAGCAGCAAAGTGGGAGCAGACAAAGCAGATGCTTGTGGTGTGGAACAGTAGACGGATGGCCACGCCTCCTTTATTACCTGTGGCCCCACCCATTCCAGTTTTCACTGTGTCAACAGCTACATCCCTGATGAACAGAGAACAGGAAAGTTGTTGTTTAACAGATGCCTATACTTATATGATTTTTATGTGAATCTGTACAACTGAACAGGTGTACAGTACCTGATGAATGGCGCGTGCTGTGGGCGGATGAAAACAAACAAACATACTCCCACAAGCTGCTCTGAAGCGAGTAGCACGTACTTGTGATCCCTTGAAATATTTTTTTGGAGCTCAGCTGCCCAGAGTTTCTGGTTAGTAGTGCTGAGACAATGACAGGTAGAAACAGAGCAGAGATATTACAAGAAAGAAACAGAAATTTTTGAATATTACAAGTCTTTATGCGAGTTTGAAAGAGACAGTATCTTAAGCGCAGGCTTGGGTCAAGTCACGGCCAAAAAAACCCCAAACCTATCATTTCATAAATATACCTGCTACTTTACAAATTGTGCAGGCCTCTTATCTTAGGCAGGAATGTTGAACACATACCTAGCACTGACGATGTTTCCAGCATTTAGCTCAACCATTTCCTCAAAACCGATGGCAAAGATATCTATGGGATTGGCTTTGCTGTCTGTCAAAAAAAGAAAAGAATAAAATAAAATTATGTTCAGCTTTTAACCATCTAATACAACTATGTATAGTTGTAAATATTACAATGATTAAATTCATTAAAATTTTTGGTCATTACATGTGCTTAGTTATAGTTTTGACAAATAAACTATACATTTGAATAACATTCAAATAAATTTGAACCACATTTACTGCAGAACAGCAGAAAAAAAACAAACAAACAAACAAAAAACACTTCATATCAAACATATTGCCAGACAGATGTTAAAACAGATACCAGTAAGACTTGTACAAAATACCATTATCACAAACTTTTTTGTGATAATGGATAATGGTAATGGTAAGATTGCTTTTAAACCATATAGCAAAAAATGTTTGGCTCAAACATGCCCCATGGCTGCAAACTTCTACTTTCGAGGCCTGTAATTGGCCTCGAATAAAAGCACGAATATAGGGTGAGCTCCAGTCAGACATGACCCAGATCTAGATTTTCTCTGAGACTTTGGGAAACCCTGGTTTTATAATACTTAAAAAAAAAAAAATCCATGCCAAAGCTGGCTTAACATAATTGAGCTCAATCCGGCCCATAAACGTACAAGACATAACTCAAGTTTGGCCCAACTCCTGACATTGGGGCCATGTCTGGCACACGTAAAACTTGCCAGGTGATTAGCTTTATGGAACTCAAGTACCAACTAAAGAACTAGTTTCCAAAGGAGACCAAGGTGCTACTGTTCATTTTTAATGCCAAAATCATGTTAAATACCTGTAAATGTGCTATATGAATCTGAAATCTGAACTTGACCTTAATGTTAAACTTGATGTGGCTAATATTTTTTCCACTTTGTGTAAACCATTTTATAACTTTATCAATCAATACTAAAAGTCTTAGTCATTTCACCAAGGCAGCCAGATAGGTTTCTTATGGACAGCAACAACCAAGTAAAAAAGCCCTCTTGAATCCCATTTGGCCTTTTTTGTTAAAATTACTGATTTTAAAAAATTAGAGAGGAAGGAGTGAAATTAAATAATTTTAATAAAGCTGCTGGTGCACATATTTTATGAATGGCATGAATTTGTTTTTTCTACTGTTGATACTAAGACCAGGTAACCAGCAGCTGATGCCGTCTTGATAACAAGTTTATGCTAATGAGCCCTACTAAGTAAACTAAATAAATGAATAAACAATCTCAAAAAGAACAAGCTACTTCTTCAGTCTAAATAAATGGAAACTGTGCTGTGAAACATATTTTCTAAGGACGACATTTACAAAAAAAAAAAAAAAAGAGAGATTAAAGATAAATATTTTCATACCCTGGAACTCGGGATCTCCTGCCTTCTTCGGAGCATCTAACAGCCAGTCGTTGAGTGTTTGGTTACGATAAGCAATGCTGCGAAACTGTTTACCCCCGTTGACATTCCAAGTGCCGACACAGACCCGGATTTGCTTGGGCCTTGTGTATTTATGGTAGTTTTGACACATCCCCAGCAATACTCTAGGTGAGGCTGCAGAGGAGAAGAAGAGTCAGGTTAGATTTGCAAACCTAGGAATGTGTGTATTTGCACAAAGGGTGTGAAGGGAAATTAAACATCAATGGGAAAAAAGCTAATCAAAACCAACAAAGGCAATGGGAATGTATCCAAATACAATGTAAGAAGTTCACAACAATGTCCAAGGGCACAGGAGAAAGAATGTACAAGTAAACTCTGGAACCAAATGTTGAAATACTAATAAAATTCATAAAATAAACCTTGGTAATGGCTCATTACTGTCTGTAAACGTCCATGAAAAATATCTGTTAAGTCTTGCCGTGAAATTCAGTTTGTTTTTCCCTGTAATCACTTTTGCAGAAGTGAGACCATATGAAACAGACAGTAGATTAAACCACTACCAATACTGGAATGCAAATGAATAATGAACAGCAAACATAAATGTTAGGACAAGTTTATAGCAAGGGAGAAAAAAACATCAATCTCTCCACTGGTTGTGGTCCACCAGCTACTGTACCTGATTGCAAGACAGGCTCAGTGACTGAGATTGTTTGCAGCAACAAAGAGGAGAGAAGAAAAATAAGTGTGGGTTAACCATCATCTCAACAGATATTAACACTAGCTGAGTAGTGGGTAGTTAAGAATCTAACTGAGACAGAGAGCAGGTATATGGTGGTCACTTTCTCACTGTACACTAGATAAACTTTTCTATGACACATGCTAACTCTTTAAAATACTCAAACAATTTCTTTGAAAAAAAAAAAAGAGATACATGGTTAACATGGTCCAAAACATGTATTTGTCAAACTGTTTATGAGAAATCAGTGAAGCTGTTGAGTTGCTGAATGCTACACCCATGTATATACAGTTTTGTAATCGTGTGAAGAGTTACCATAAAGACTGGAAGTGGTGAGCAAGGCCCGAGCTTTGTCTGCCAGATCACTGTTCAGTGTGGACCCCAGTCTTAAAATGTCGATAGCCTCCTGTTTAGAGCTGTCAAAGAAGTTGTTTTGGATGGTCCGAGTCACAGAACGAGCTCCATCTTTTAACTTCCCAGCCTACAATTAAGACATAAGCACATTAATAAAAAAAAAAAAAAGTTAAGTAAAACAACTTAGTTATTAATTGTATTTGCAATTTATATGGGAAAAGTCTCTTTCCCACTGTAGGAATCCAATAGTAGACAAGGAAGAATGCTCCAGAGAGATTTCAACTTTTTTTTTTTAAAAGAAGAATGAAAATTACTTGACAAGGTGAAACTTAAAAATTTTTATTTTTTTATTTATATATATATATATATATATAAAAAATAGCCAAATTTGGTTACATTTGTCCAGGTTCAGAAGAGGGCAAATGTTTGCTCGTAACATAACAATACTTATAGTTGATAGCGCAGGAAGAACATGATCACATAATTGCTACTTCTCTATGGAGCCTTCAAGACAGCGTGTTTCACTGAGACATGGCAAGGGAAATTAAAAAAAAAGAATAAATAAAAAAGATCCCACTTGTACTATAATCTCTACCATCATCTTCATTTAACCCACAGACCCTAAAATCAAAAGGATTCCAGAAATAGACCCACAGCTCAAGAACAACATCAACAGTCTTGCCGACTTACCACAAGAGTAGAGAGGTCCAGAGCACAGCCAAAAGAAACAGTACACACAAATTTAGAAACAGAACCACACGGTTCTACAAATTAAGAGACTGAACTGTTAATGCAGAATACTTGAGCTGCATGCAGAATACACTAGAGGCCAATACTCAAGTGCAATTCATGGTTTAACATCTCAGGTCTAATGAACTTCAACCTTTGTGTCCACATGCAGCCTTATTATAGGCTCTAGTATCTGTACCATTTGTATTTGCACCTATCAATAAATTCTGATCTTTTACATGAGAGGGTACAGTGTGGCTGCTGTGGTTGCAACTAAATTATTCAGGTACAATATAAGGTATAATCAAGGCAGCGGGGCCTGCGTGTAACTGCAGGCTAAGAAAATCAGCATTAGGAAATATCAAACCTGTACTGGAAAACAGGAAAAGAAAAATCCTGTCTTTGCAAAAGCTGATATCCTTAGCAGTTATTTCTTGATCAAAACTGTCCATTCTTTAGTTTCTAATCAAACCCACCATTTTATAAGTGTGAAGATCAGAGAATGATGGCATATTTAAGTCTGTTTAATTTTATGATTACAAATACATAAATCAACCTAAGGGAGACACTGACATGTATATAGTCAACACAATATACTGATGTATGATAAAATTTATCTTCAGTCATGTGCTTGGGTAGTTAAATAACAAAAAGTAAGACAACGGTTTCAACATCACATTACAGAATAGAAGAATGATCTTTCACCAAACACAGTTCTGATAGTCTTCCATGTGTTACTATAATCATCTAATTGCGTACCTTAGCCTTGCCATCCAGGGCACCAGTGCCCGCGTAGATCTTACTGACGGAGTCACCATTAGCAGACCACATGGTCCTAAAAACCTCTTGGAACCTGGCAACCAGCTGTGGTTTCTCTGTTAGACCCATTTGCTCTAACTGCTTGGGGAGCATCTAAAAAGGAGGAGGATGAGGTTTTTTACTTAATTACAATAATTATCAATAAAATGTTCAGATTTTGAGAGTTGATGACAAAACTTGTTATGCATACCCCTACCTCAAGAGCAAAAAAAGCTTGAACACTGTTAGTTCTGTCCAAGCAGTCCAGACAGTTGGTCCGGATGGTCCCTCCCTGAGTCCTGAAAAGACATAGTAAAGGGCCATTCAAGAGGTTTCCAATCAGTCCAGTAAGTCATGTGTACTCAGAATTTGGTTCAAGAAGAGCATGTGGTTGGATCTGTTTTGAATATATTTACATCACAAAGGATTAAATTGTGCAAGAACAAGTACAGAGAGTGAAAGAGACATTGTTGCTCCATGATTCAACAAGAACCATCAGCAGCTAGTAGAGTAGATGTAAAAACATGTCAGGTTACAGAGACCAGAGAAGGATTTTTTCCATCCTGAGTAAGTTATTCCATCTAGGTACGAGTCTTTGTTGAGAAATCCAGTTTCCTTCAGATCACAAACTATAAAGTCCAAACTTTTCAAAAGTGTTGCTTCCGTTTAAGTTAAACATTTCAACACAGAACTACCAATTATCATTAGAAAGAGTTGCAGATATACAACAAAAAGGCAAACAAAGTATCTGAGAACATATTAAACTGTACAAAGGGTTAGGGTTAGATCTATGCACTTTTTTCCCCTTACCTCACAATTCCCGTTTCACCAGAGTAGTAGAAGAACCCGCATTCGTCTATGAATTTGCTGAGCTGGGGTTTTAGGACACTTTGGAGTTTGTCTGTCTTGCCACCCTTTACATTTTGGTGGTAGTCAAAATTAATCATTTTCACTGCTGTTGCATGCTCTGATGCCTTCAGGTGGCTCTGACCGTGACAAAGACAAAGAGGACATGTTGAAATTCAAACTTAACACAAAGTCGTATTCATGCAAATTGTTTTCCCTGTGCAAATAGAGCCAGGTAGTTTGCATCCATGATGCCAAAACAATGACTTAAATTCACGGAAAACTTTGATAGTAATCTGAAATGGAGCTCAGCTGACAGGTGGGGATACTTTTAAACTTTCTCAACAGAACAGACTACATACTGAAGAAGTGGGTAAACCTTTAAAAATACATCTATAAACAAATAAGACATATTTGCATACACCCACCATAAAGGTTGCATATACGCGTGTGTGTGTATGTATATATATATATATATAT
>JAOWBL010000006.1:4657288-4677243 GCA_028564865.1 Zenarchopterus dispar | reverse complement strand
TATATAAAAGAAAATAGAAAAACATTGTTCACAGAGTGATTGTCTTCAAGTGCAGCAGGAAATAATCTGTCTCAAGGCGCAGCATCCGCCCACTTGAAAGAATTCTTCACAGTCATTGTGTCAATGCACATGGAGAACAGAAAAAATCCGTTTTGACTCACTGCCGGCTTCTGGTGTATTAGGGGCTGTGTTCTTTTAGATGCATCGGACACCTAACTTATCAATGTATGTCAATGTTAAAGGAACAGAGGATGTTTCTGCTCACCTGAAATGCTTTGCTGAGCATGTGTTCCCCTTCCTTACTTCCAAGCAGGTTAATGATCACCTGCTTTCCATACAACCTCCGCAGTGCAGTGAAATGTCTGGAAAACACATTCATTTACACAATGAGTCCTGTATAAGTACAAAGTTAGATTTCTAGTAATTACCAAATGAAAAAAAAAAAAAAAAGCTGAAGTCACTTCATAAAACCAGTTAAGCAAGACAGCTATAATTTAAAAAAAAAAAAAAAAAAAAAAAAAAAAAAAAAAAAAAAAAGTACAAAATTTCCCTACTTTGGATTGATGATGAGTTAGGATCATTCTTGATCTGAACCAATACTGTTAAATATTTAATTCGAAAAACATTACAAAATGCTGATCTTGTTGAGCCCAAAACCTTTGTTTCAATAATTTAATAAGGGCATGACAGTAATACTGTTTCCTGCTCCGTTGAGCCTGTAACATTTGAAAAAGAAATCAAAGAATCACTAGCTGTATTCATAGCTTTCCAGCAAAATGTTCACTTAACCAAGCGAACAGCACTTTGAGATAGTCTGCCAGAGAGTGGCTGCTGTGTGTTGATAAGAATGAAGCTAGTACTATTTAGGTGTGGTATAGTGATTACAGTAATCATCTTCGTTCTAGAAGGCCAAGGTTTAGTCCCCAGTCCCGAAACATCTGTTGTAAGTCACTTAAAAAGTGCTGCTCTAGGCCTGCAACTGTATTGTGCATGTAGATGGGCTGTAAGGTATAAATGATGGTGGTTCTCCATTTTGCTACAGTAGCCTGTTTTGGTTTGATACAGCAACACAACCGTAAGAAGAGTCTGAAATGCTGCAGTCACATTAACAAACAGAATGTACAGTAAAGGTGGGTTAATTTGGCTTCTAATCAGCTGTTTATTGGAATCCAACAAACTGTGTCACTTTGCAAAATTTACCTATGATAATTCAAAGCAGAACCTTGCCATTTTCTTTTATAATATCTGACTGAGAAAAAACTGTTTAAATATTTCTGAGATAAGATTCTGATCTATATTACGGCCTTGACATATGCAAGTAAAAATAATTCCAAATAATTGAGGTACATATTTGTCAAGGCTCCTCCGCCTATTCAATTCAACGCCATCGACAAGGAGCAATTAGATATCCAACACATAGTTGCAGCATATTTAGTTTCACAATTGTCACTGTAAAGTTTTAAAGGTTAGAATAACTGAAAAAAGGACACAACTGGAGCAAAGTCAAACAACAGCCTCTGAATTTTAAAGATATGAATAAAGCCCTGTTCACACTACACAATTTTAATCCAGGATTTTCAAGAACTATAGCTGAGCAGGCTAGAAGTACAACAAGGTACCGTTGCGGGGAACTAGCGTTTCCACTGAACTGTGCTTTTGTCTATATGAGTGTAACTCTCCCAGATCTTGTCCTGTGAGGCTTCTTTTCAAAACAAAGAAGATCTTGACTTCAAAGAAGATTGATGGAAACTTCTTTAGTTTTGGACAAATTATTGCAATGACTGCTGTTGTGAAAATAGTCAACAGAAGACGAAAGAAGAGGATGATGATTCAAATTATTATTCAAAGACAAAGCAATGTAATGCAGTAATGCATCATACAAATTAGGCCAAAAACAGCTGGAAACTAACTTTTGATGGCTTTGGATTGACTGACTACGTCACCTTCAGTGATGCTTGAGACATGCAAATGCAAAATAAGTGTTTCCATTACACTTCTGCGCTGAACTGGATTATCACGACATCTAAAAGCCACCTCATGAAACAGTAAAAAGGGTTTTGCAGCATTTGACAGTTTTTTTTGTTTTTTTTTTTAAATTCTAGGTGTTTCCACTATAGTTTTATTGTGATATTTAGGTTTTGCTAAAGCAAAGATGTGAAGCCAAGATGTGATAGTCTTGATATACAGCAGAAACTTTAAACGTAGCTCAGAAATGCTTAGACAATGTTTCCAAGTCAAACTGAGAGAATGGGCAAGAGATAAGTTGAGGAATGAGTTAAAATCGCAGGAGACAAGTTGAGGGAAAACAGAGTGAAACACGGATGAGGAATTCAACAAAATCACAATCTGCCTGGACTCAGGAAATTGACCAGAATTTCATTAAACTCTGTCATGATATTGCACACTGCTGGTGTTTTTGACAGAGAGACATGGCAGAGAGAGAAATCCGAGAGAAAACTGCCATTTCTCAGAATCAGGTGAGAGCATAACCTCCTGACTTACCAGGAACTACTGTACTTGTATCGTTTCGTAGTATAGTCACAAAAGATTGATATGCTTATGAAGCACCTGCATAACCCGTAACTGCTTCTTAAAGACTAGACAAACAAGTTTGGAGTAAAGCCAGTTGAAAAATCTTGTTATTGATTAGTCACCAACTAAGAACATCACGTAGTATAACTTAAACTTGACTTTTGTGAAGAAATGTAAGGCTTTGTGTTATTTAATGTAGGTTCATGTAAAAACTTGAAAACCCCACATGCACACAAATTAACTTTCAAAAGAGATGTCAAGGGAGAAAATCAAATTTCAGTAGATTACAGTTCAAGAGGATGAAAAATGAATCAAAGACTGTTAAAATGTCCCTTATGTTCTCATCAGTAAACCTGCCTCTGAGGATTTACTTCAATCAGAATGTTCTCCTTCACAAACTTGAAGAGTTATTTTCAATGACAGCTCAGACATGAAGTACAGCAGACAACACATGCTACACAGAAAACCTTGATTACCTTTCAAAAGCTGGTGCATTTGCCTCAAATCCCCTCGAGAGTTTGACACGGTGAGAACCAACCTGCAGAGACACAAGTCGAAGTGCCCTTTTTTTGTAAAGATTAAAAAAACTGAGCAAATATGTGTATAGACCCAGAAAACCATATGATAAAAAGTTGCAGATGACACCTAAATGGGAGAGATGAGGGGGAAAAAAAAAGAGAGAGAGAAAGAGATAACGGAGCAGGACAACAGCAACACAGTGACAGTATGGGGGAAAATTGATCTGAGCAACAGAGGAACTGAGCAACAGAGGAACCTTGTCATCACCTCTCCGACAAAAACTTTTCCCCAAATTTAAGTCCTTTATTCTCTCATTACTTCCATTATTCTATTATGAGAAACATCCCAGAACAAGGGAAGCAAGCATGATCCAACATGACTACACCAACAGAGGCTTAGCAAGGAAATCTACCCACTCTGAACAGCAGGTTCCTACAAGTCACTTTACAGTTTCCTAAGCAATCTCTGCACGTGCAGAAATATGTCCTAGTTTCATTTTACATCTTGCTCTTCCAAACTCTTGCAACAGGCATTGTGGGTCAAACACAGTTTTCATTTTAAAGACAGCATTTTCTCTTTGGGTGCTGCTTAAATTTACATGAAAACCTTTGGTTTTCACTACCTTCTTCAAGTCCATTTATGAGGCTATTATTTATGTCTTTGTTCTGTAACGTCAGCTTGTCTTTCTCTTCATATGCATGTGACAGGGCTTAGCCATGCTGCTGACATTTGGCCCTCCATTTTTCTTCCCCCTCCTCTGTCATGCAGGTCTGATCTTTGCATTTTTAATAACTTCCTAAGAAGGCATGTGAAACTACTCAGGTTGCAGCTGTGCAGCTCAGACAAAAACATCCTCAGGAATGGTTATAACCTGTGACGCCTGTATATATATTTTTTTCTTAAATAATCTCTCCAGATGACATAAATTGGTAATTTCTCAAAAGCAAATTACTGCCTTTATATAGTGTATTTCATGGTTACAAATATAAAATATAAGACAAATATTGTATAAGGGGAAAGTGTTTATTAAGACTTCGTTTTCAAAACATGACTCAGTTATTTTTAATTTAATGTCTTTCCTAGCTACATTTTATAACTCCTCTGAAGTTATGATCCAGACACTAATAAACAACCCCAAATCAGAAAAAGTTGACAAAACTGGAAAAATTAAATAAAAATAAAAATGCAGTAATCCTTAGTATCACCTTCTTTGTTGACAGTACGAACCTAATATATTCCTTGTTTTTTTTTCTCAGATTTATTTAATTTGTTAAAAGTTCTTACTGCGATAATCCTTGGCAAGTAAAGATGTGAAAAGCAAAAGAAAAAAAAAAAGTTATTTCAAAAATGTGACGTCAACAAGTGACATTGATGATTTTGAAAGAAAAATTTTATCCATGAAAGGCTGAGTCTGAGAAAATAAGTGAAATATTTAAAAACAATGTTCTTTAGAGAACATTTGGAAGGGATTTGCATCTTTTTTCATCTACAGTGCATAATATTGTAAAATTATTTAAAGAATCCAGAGGTGTGTCAGTGCTTTAAATGGTGAAGCCTCGATGGACATTCAGGACCTCCACGGATCGGAGGTCCTGAAAGTCCATCGAGGCTTCACCGTCAGATGGAGCGCTGCATCACAAACTTTTATTCACCAGTAGCTGATATAGTGGCATATATATATAGCTGATATGTGGAAGCGATTACTGTCAGAAGCCTTTAACAAGCATGACAATACATTCATAAATGCCACTTACAACTTTACTGCACAACACTAGCTTTATACTAAGCTTGTCTAGACATGGGACTTACGTCTATAGGCTCAGAGGCATCTGTCATGGTAACCTGAATTACTATTTCAGATCTTTTTTGCCTTGAATTAAGAACAAAAAGAACCATCAAGACTCAACAATCCAAAAGCCAATCTTTGTGATATTAGGCGGTCACTATCTTTAGTAAAGGTATTTATACTTTTCTAATGGCTGCATTCATTCAGAGAAGTACAAAGGGGGTTTAAAGTGTAAAGAACATATGTTGCCTTCAGGACAACATCTTTTCAGAGGCATAAATGCATTTTTTCAACAAGATGATGCAAAGCTGCATTCTGCACGTTACAACGGCATGGTTGTGGAAGAACTGGGTACAGGTACTGGACTGGCCTGCCTATAGTTCTGAGCTCTTTGGACTGTGGGAGAAACTTGGAGTACCTGGTAAACATGAATTTGAACCAGAAACCTTCTCACTATGAAACTACAGTGCTAACCATCAAGCTCAAAGTGCAGCAGAATGTCACAAAATAAAAACTGAAAATCATTCAGTCATTGAGGATACCAATGACCAACTGCTTTTTACATATTCTGAGAAGCGCGGGTGTTAAAGGCTTTAGTGTCTTAATTATTTCTGAAACGTTCTGCAGCCCTGAAATGCAAAAAGGAATGTGTAATTCACACATGGAATGAAGTTGAGGAGAAAAAAATATCAAATATCATGGGTTCATATAATCTGTGATGTTTAAAAAGCAGTATAAAATTGAAGTTGTTTTTTTTTTAATTTTCCACATCACATCAACTTTTTCTGATTTGGGGACTTGAAAATCAAAGGACACATCCTGCTCAGTGAATATATTCCAGACTATGGATAGGAGAGCCTACAAGCCACAGCTAATGGAAGGGTGCTTTAAAAGCAGGCGCGCTACAGTTATATCTGAAAACAACCCCATAACAACTACCATGCGTTTTTACCAAACCAAAGAGGTATTCAGTTATATGTGGCTAATATGCTTTTGGTCTCCTTTAGATCTCTTTTTAGCATGATCAAATTAGTCTTCTGTATAATAAATGAACACCCATCTAGTTACAAGCTAAATAAAGGCAAGTGGTTAGGGGATGTTTTTAGATCAGGCTCTCACCTGACCAAAGATGTCTGGGAGCTGAGGAAAACAGAAAAAAGCCCTTTACCAACCACTATTACTATCATTAACCTCCCTCACAAGTGATCTAACTTTTCAGTCTGTGCATTGTCAAGACAAGGACAAGAAGTCTATGTGATCCTGTTTTCAGTGAGCATTAAGTCAATTGTTTCTACTTCAAATATCCAAGTGCAATGTATGGGAACTCAGCAAAAATCCATCAAGGGATTTCTTTCTCTCTCTCTCTCTTTTTTTATTATTACTGGTCTTTGGCATTGCACAGAGGAACAACTATCTGCAGTGTGAAAGCGCCAGCGCCAACAGAGACAAGCTCTCCCCCGAAAAAATTAACAGGGTGATGGGGAAAAGGAAAAAAAAAACCCCCAAAAAACAACACAGGTATACCAGGTGGGGGTTCTCATCCAGTCCATCAGGGTGTCGATTCTCATTGAGGTGCAACAAAACACCCTTAATGGACTTTTTCTGAACACAGCAACACAGTGGGTTAAAACTGGGATAAAAATATTCACTGTAAAGACAAGGATACCTTTTGTTTATTTTATGCTGTCCGTCAAATCTAACTGCCAAATACAACTGGTTTAGCTTTGATTCAGGCTGTTTAGTTTTTACAAATGACACAGATTGAGCTCCATTTCTAACTGCAGCATCAGTGAAATGGTTAAAACAACAAACAAAACAGCAGTAATCTTTTCATTTTTCCACAGAATGGGGCCTAATATGAGAAAAGCGCAGACTGATAATTCAATGCAGGCTCTATAGGAAAGATTTGACTTTTATTACCTGGATTCCTGGTTGTTCCCAGAACAGAGGAATGGACCCACGGATCTGTATGAAGGATGAGACTTTATCATCCAGGAAAATAACCTGTTTGAAACAAGAACAAAACCATAAGTTCACCCATAACATGACAAATCCCAGATGCATCTCTAAAAACATTTATTATGAACAGGTAAAAAAAAAAAAAATGACTTGACTCAGATACTTATTTATTTATTTGATAGGGACAGTACATATTAATGAACACAGTTAAAAAACTGTGTAAATATGTCAGATTATAGCAAAGATGCTAATTTCCATCTGTTAGGTAGGTGCTTTAGTGCACTAGACAACAGATAATACTTGCATATGTGTGTCTGTGGCAGGAAGTGAAAGAGGTAAATAAGAAAAGTCCCATACAGAAGGAAACGTGTCAGAGGCTACTTATCTTTGTCTAGAGGTGTGATCAAAACCTGTCAACACTACAATGGCCAACTAACCCAACTTGTAGGTTTACACCAGACAAAGCAAAAATGCAACTAATTTTTTGTGGCGGCAAAGTGCTGAAGTTTCACGACATCACAAGACAATATATTGTAGTTGTAATGGTTCTAGTCACCGTGTCCCTTCTCAGTTTTAACATAAATAATAAAATAAATAATGACAACTTAATAACAACTTAAATAGTGGCAGTTACTAGAACACATCATTTCTCTTCAAGGATGAAGAGAAATTATGTGTAATAGTGAATTGAATTGAACTAAATGAAATTTTCCCAAAAGGTTAACTTTGCAAAAGGTAACTGTCAATCAAGTTATGATAGTGAAAAATTAGGTACTATTCTTAAAAATGTGTTATTATGTAAATGTGATAACTCTACAATAAAAGTATTGACTTATAGGAGGATAAAAATGCGACTCACCTGCTCAGTCTCCACAAAGTTGGCCACCTGGCCATCATCATTTGTTCCTCGGACATTGAATCTTGTGCCAGCTCGCTCTGAGCTAAGGCGGGAGAAGATGCAGGCCTTAGCCTGCTTGTGCCCTGCATAGATCGTCCTGATCTCCACACCGCCGCACATCAGCCTCAGTAACCAGTCATCACAGTTTACGCCGTAATGTTTAAGGTGCAGATGTAGGGATTGGTTCCTGGTGGTTTATAATAACAGGTACAACAGTACATGCAAACCTTAGTTGGAAATTACCCAGTCCCACAGACAGAAAACAAACCATAACAACAATTTCACAAATCTTAAGACTGTGCAGATCATAAATTGTGTATTTACTTCATGTCTTGAAATATTTACAAAGCTTAATTCCAGCATACTAATGCCTCTCTAACCCTGGGATTTTCATAATTTGATGCTCTTACCAGAAGAAGCGGTTATCTGTAGTGTCCTCTAGAATCCTGCGATGTGCATTGAGACTCAAATCCATGCCAACTCCAGTGGAAGACCAGGCAAAGTAGAAGTGTCCTGAGTTTAAGACCTTCCGCACCTCAGAAATCCGGTCCTCATCTCCTGGATCATTCTTCAGTGATATAAAGTCTGTTTGTGTGACCCTGAAAACCTCTGATTCCTGCACTTTGCCCACAGAGCTGCACCCAGTAACAACCACCAGACTGTGAAGCATGGAGTCACCTAAAGAATTGAAGTGAAAGATGAATATATGGGATGGCTGCTTTACATTCAAAAGAAGAAAAATATTAAAAAGTAAAAGATAGGGCAACAAAGAGTTAATTGAACTTTGATGCCACTTTCTCACAGGACTTCACCAGCCAACTACATCTTAACCATCTAAAAGTCTGAGATTTAAATTTCAGCACTTTCCTTGTTGTGATAACAAAAGGCTTCAATGTCATATGAAAGACAATAGAAAGAAGCTTAAAAACAAGCAGATCCAAGGCCACAAACCAGAGGGGCTTCATGGTCACACTTGAACCTCTGGGTCAGACTTCGGAGCAGACCCAGTCAAGGAATAACAAATGGAGAACATTTTTCTCTTTCTTACCCAAGTTGAGGCGAAGAACACCCAGAATCCCATAGGCATCAACAATCTTTGTGTATGTATTTTTAATGGCCTCTTTCTCTGCTGCCGCTAGAAGACAAACCAAAAGTAATAAATTGTAAAGAAAACATAAGCAGATCCATGATAAATGTAGCCTTGAAATCAGTTAAGTGCATAGAGTACTGTTAACAGTTTGATGCTCAAAGATAAACCACCTGCAGTTGTGCCTCACTGAAACTATCGTTTACAGATAATCTAATCTATTACAGCATAATCAAACAAGATGTCTCACACAGAACAGCAACAGCTCCTGATTCGAACATGAGGCATTCCTCCCTGGTCCTAGTTTCCACTATGACACTGTATGGAGGTGGATCCAGCTTGTGGTAAATGCGATATCCTTTGCTGAATGCCATGGCTTATCCAAGATTAAAAAAAAACAACTCTTATGACCTGGAACAAAAGAAAAAAAGAAAAAAAAGAGATCAACAAACAGATATGCTCAAACAGGTATAACATCTCAAAGTGATGGTAACTACTGCACTGTCAAATCCTCTGTTTAGTGCTAATGAAGAAGAGACCTAGAATCTGACCGTGTGCTGCTGAGGATGTCAGAGTTACAACTTTTTATATTGCTAAATCAATGTAACGACACTATAAGAGCTATTGTACTGTGGTTCATTCATTATTTCTAATCAATCCGCAAAATTGGCAAACACAGGAAATCTCGCACATAATTAGGCAATACATTGCGTGATCTGGAACTTAAGATTACGAAATCCTCAGAATAGCAAGGGATCAATGCAAACCCAGGCTCACGGCTATATCAAAGCAATATTTATTAAAAGTGAACATCACAGGTAACTGGACAGAATAAGTACTAGGGCGACTGTGACTGAGTGAGTAAGATAACCGTTAAAGGCCAGGACACTGACATTATCATCCAGCCTGACTCCAACAGTCACGACTTCAAATTGCAGAAGGCGACGCCAACGATAACCTGCCAGCTAATACAAATGTTACATGTTGTGAGACATGAGCCCAGCAAAAAGAGCGAGAGAAATCAAATTATAGACCGAATTCAGCTCAGCTGATATAAAAAACGCTAGCAGATAACGTTAGCCAAGTTAGCTAGATTAAATCACAAGGATAGCTAGCTTACAATATTTTGATGGTGGTAATATCTCCACGTCCGGTACGACGAACTATCGGTAAGAAAAGCACCCATTCGAGATGTGTTCGCAGAAAATTATACATACGAATGACTTTTTGTTTTATCGCACAACTGTCGGATTTTATCAAATCAAATAGAGGAAGGACTATGGACCTTGTCTTACCGTTTCTCCTGCCGGGTTTTTACTCCGCTGTCACAACAAAATCCTTCCCTGTAGGTTGGCAAAATGGTACATTCCGACGCAAAACACGCCCCCCTCACGTCACCGTTGTGTCTCCGCCTCTTAAAGTCAAAAACCGATATTGGTAGCTTCTTAAACATGAAATGATTTAAGGTGCGGAATTTAAACATATTTTAATATTACCTTGTGACTTATAATGTCACCTTTATAAACAGCAACTTACGGGCCATAAAAAGAAGCCACAAAATGTTTCGCTCCAATTTCGTATCTCTTTAAATGGCGCGTCTTTTTGTCAGGTTTCATCTATGATTGACAGGACCTTTTATCCAATAAAGGCAATCTTCAAGAACTGCGGTCGAACCATACACGACTGGAGGCGGGATCTCAGCCTTTCATAACCTTGTGCATTTGTGTATAAAACAAGAGCTCCAGTTCTTGTCGTAAACACAGCACTGCCCGGGACATTTTAATGGACAAAGATATGACCAAGGGGACTTATTAAGTATGTAAGTTGTATAATGTACTCTTGCCAAATTGTTGTTATTGGGATGAAAGGTGACCTATCCGGTTCTGGCACGTTATTTGATTATGTATGTTATTTATCTGATTTCGCTGATCTTGCAGCATCTGTCAGTGTATTTGTAGGAACCCAGCTTCATCACAACGTTATTATTCAGCTTTGAATCGTGTTTCCAACTGTTAGACTATTTGATCGATGGTTTTTCTTCAGTCAGCGAAAGACAAAGAAAAGAGAAATTTCAAATACATGTCAAACGTTGTGTTTGATATGTATTTGATATTCATGGGATTTGATTTGACATTCTTGTGACTTGATTCACATCTGTATTTTTAAACATAGACGGGCATGTCTGACACCTAATGCAAAAACAGGACAATCTTTACAGAGGGATAACTAAGATTAGAGCAGACTGACTTGTTTTGTTTGTTTGTTTTTTTAGATTAAAGATATACTCACTCAAGCATGTGCATCTACAAGTTTCTTGTTGTCTGTGCTCATATTAATCTCTAAACATATTCTCTTTGTCAGTTTTTCCAGGGAATTTCAGTCAGCCCCAACATGAAGGGCCTCTACCTCGTGGAGCCTGTGGTGGCCATATATGCCTTTAGCAGTTTTCTCATCTACCCACTTGTCCAACAGTATGTGTACCGGCGTCTCTGGGAGCAGCTGACAAACACCACCTATCCCGTCTCTGCCAACACCTCCAGATGTGCGCCAAGTAATAGCAGCATTAACCACACCAGCTTTCATGAGGTTGGTTATTAACCACTGTGTGTGAGGGAGCACATTATTCTTGTAACTTACAACCAAATGAGTATGCTCTTTAACATAATTTGCAACAAGCTGTTTTTAATTTCCCTTAAAAATAAAAAAAAAATGATCAGACTGAATGTGCTGTGCAAGAGTTTATGGCATAACAAAGTCAAGAAGATCTTCAAGAATAGATTAATTTTTTAATGAAGTAAATATGACAAAGGACACTTGTTGGGAGCTTTACTGGTATTCTTTCTATAAATTGAAGAAAAACTGTGTTATTCATCCATCCATTCAACCCATCCATCCATCAAAGCCATCCATCCATCCATCCATCAAACCCATCCATCCATTAAGTTTCCCTTATATAAATTCAGTTCAAGTGGGCAGCAGCCTAAGCAGAGAGGCCCAGTCCTCAGTCTCACTGGCCAGCTCCTCCTGAGGAATAATGAGACAATGTCAACCATTTCTGTCAATATGTTTTCTGCCTTTTCTGTCATTAACATCAATTTTTGAATAACCCTTTAAAATTCCCCTTTGGAAGACAGCATATTATTTAAAAAATAGCTACTGCAGCATAACATGACGGCATAACAAGATAAGGAAGGCAGTCTTCTGACTAAAGTTAACTTGTCTGCACTTGGGACTGACCCATCATAGGAGAAAAGTTATATTTTTACAATGATGTGCGTAACTAAATTTGAGAACTGGATGATGTATAGACTCAATGAATCCCAAAATTATGAATTAAAAGAACTATTATAAATCTTATTTTAAGGATAAGTGATTTTTTTTTCTTTTTAGACGTATTCAGGAAATTATGAAATACAAAAGCGAAGTGAAAACACAATGACGGGAAAATCTGGTTTTAAGTGAAGACAGGTGAACCTGCAGCTGGTGCACACAAGAAATCTTTGTTCCTTTTTGTTCTTGTAAAAGAAAAGCTCACATGACACATTTGCAAAATCTAAAAGTTCTGTAAATTCTTTGTTGTATTACTACAAACTGATAAGTGTATTTTTGTCTAGTAGTTGCTAAATTAAACACAGTTATTTTCCCTTCTCAGACCCGCTGTAGCAGTGTCACACAGAAAGTTCAGCGTCATATAATTTAAAGACCAATCTCTCTTCTTTGTGTCTGTGTTTGCAGGAGGTTCAGAGGCAGGCATCTCTCTTCTCCCTCTACTCAGATCTCCTCTCCACCATCCCCTCTCTGATTGTCACCCTCATGCTGGTGACCTACAGTGACCGGGGAGGGCGCAAGATCACCATCATCATGCCTCTGATCGGCTCATTGATTTACAACTCAACCTTCTTGACTGTGTCCTTCTTTGAGCTCAACATTTATTTACTTATTGGCTCCTCATTTCTCAGCTCTTTGTTTGGAGGTTTGGGCACATTCTTGGGGGGCTGCTTTTCCTACATAGCAGACTTGTGCAAGGACGATCGGCAGAAGACGCTGCGCATGGCTGGATTAGACATGATGATTGGCCTGTTGTCTGGAGTGGCTGCAATATCAACAGGCTACTTCTTGAGAGCTGCTGGCTTTAACTGGCCATTCCTAACCTCTGCATTGTGTCAGAGTCTAATCCTACTCTATGCAATTTTTGTCTTAGAAGAAAGTGTGAAGGCTCCCCCTGATGCCAGTAGTTTAGATGGACCTCCTCAACGCTCTGCAATAAATCAGATGCTATTTGGTGTCTACCAAATCTTTGCAGGGGCCAGCTGCAGATGTAAAACTGTTTTGACCCTTTTGATGCTCATCTTTACCAGCTTTTCTTTCGCCTATATAGGAGGCATCTCCTTGGTGACACTATATGAGCTCAATGAGCCACTGTGCTGGACTGAGATTTTAATTGGCTATGGTTCAGCATTGTCCACCACTGTGTTCCTCACCAGTTTTGCAGGAGTGTCAGCATTCACCTACTGTGGTGTTCCACAGCTGGTCATTGTTCTGCTGGGGATCTTATCCGTCACATCTGGTATGATCCTGCTGGCATTTGCTAAGACCACTGTACTGATGTTTATGGGTAAGGAAGAAAAAAATCACAAGAATTATTGTGCTCATCTGATTAATGATCCTCTTGCCTTGCTGAAAAATATCCCTCAGGCCTTTCCTGTTAGTTTTTGTTACATACAAGGCTACGTAGCCTTTGTGAAACACTTGATTCCTTTAATTCAGTGCAGTATCACATTCAGATAAAATTTAAAATACTCCTTTGATTGTTTTTTTTTCCCCCCTCAATGAAGACTAATAGAGCTATTTTGTAATGTTAAATATTAAAAAAAAAAAAACAATCAAAAATATTTCTGGAATAAATGAAGAAACTGGATTACGGTTTTTAAGACAAGTTGGTGTGAAAAAAATCTCTAACTTTGCTGTTGATATAAGTAACAGAGGATATAATGTACTGTATTTTCTCAAAAAAAGAACAAGCAAAAAATCAACTCTGCCAGTTACTGATTGACAGTGAGTTTACAAGGTGTAGAAAAGCTATCATATTTACAATGTGTTTTATTACATTTTTGCAAAATAAGATTTTATGTCACTATGGTTATGACATCTTATCATTCCTTTGTTTATTTTAGTAATACCACTTTCTTGGGACATTTCCAAGTGACTTCATATATTTATAATTTATGTGCATTTCTCTTTAAAATTACCTAAAGGAAGTCTTAAACTTTCTTTTTTATGTTTGTGTTTGTGGTTGTGTGATAATTTCTGCAGTTAGATGCATGTTATTTCAAATCTTTGTCATTTATTTATTACAGTTCGAGTACCGATGTTTCTGGCTATCATGCCTTTCCCCGTTCTGCGCTCCATGATGTCAAAGATCATCTCCAAGTCTGAACAGGGTGAGTGAGTTGAAGAGTCTACATGAACCACAAAACCGTGATGGTGTTTGAAGAGTCAGAGTCCACTCAAGTGTATCCTGCTCGAGAAAGATCAATCTGTACTTTAATGCACAATACTGCTGCTTTCTGTTTGTTTAAGCAAAAAGTGCTTTAGAAATTGTTCAGCCTGCCACTTTTCAAAAACATCTCTTTCTTTTCCCTCTTGTTTTGGTTTTGTTCCAGGAGCCCTGTTTGCCTGTCTTTCCTTTCTGGAGAGTTTAACCAATAATGTGGCATCTGCAGTATTCAACAGCATTTATGCTGCAACCGTGGCATGGTATCCAGGCTTTGTCTTCCTCTTGGCTGGAGGACTCTGTGCCATTCCTTTATTTGTCCTTGTGTAAGTTAACTTTATGGATGTTTACAATGCAAAAAATGAGTAAGATCATATCTCTACTTTGTATGTTTTGGCACAAAGGAAAAGCATGCTATATTAAATTTTAAGCTAATTTGTTATTGTTGCACCCAGGAATTATTGTTTTACATTCATTGTGGCAGGAAATTAAAATCAACCTGGAGCCATCTACCACAAGTCACTCCTAATCTTTTTTCCAGGAAATGTTTATAGCATGTTTCAAGCAAGAACTAGTTAGTAGTACAGTCATATCCTGTCCAAAAATGAATGGCATTGCAATTATCAGTAAAAGGACTGGGTCAACAATGCAAAGATGTTTGCTCAAAGTTTTGTTTTTTTTTTCGTAAGAGATTTTGATGAAGTTGTTTGTTCAGTCTACAATAAAACCACAGCAGAGCGTAATCAGGACTCACTGTGGATGGAGTTGGATTACAAACACCAACAGTATTTCTGTATAGTCACTCCGCCAGCATTAGCTGACTACCTGAGAAAAGAGAAGTGCTTTGCTTGAGTTAACCACCCAGCAAAGAAGAAGATTCGGTTCCTTATTTCATGACCAACTTTTTTCACTTAACAATTTCCCTCTCGGAATAGTGACGTCAATCTGACACACAAAGTGAATTTAAAAAAAAAAAAAAAAAAAAAAAAAAAAGTCTACACACCCTCATGACATTGCAAGTTTTTAAAATGTATAACCAGAAATGACACCAAAGTCAGAGTTGTTACATCTTTATTGCAACATTCCATGAATATAAATCCAGAGAAAAGAGTAAGTATATTCATTGGGAATACTTTAGATAAAATAACCTACCACAGCTTGATTGCATAAATGCAAACACCACTTTGGTTTTTTTATTCCACTCTTTTTCAAGTTCCTACAGATTATGTTGGCATCTTTTTTTTTTTTTTTTTCCGGGGGCGTGGAGTGTTATTCCAGAGTTTTTTTGTTTTTTTTTTTTCCCCTAGACTCTTACTGCGCTATTCCAGGACTGTGATTCTTTTCCTACTGGAGCTGCATCTTGGTTGATTTTTGTTGTTTTTGGGTCATTCGCATGTTGTAATATGAGATTCCCCTTCATTTTCATCTTTTTGACAATTGACAGAATGTTTGTGCCAAAATACCTTCCTATTTGAAGCTATTCATTTTCCATTTACATTTACAAGCTCTGAAGAGAAGCAGCCCCTAAGCCAAAAAGTGCAGCCTTTACCTTGTCGGGCTATAACACGTTTTCTCACATGGTTTGGGGTAACTGAATACATTTTTGGCATAATTCCATCAGGCTTGCATGTTCTTTTTGTGAGAATTGGATTCCATCTTGCAAGCCTACCCTGCAGCACTGATTCATACAGACTACAGGAGATGGTAGTTGCATGCAAGGAGTGACCAGTACCTGGTAGAAATTCCTGTTGTTCTTTGTGTTGCTGTTGGCCTCTTGGTAGCCTCCCCAATAAGTTTTCTCCTCGTCCTCTCAACAACCTTGGAAGCAACTGTTCTGTGGTGCTACATTATCCCCACTTATTGATGATTCTTTTGAGACTGTTTCATGGTACGTTCAGTGCCTTTTGATACTTTTTTTTTATGCCACCCGATTGGTACTTTTCAACAGTTAAGTCTAACTGGTGTTAATTAGAATCACTTTAATTATTGGTAAGTGGATGCCTTCAAGGACAGTTCGAGCCCCCACTTTGGAAGGGTGTGCAGATTTTTGCAGCCAGGTTGTTAAAAGTTGTTGTTTTTTAACTTAAAATATCCCTAATTATTAAATAGTTCCCTTTTTCCCTCGATATTTTGTTGGAAGCATTAAAGATGTCACAGTTCTAACATTTGTATTATTTATTTATCTTTTATATTTTAAAACCTCCACCTTTGTAGAGCTTTATATGCACAACATGAAGTTTTTTTAACCTACATAACATTATTCTTGATCTTTGTCATATTAACATGATGTAAAAGATACCTTTATGAGTTTTTCGGTGTGTGTTGTTATACTGAGCAGATAAAGTAGTACTGCATGTTCACTCCAGGAGATTTGGTGTGAAACCATATCTGTCACATGTTCTGCTTCTCCAGTTACAGAATGACCATTAATAGAACAATAAAGTCATTATTTCAGCAATTTCAGACTAACTCCTACAAGCTGAGTCATTTAGGACATTGTGCTTTTTTTTGTCAATTCAATTAAATTCTTGCATTGTACTTCTAAAAAATCAAACTTAATATTTATTTTAAGAAAGATCATTGTCTTAAGATACGTAGGTAATATAATCCTTTAGCTGCCAGAAGTTTTATGTGTTTATACTTTAATTTAAAGAAAAAACTTATCTTAATTGCAGTTTATGTTTTGTTAAATCAGAAACATAGATGCTCATGCAGTTGTCCATATAGAAACTACAAAACAAAAATCAGGTTTTGTCTAACAGTGGTGAAAAAATGCTTCCTTTCACATTTTCTTTTGTCTGCATTTTAGGGCGGTGGCTTGGTTCGGCGTGGATGTACCCAGTGACGTCAGAAAGCCAGAGACATTCTTGTCTGAGGAGCACAGTAATGTGGAGGATGAAAATGACAATAGTCCACTTATCAGCTAATGCACATTACTGATCAAAAGCTAACCAGCACCTTTCTCATTTCTTCACTTTTACAGAGTGTAAATAACTCACTAGTAAGAGTTGAATAAGTTCATAAAGTCTTTTCCTCTCTGTGCTTGTTTGCATTGTTGATGAACTCGTTCTAATGCAAGGGTTTCAAGTTTCTTGCTATTTCTTCAGAATCTTTATTTTTTTTATTGTATGAGAAAAGGTTTGGTTTCAATACATGTCAGAATAGGGAACTAAACTTTTTTGTGACTTGCATCACAAAAAGTTTTTGGGCATGTAGTATTCCTCAGGATTAATTTCTCAGACAATCACAATTTTTTTTTTCCTTTTTTTTTTTTTTTAAAGGAATGGTATGTTTTGTCTTTCTAAGGGGAATGTGCAGTAATGTCCAGAAGAGTCTGGACATGACAAAGTTATTATAATGTTTGTCTTTGTACACAATCATAATGTGTGTTGGAGAAAAGGTTTGTTTTAAGTCTAGACTTTCAGCTTTTATTTGTGAAGTTTCCCCAAAACATGGCATTTACAGTTTAGACATTACAACCAATTTAAGTGATGTATCTCAGTTTTTATGGGCTGTGGACAAAGTTATTTAATTACAGTTATAACCATAGTATTTAGTACCTGAATAAAAATGACTGCCTGAAATCTGGAGTCCACGGACATCACCAGATTCTGAGTTTCCTGTCTGGAGATGTTTAGTCGGGCCATCACTGCAGCTGCCTTCAGTTGCCCCTTGTTTGTGGGTCTTTCTGGCTGACATATACACCCCATAATTCATTTAGCTTTTTCTGTCAGCAGTCACATTGTCAGTAAACACTGGTGAGCCTTGTCTGTTGGCAGCCATAGACTATGTCTATGTCACAACACTGCCTCTACCGTGTTTAACATACACGTTTATCTTGGTTTCATCTCTACAAAGATTCCAACTGCAGAACATGGAAGACTTAACTTCCTAAATCAAGACAGATTACATCTTGACTGATTTATTTTCCATCCATTGGGGTGGTCTGTTAGGGCAAAATCATAAAGATGTTGTCATTTTTAAGTATTCAGGAAGCTAACTTTATGTGTGCGACTATAGTAGGTATCTATTATTATTCTGGATCAATGTAGCACTTAAGGATAATGATTTCCCACTTGTTTTAAATGAAGTACCATTTATTTTGGAATCTTCTTCTCCGTGGCTTTTTGTTTTGTTAACCTATTCACTGTTGGTTTTTGTTTTTGCTTTTTTTTCCTCAACCCATTATACCTGAAGTAAAGAAGCTTCTCAGTTCATTTATACAACATGGTGTTAACTGCCTCAGCCACGCACTCCCTCATTCCATGAAGACTTGAGTGAAAATAATTCAAACCAATAAAGCCTGTTGCTTTGGATTTTAGCCATCCACTGAAATAACTGAAGGTCAGAATATCTCTCTGCCCTAATAATTGCACATTATCTCTGGATGATTACAGTTACAGTTCATATATAAATAATGTAATCGTTCATGTTATTTGTACCTCAGAATGGTATGACTGGGATATTTTTTGAAGGGTTCAGTATTTTGTTTTTGTGTGTGTGTGTCTTATTTTGTGTTGCGTGACATGATTTTCATTTTCAAATATTTGTTTGTGGTTGCATAACAGAGTAACTTTCTATTTTGGTGTCTTTCACTGGTATTGTACAATGCGTTTGTGAGTAAATGTATTAAAATGAAAAAGCAACCAAAAGTGTGAAACAAGCTAACCACATTTGAGAAGTGGGAACTATTAAAGTACACAGGTGCACAAAGAGGCAAATGGTATCTTTTTTTTCCAATTTGTTGTTTGTGTCTAACTGAAGAAGTGTTGTATGGATAGGTTTAAAAATGATGATGGGAATTCAAATAATAAGTATCACTTGCTAAAACATTGTCCCAATGAAGACTTACTATGTGTGCATGTTCTCCACCGTAAGTTTTAATTTAAGGTCTTTCTAATGATTTTTTTAAAGCACCATGACTAGGCATTCATGTGCAGTTTCACTTAAGAATTAAGAAATAATGCTCAGTTAGAAAAAAAAATCTCTTTTTTTTGGTAGCACTTTATTTTGATATGAACTGTCTCGGTAAATGGAATCAATGCAGAATGAAGACACCAGTCATTACAACGGCGGTGATTCTGGATTATGGCTACAAAGGTTCAGAGGAGTAACTATTATGGATTATATTGTAAAAATTGTAGAAGCAGGCATGAACTAATAATAGACACAAGCAAATTTACAATTACAGACCATTGAACTGTATCCAGTTTGAAAAAAGTGGAGGAAGTGAAATATAATGACAAGACTCTTTTTCAAAGTTACATAACCATCTGCGAGATGCCACACAGACATGCTATTCTCAGGCAAAAAAAGGGAGAAAGAAACATGCTAATTGTTGTTGGCAATCTAACAGCAATTTTTTTCAAGAGGTACATGGAATCAATTTAAAGAGTTCAACAAATTATTGTATACTGAGCTTTGATGGATATGCTCTTGTGTACGTGTGTTTGCATGAGCTTGTGACCGGCTAAAACTAGTCAAGCAGTATATTTTCTTTTGCCTTCACAGGATGTTTTATCAACCAAACATTCTTTCTAGCTCAGCAGTTTGAGAAGTCTAATGATTTTTACATGTTTTGTGCAAGACCCTGTAAAGTTTCCTGTATATATATATATATATATATATATATATATATATATATATGTGTGTGTGTGTGTGTGTGTGTGTGTGTGTGTGT
>JAOWBL010000006.1:4632030-4657188 GCA_028564865.1 Zenarchopterus dispar | reverse complement strand
GAGCCTCATCAGATGCGTCACTCCTCAGCCATATGTTCTCGGTTAAAGTTGTGTCATTTGTAACTCTGTGGAAAGTTTTCACGCAACCAGATTGATACTGAGTAAATTCAATGACACAACACATGCAATACATTTACACAACCACAAAGGCACAAAGGAGTTGGAGTCCAAGGTCAAGGACTTCAGTTAGGCGGAGGGACTAAGTGTTAAAAAAAATTGAGACTTAAATGTTTTTATGTGCTCATTTTCAATTTGATAGTTTTTGTACCATCCGAAATCTATCTAGATCATGTTGCCATTTTCAAACTCAATAAATATTTCTCACTCCATGAGAAGTATCCTCTTAATTCATTGCCAGTCGCAGCAAGGCATCGAGCAGTGGCTCCATTGGATAGGCCCTTATATAAACCACTTTTCACTGGTCAAAATTATATTTGTTTGAAAATAAGAGGATACCAAAAAGATAACCAGTATTAAATGTGTATTTGATTAAAAATAGAGTATGTCTTAGCTAAACGATACAACATGAAGTTATACAATTACAGTCATGTTCAAAAGTACCCCCTCCATTAATCCAATTATTTAATTTATTTTTGTTTTGTACACATATACATGATGTGGGCATTATTCTTTTGGCCAAGAACCCCTTGCTACTGGCAAAGGATTTAAGAACATAAGCTGCAGGTAGGTGCTGCTAATCATCAGATGTTTCAGGAGTTTGCTTGTCTGGAGCATTCGGAAGTGCAACACAATGTCAAGAGGTTAAGAGATAAACAATAGTCTTAAGGAATGATTTTTTGCTATACATCAATCATGAAAGGGTTATAACTTGTTTTCAAGCAAATATGAGTTCAAAATTCTATACTGAGAAATATTATTCAGAAGTGGAAAACATTCAAGACAGTTAGCAATCTTCACTGGAGTGGGTGATCTAGCAAATTTACCCCTAAGGTCAGACACATACAAAAAAAAGAAAAATTCAAGGTGCTAACTGAATAATTTAATTTAGACTGAATTTTAACTTGAGGAGAACCATAAGTAGCCTACTCCCAAAAGACGATGGGAGAAACGCTCAAGTACACTTTGTCACAGTTATGTAAAGTTTATAACGTTCCTTTTTGATGAGACTTCGTCCCCAACAGATATTACACGCTCATGTTTTCTTCCCTCCACGGGTTTGCTCTTTCTGTACCTCGGCGTATCTGGTCAGACAAGTGACTGGAAAAACTGCTCTCCTTGTCAGCTACGGCCAGTAAGAGCCAGTGAGGCATACGAGGGCATGCTGTAAGCTCAGTTGGCTGGAAACCACAGTGGGACTCGGTATACATGCCTCCTATGAATGAATGGAAGAGTTTTAATGAAGCACGGCAAAGCTGAAGGAGCGACTCCTTTTGTGAGTGTTATATTTTCTTGGCCATGACTGAACAAGAATCCCCTACCTGTGTATCACGAAACAGTCCTCTGGCAGTTTGTGAAAACATTGTAGCGTTACACACAGTTGTCATCCTGGAGAGTACAAGTTAGTCTACCATCTAACAGAGTTCTAATATCTTCTTTTCTTTTTTAGCTTTAATTTTGTTTTTGTTTTAACTTGATTTTTTATCTTGGCACTTAAACTAACTGGCTGGTTTAAATACTAAAATCTTCTTGAGAAGTGTAAAGAAAGAAAACACAGCTTGCCTCAAAATATCTATCACAACATCACCACATCTTAGAAGTATTATTTTTTTGGCCTGTGTGGTAATAAGTCCCAGCTCACTGGCAAAAGACACAAACATGGAGCAGGCATAAAAGAAACCTACTTTATAGTTTTGTTGAGTCTCACGAAAAAAAAATCACAGTTTCAATAATTATATCTATAGATGCTCTATTTCCATATAGGAAGTAAAGCGTCTATAGATAAGTACAGGACACTGGGCACTTGAGCAAAGTACTTGAATAAATATATAGAAATACACACATCTGTGAACCACTTCTGCAAGCATCTCCTCTGGGATCTGATTTTATTGATGCTCACTGTCATGACTTATCCTTATAAACCCAAGTGACTTCAGTCACAACTTAATGGAATGGAACGTGATAGTTGTTTGTATTTCATACATCATTTCTGCCTACATTTGCCACTGACTTAACTGTTTTTGAAGTAAAATGGGCTTCAAAACTGTCACCCATACTGACCCATGTCAAGGTCAATATGGGTAACACTCAGTGGTAGAAATTTACCACCCACCCCCACTCCCCCACCCTCTACACACGCAATCATCTGGTACAGGAACTCCCAGAACAAGAGGGAATAGATTGATTGGTGTCCTTGTCTCGTAACACCCACCTACACACCACCCTCCCCATGCCCACCTCCACAATACAGGACTCCCTCCTCCACTTGGTCTCTCTTGTTCTGCCTCAGTGATGCAGGTGGACTCTTGACCTAAAATCTGGGGTGATAAATGACTCCCATCTTGCTGATGCTGGCAGTCCAAATGGAGTGTGTCTGCATGTGAAACTCAGCCCAGGATGATCTGAGGCTTTGCCTCGCAAGTTCCAAAGATTAAACATCCAAAAATCAAAAACATTTTAGGAAACAAATACCCTGAATACCTCCAACTTCAGTTGTTGAATTAATCATGTTGCTCTGTTTGGCTCCTTTTGCTTTTTTTTTTAAGGTGGTCATAATCTAATGAGACAATGAAAAATGTGAGACATGAAGGTGACGAACTATGACATTAAAGAGGAGTTTTATTCTTGTCATGCACATCTGCATGCAGCATTATGTCAAAAGCTTTATTGTAAATTGAAAATTACATTTCAGTGTTTATAAATGTGAAGAAAAATAATAACTAAGGATCCTACACATCCAAAACCCCAAAACAATGCTCCTGTTTAAGAGTCTTCTATTTCATAATTGTAAAATAAGTTGAAAGATTTCTTCTTTTTTATTTGATATCTCTTTGATAGTGTATGTTGCGCTCCCTTTGTCTCCAAAAAGACTACTTCCACTGAATGGAGCTGGGGGGCACCAAAGTCTTCTCTCCAGTCTCTCTCCCATACTTTATTCAACAGACTCCCTCTTTTTCTGTCCCCCCTTTTGTGTGGCTACCCGAATAAATTAACTGTCGGTGAAGGAAGGAGGGAGGAAGAGGCGGAGGAGGGTTGCTGGAGAGGAGCAGGGGGCCTGGCCTTGTAGCGGCGGAGTCGGCTTTCAGTTAGTGAGGTGCACGGAGCCCCGGAGCGACTCATACCTCTGCACACACTCCGTATCTGACTGAGTGGATGCTGAGAAGGAGGAGAGGAAGGAAAAACGCTTAGGATCAGCGGGTGGATCGGCGTGTTTTCTGCTGCAGACCGCGAGGACGCCGCGCGGCTGATCCAGACGCGCTCACCTGACGGAGACGCAAAGAAGACGCTTCACCGGTGGAGTAACACAAACCTGCTGTTCAGCCGGATTAGACAGCGGGCTTGAATTTGGCAGGATTGTCGGCTTTATGTTGGGTACCATGTAAAAACAACTAAAACAAACAAACAAAGCTCACTCCAGCTGGACAGCACGGCTCAATTCAAGATTTTGTCCTGGTGGATTGGCTGTGGTTTGGGGAGACTGGAAACCCGTTTGCATACAAATAATCTGCAGGAGGGGATATCCAAAGCACACGTTCAGACCAACCCAGTGGGTTCAATGAATGTAAGTGACACATCTTCCTTTCTTTTGGTTTACAATCTGTTTCAGCGACCACTGATTATTTGATAGAATTGCGGATTTAGGACTGAGCTCTTCTTTGGGTGGGGGCTTCCGGGACGCACTCAGCATCTGCACCTTGCATGTATGAAGTGGGAGCTGGTCAAGCTACTTATAGAATTCTACACTACAATGACTGCACAAACGAGCTCGATATTAGTGGATTGCAGAAATGCATGAGACTTATATTGATTATTGATCACCATCCGCAGCTAAGAAGTGGATCAAAAAATATAATTGGTTCTCTAAAATTAAGATCTACTGTGTAAATCAAACATGAAAAAGAGACCAGTCTGTTAGACTGCCACATCAGCTTATGATGACATGGAACTATTTAATAACAGTAAGTCAGTGGTTTCTTCCAAATGGTTGGCAACTTAGAGTGACTAATCTTTTTTTTTTTTTTTTTGAAACGGAGAAAGAATTACTTCAGGGAAGTGCACAAAGTCAGCCTGCATGAGTAGAGGTATTTCCTGGAGAGACCAGCTGATGTGACAAAGCAGGACTGACATTAACAGATCACAATTATGGAGGATTAAATCGTTTTTTGAGCATGGCGCAAGCAGTTTCGCCTCTTTTCCTGTTGGAGGAGGTCTCCTCTTTTCACTCAGTAGTTACTGAATAATACCTCAAACATGCAACAGTAAAAAGTCCAAGAGAATTGTAGTTTTCCTATAAAAAAAAGAAAAAATGAAGGGGTGGTTAGCGGTTTGACACATCTGTACATCCTGAATACCGCAAAATGTATTTATAGCAGCCAGTACTATTTGTTTAAAGGGAACGACTGAAAATGGCAACCCAGGAACAGATTTAAGTGCCTGACCATAATAGTCATATCTGGTGTCCACACCTTTTGCATGTGTAGCTCTCGATTTTCTGCTGTACTGAGTGATACAGATCTTTGCATTGTTACACTATCCTCTTACATATCCCTGCATGCTCCAGCACTGCAGCACACTGGCCTCAACTTCAGTCTCTGATGCTGCATGAGACCGGCAAGAGTTTGGTTTCTTGCAGAGTGATGAGGCGTGCAGCAGGACCTTTGCTAACGTGAACCATATGGATATCTAGTCGGTGCGGTTACCACTGAGTAGGGCCTCTGTTTGTACAAACAACTTATGATTACCAACACCAGCTGCTTAGTGGAACCAGTTCTACATTACAGGAGCAGGATTTAAATAAACCGCGGGTATTTTCAGGGCAACTATTTAAATCTTTATGGATTTAAACAATTTAATTAATGGGATGATCACTTAGCCTTTGTTAGGAGGGACTGTAAAAGTAAATGTTCCTGCCTGTGATTTTAATGCAGCCTGCATGAAATCTTTTAAGGCAGTTCATTTAGTTCTGTGTCAAGTCTTTTTTGACTTTTTTAAGAGCTTATCAACAGTGTAAACACTCTTCTGTTTACTTTACACTTCATGCAGCTCTGTGTGGCTGAATAAGTGAGAGTGATAGAGTCAGACAGAGTCTGGGGCTTGATTTCCACGAGAGCCAAGCTGAAAGTGCACACACACACCTCTTTGACAGTAACATCTGCTGAATAACTTAAAGTTACAGTTTTGGGGTGCATTGGGTGCATAATGGCAGCAGCTTGGCATCAGAATCAGCATCTTATTCGATTACTTGAATCATGAAATCTTACACCTGAATCATGCTGCCACGGAGGCCAGTATTGTTAGATTTCTGTTGTTAAGTCGCCATCGAGTTTGTTTTGTCTCAACATGAAATGCAATACCACCATCCACAGTTCGTAAGATGTCTTTTTTTCTTTTTATTCCAGTGCTATTACTTTTGGGAATGTCCAAGTTGAGGTTTCAGCATTTTGCAATTCTCAAGCACGCTTGAGAGTTTAAACTTCGAAGATACACAGTGTAACCAAATTGCACATTTGCCACCCACTTTGACACACATATCCTGCTGGTACTGTACACTGTTATGGCTGCCACAAAACCCACATAAAAGAAAATGTTGCCTTTTTCAGTAAGGTTTAAGTATCTGGAAAATTTAATCTTATAAACACCTTTCTCAAAAAAAGAAGGAAAGGTTGTTTATGAATTTTGGTTCTGAATCTTTAGGCATCATACAATTTGATTTAGTTTCAGTTCTTGGACTCAAAATTTCATACAGAATTTTAACAATACAGAATTTAATTTTTATAAACATACTCCCCAATTTATCTTTGCTGCTCTTAAACCCAACAGTGGAACTTAGGCAATACTATCTTGTTTTTAGTCATTGGATTGGGTTCACAAATGAACTTTTTTTATTGCTTTATTTTGGCAATAAAGTGCTATTTTATGCTGGGATGCTCATGATCTAAGGTGGCACAAATGTTGATAAATGTAACATAAGTAATCTTATCAGGCATTTAAGCAGTTATCAGATGAAATGGCACAAGGAAAGCTGCAAACTGCAGAATTTGCTTTTTCACAGCTGAGAGAAATGCTTTAAAGTCCCAGCAAAATTGTAGAATTTATTACCCCTTTCTGTCCTTGAAAAAGTGCGATTTTGCTACTTGATTGAACATTTGCAGTCATAATATATTAGAATGAACCATTGAGTTAGATGTAAATATCATTAAGGAAATAAAGCTTTTTCTAAATAAGACTGGTATCAGTGTCAGCTGATGTAACCAAAGCCAAGCTATCAGCATCGGTATCTAAAAGGAAAAAATATATTAGTATATACATATATTCTAATATGTATAATATAATATATTATATATTAATGTCAGAATATCCTGAACTTTAGGCATCTTCAAATTTTTGCTTTTTTTCCTGAGGTCCATTTTCCTCTGTAGCAGAGATGCAATGGTATGACATCCTGCAATGTTGTTGTCTGCATCAAAAGTCTAATCCTCCATTGTCACTGCTGAGTGAAGAGCTCGAATAATTTGATTGATCAGCAGCCGAACATTTCCTGTTTTCAAGTGTCAGTGTTTGCAGGTGACTTGAGCCAAAAATTTTATGTTATTCCCTAAGTATGAGTTTTATTTTGCAGACTTTGCATATTAAATGTGTCACATCCTGCTTTTAACTCCGTGGATCACTGTTGAATAGAAGTGCATCCGAGGACATGCCTTTGCTAAAGCGCTGGATTTATTTCCTTTTGGATTTCTTGTTCCTCCATATTGATCTCTGACTATTAAGCCTATTAAGATTATATATACACCAGCAGTTTCTGAGCAGTCTTTTCCTTACTTTAGCAACTTACTTGCATTCAAGTGCTTCCTCAACAACATAAAATGTCAACAGTAGGAGGTTGAAGAGAGTCTGTAACTTTTCCAGAAAAAGTCCTTGAGATATAGGTTTTTCTAATATATTAAATCAGTTATAAATCTTATAAAATGATAATTGTGATTCATGTGAGTCAGCCTTTCCAACAAACCCATTAAGATTCCACTTTATATGGTGCTACATGTAAAATTTCGCAGAGGCAGCTTAAATTATGAGAGGCTTTTGTGTAACCGAGTCGGCTCATCTTGGGAGTTGTGCCAACAAGTGGAACAGAGAGAGCATCTTCTGATCCAACAATGGCAGTTCAAACAGAAATGTGTCTTATTGTATTCTAAAACAATTACAGTTTTGTTTTGTTTCAAGTTTGGGAATAAGCGTTTGAGTACAAATATGGGAAAGTGACTCAGAGACTTCCCCTCCTTCTCGCCATCAACACACAAGCCTACACACAAGAGTGACCGCAAGCCTAACATTACCTCACTATTATACTCCTAACAGTGACCCTTCACCAAATCAGGCAACTGCATCACCTATAAAATCAGAAGACAAAATAAATAAATAAAGGTATATATTGAAAAGTATACAAACACATAAGACAGACTTCCTTCATTCTCCATCATACTTAATGGCTAGCAGATGACGGCCAGTAAAAAACAAAAGCAAACATAAACAAAAAGATTGTTTCTCTCCTCCCTGGCTCCCCAAGTAGCCAATGGAAATATTTAGCCTGCATCTCTCGCTGGCTGCGTGCTGCTGATGCCTGAAGTCTGTGTTGGTGTTTTTATTTACCTCTCAGCCACCACCTTAGACATAACACAAGTCAAAGACTCAATCGTGGGGAATTTAATGCCATTCTTATTTATCAAGGAGCATTTGGACCATAACAGTGTTTATCTGCAGCGTTGTGTGGGGGAGAAACAACCCTAGGATGTTTAGTTTCCTGGAAAATCACTTTCTGTTTGCATGTATTCTGTTAAGCATTTATTAACAGTTTCACTTATACACTTTGAAAATGAGATTCCCATTGATAAGGAACCCCTGTTACTGATTGCTCCATTATCTTTAATTCCAACCCCTGGGACCTTTTTTTGGTTGCCATGGCAGCCACAATCACTATGTCCAACATCTTGCTATAATTATCATTGTGAAATTTAATTACATCATTTTAAATCTCAGTGTTGTGGGTGCATCTATTCTGGGAATGTGGTACACATAATCACACTGGAATTATAGCTTTATTGCATCATTTTAGTTTCAGAGTCCCTACTCAGCTTTTTCAAATGTGATGCATTGGAGAAATTTTTTTCATCGATGTTCAAATATATTTTTGCTCCAACTACTTTGGAAGGTTATAGAGTTTGCTGAATCCTTCAGTGTCATCTTCCATTTTTTTTGCTGAACTGAAACTTTTTTCTGAATGTGCTTAGAAATGCATATTTTATACGTTTTTTTAGGATGGCGGGGGAGTTCATTTGGCTGTACCTCTGGAGAAGATATTATAGCATGCCTGACTCA
The DNA here is from genome assembly GCA_028564865.1 of Zenarchopterus dispar. NCBI lineage: Eukaryota > Metazoa > Chordata > Actinopteri > Beloniformes > Zenarchopteridae > Zenarchopterus > Zenarchopterus dispar. Next base: position 4,648,701 of record JAOWBL010000006.1, on the reverse strand, counting down.
ACCAGTCAAAGGAAATGACTGGACTCTTCTGTTGGATGGAGGATGATTGACTGGAGCTTTGAGGCAGTGCACTTCTATTTTTGTTTGTTCAGAGGCCCACTTGATGTAACTTCCATCATCTTTACTCATGCTCCGTCCAGAACAGAAGGATCCTTTTTAGTTTAATTATGTGTTAAAGATTAATAACTACAGACAGTGGACCAATTAAAGACATGCCATCTGAAAGGACCTTCTAAAACCAAGTTTCAGATGCTTCAGATTTCTACATCTTGAAGTTTAACAGCAAATGTTGATCCAGGCTTGACATTGTAAGCTCATACTTGCTCTTAATTACAGCTGGAAATTGGTTGATATGTATATTCCTGGGCAGAGCTGCAGATGGAAATCCTCTGAAGCTTGGTGTTGTGTCAAGTTTCCCATGCTGTGCTTCTGCACCAGGGGTTTGGCCGGGGACAATGGCTTCCCACTGCCAAACTGTGGCTAAATAATTGAACTTCTGGTTTCTGGTTGGAGTAGATGGAGTTTATTTTATGGAAAGATTTCAATAGAAGTCCAACTAATGACAATTTAATGTCTTATTAACACCATTATAAAACACAGGAAGCTTTTTTCCTCATTAAAGCTCATAATTATTGCTAAAAATCTACTATCCACTGATCACTTGACTTAAAAAGAATTTATATCCGAGTCTGTTCCCTCAGTTTCCAGCAGAGAGGTTTTTGCTCAGATCTTTTTATTGAGTCTTACCCACTGAGGAGGCGACCAGCGCGAGCATGTGGTAACTCACTCTCACATGTACCTAAATGAAATGATGCATTCATTTTATCACGCATGTGAAGAGATAAACACTGGAGTGGCTCTGTCTCGGCAAAGATGAATGAAGGGTGGTAATTGTTGCCCATCTGGCTGGATGGATTAAAAGTGACTCAGCTCTGAGGGAAGCAGGCCCAGCTAAAGGAAGAAGTGAGAGCCTGTCGGTGCAGCATCTCATGTGTTCTTAATGAAGTACGTGAATGATCTGAGCTTCTGGTAACTTCAAACACTTGCAAGGATCTGAAAGCTGTGTTAGTCAGGTAAAGCATAATGTTGTGCAGGTTAAGAGAGTCAGAGACTGCGTGGGTGGTGAGTTACAGAGAGATGTTTGAAGTTTCTCGATAACTCAAATGATTCATTCTTTGCTTGTTTTTGTTTGATGCCTTGCAAATGTATTATTTTTTTCATTTAAAGTCTGAAACCCATCTGTCGACTTTTTGTTGTTATCGTGGTTTATCATTATTAACCGATGTGTAAAACAAAGACAGACAGGCTTAATTCCCAGACTCACCACAAGAAATGTAATGGAGTAACATGATACAAAGGCATTTTCTTGGAGAACAGCTGTCGGCGCGCCACTAACTCAAGAGTTGATGGAGAATTTCATAACTAATAAGCCAAGTCACTTTCACATTTTCTTAGCAGGAGATGAGCAGTTTCATATTTTTGTTAGATTTCCAGATCAGTCAATCAAAGAGGAACCAAAGTGTCTCTTTGTGTAGTAAAGTTGACAGAATTTATCTTGTGAAGACACTGACCTCTTTTCACTCCAACAATCAGCCCGCTGGCTATTCTTTCAACAAAACATCTTATCACTTTGATTAATATTTATGTGCTTTCTGAAACAATAACATGACCTGATATGACTCTGTGCCTGGCTTGCTGTTGGTCCATGTCGTTGATTATTTCATTAGATGGAATGCAGAAGGAGATTAACATGTTTTCTTGGCTGCATTTGTGACTATGCGCGTTGAAGCTACAAGATGGATCTATGGTTTCCCCTTCTCCTGCTCGTGTTATGGCTGTCAGCTGCCCTGTTTTGTCTTTGAGCTTTTCCTCTGTTATTTCGATAACCAACGATTCTTCTGAAGAAAAAACGGTTTGTCTTTTTTAACATGTTTATCACACAAGGGAGGAAAAGTCTGTTGCTACGGATACATAAAGAAACTTTCTCCCACAGCAAAGATCTAGTCCAAGTTTGAGTACCATTTCATAGTTTTGAATCATGACAGGGTTAAAGTTGGGGTAAAGGTTGGGGTTAGACATGTAAGGTTCAGATAAGCCTCCAGGGAGTGAAAAAAGTCAAGTGTTTATGGGTAAGAGAACTACACACTCAAAAAGCAGTTATAACGAATACCAAAATACTAACATAACTGTAGAGTTTAGAACAAAATAGAGTCAAGTGGAGTCATTAAGAAGTTGATTGTACATTTTAATGTCTTCCACATTCAACACTAAGAATATTTCTTGATGTTTAATTACTTCCAGTCAGTGTTCTGTTTTGCTCTGCAGAAGACATAGTTGCTATTGTCCTCACAGATGAAACTCAAAATTGAAATCATGATTAGAGAAGCCACTTGCTTGATCTGCTACAAGGGTATTTATCTCAGTCTGACATGGTTCATGGTCATGGTTCAGCTCAACAGCTTTGCCCTTGTGGGTTATTAAACCTGCTCTGATGGGGAGGGGCGATGAGTGATGGTAGGCGGCAGCTGCTGCTTCACCTTCATGTACATCTCCCCATCCAATTTTTTTTACCCTTCTGCCTTTGTACCTTTTTTTAAAAAATTGTCTCATTTAATTTTTATAAAGGAAAAAAACTCTGAGTGACCACACACGTATTCACCAAAACAGAGCTCACTGTACATCATGCTACTTTTACTTGGCACATGGCCTTGAAGGTTAAGAGGCAGGTGAAGCACCTCCAGCTGTGTTTTCACTTGGTCTGTGGCTTCCCGGATGGTTCACAGAGTGTGTTATTTATGCGTGTGCGTGAGACTCTGCAGTCGTACACTCACGCAGACTAAGTTTAATATCTTCTTGTCTGTGTTTCTGCTACTTTGGCATGAGTTTTTTAAGAAATTGTGGTTAGTATCTGATTTTTCTTCTGGCAAGGCTGCATGATATTGGCAGAGTGACATTGTGAAAAAAGTGACATTTTCTTTTTGTGTGTTTTGCACTGCAAAACTCCCATATCAGAAATCTGAGGTAAGACTTGGAGGCAGTCGTTTCATCTCTCTGTCTGAAAGAAGCAAGTCGAAGCTCAAACAAAGCTCTGTTCTACCTCATACTAGATCAATAAATTCATGTTAACTCTTCAGTTTGTTGTTACTTTTTGAAGCTCAATCTGTTCTTTGATCACTTCACGAACTGCTCAGTTGCAACAATTTGCATTTTTTTAAATGAAGTTTTAGAAAAGAGGGTGCATTAGGGAAACCTTAAAACTAAAAAAGTTAGAGTTGTGGAAAATGAGAACCACACTGGGATTCCTTCTGCATCACACACAAAAGTTACACTTTAGCATGACAAGTTTGAACTAATTTGCCAATCTGGTGTCACGCAATTTGCAGCGTTATGACAACAGGGCACATCACATTGATTCCTCGTCTGCTCCTTCCATCCCCACTGAAAAGCTCCTTTTCTTGTTCTGGTCTCCTGGCTGGTAAAATCTAGGATGTTTTGTCGCCGGGGATCTGGTGCAGTTTGTAACTTTATGCGTCTGGATTCCTGACAGCCTCCGTGAGAATAAATAAACAAATCTGAGTCATCACACCAGCTTTGAATCGTCATCCTGCGGCAGTTTTTTTATTTTTCCTTTTTCTCTACCAGCTAACATCCCCATGGCACCAAGTAAGGGCTGAGATAGGAGAATGAAAATTTAACACGACAATTTTGCAGTAGGATTGTGTCCTGAGACTCTTTTAATAAATTCAGCTATTCAAAATGATATCAATATGAGCCCCACAGCGACTTGGTGGTTAGCACTGTTCCCTCACAGCAGGAAGGATTCTAGTTCAAATACTGGTAGGAGCATGTTTGTGTGGAGTTTGCATGTTTTTGCGTTGGTTTTCTCCAGCTTCCTCCTACAGTTAAAAACGTGTATGTCAGATTAACTGTTGATTCTAAATTACCCGCAGAAGTAAGTGTGTGTGGTCATTTTGTGTCAATAGCCCAAAGAGAGCTGGGTTAGTCTCCGGCAGATCCCCATTACCCTAAATAGGAATAAGTGGCTATAGTTAATAGGTGGGTGACCTTTGATAACACTGAGCTCAAAACAAGGAGACACTGTAAAATAAGACAAAATTCACAAAAGTGTTTTTTCTTTTAACTTATCGTCATTGGGCAAATTCACACCCTAAAGAGCATGGAACCAAACTCCACATAGCATTTTTGACTGAAATGCAAATGGATAACGATGGATTCATTTCCTATTTCATTCTAACCAAATAAATAAATAAATAAAATAATGGTGTGGATATTAGATGTTTGTTTTCAGGAGGGTCTTGGTCTGAGGGGTCTCTGCCCCCTTAGGTCACCAATAGGCTCATTTGTACAGGAAAAGAATATTTTGGCATCAACTGGAAAACATATAACAGTGGCTTCCCTAGAAATGAAGATAGTAATTATAATATATAGTTACTAACTATAACTATAGTTACTATATTTACTATAACAATAATAACTGGTTTATTCCTATTAAGTGGCAGCACTGAGCTATGAGAGGGCAAATAGATGATGGAGTTAGCGATGTTGAAAACAAAGTAAGAGATGTGAGGAAAGATCAGCTGGAAAACAACTTATTTTATCTTCTCATAGAGTATATTTGTGGGTAAATCACTTACAACTCAGTACCACATCAGTCACTGGAGCTGCAGGGTGAAACTGGAACCCATTCTCACGTCATAATTAATTTAAACACACTTACTTATACTCCAGCAGTCTCCACAAACCTGATAGGTTGTTTCTCTAGCTGCATCCGTCCCTCCATCCGTCCCTCAGTTGTATGACACGGTCGTGAACTCTCTACAGTATTAATACTGACTGTGTTCGCTGCAGTGCACACATGTATATTTCAGCGCGTGTGTGCAACTGTCCAGACAGGCGCTCGTCTGGCTGTCTGAGAGGCTGGTGCTGCTTTGCAATAATTAGATTGAGGCTGATTCTGTTTTAATTAAAGTTGTTGAAGAAATAAATTGAAAGTGATATCCACCTTTAGTGTTTAATCTGAACTAAAGGAAACACATGTATATGTATATAGATAGTAAGTCAAATATACACAGAGGCAGCAAACACACACACTCACTCACAGCGACAGCTGGGGTTAGCAATGGGACGTCTATATCCAGAGATCTAGGAAAGGGCGACTGAAGGGGAGGTGAGAGTCATAGTTGTCATCCTCTCCCTAAGTACACATACAACTCAAACAGCGTGAAAAGTGAGATGCAAAGCACTCCTCCATCTACCACCTCCCTCTGGACTCATCCCTCTATCCCTCTTCTTACAAAAATTTTTTTGTCTTTTACAAATTTGGACTGCTTTAGTCTGTCTCACTTCAACCTCACAAATTCTCAGTCATTTAAATGTTATTGCACCCTGTCTGAGAAATAGATTTTCTTTAACTTTTATATGCCAATAATCCTACATCCATCATATATCCTAACACCATACACTACATACTGTATCTCAACTAAGCTGCTGCAAGATATCACTTGTCCAACATAAATCAGATTTCGGCTTACTGGGATTTTAAAATGACATGATTTGAAAAATCTTTCCCATTTTAGTTTTTTTTTTCAACGTCTTTCTTTACTGTCAATCACGAGCCAGCCAAAGCTTATTCCGGGTGACACAGAAGCAGTTGCAGGACTACATGAATGGCTGCCAAATGTTTACAGCCATTGCCAGACCACTCAACCACTGATGAACTACTGTAGCTGAATTCAGCCCTGTGCAGCTCCATCAAAGCACAAAGAACACTGCAAAGATAGTGGTGATATAAAGTGTCCATCTTTTACTTGGAACTTTGGAGCTTTGAGTTGTGTTTAGCTTGGCTGTGGGCAGTTGTGGTATGCCCAACCAAATCTGCTGAATCCATTAGTGGGAATGAAGAGAGGGCCTGAGCACCCAAAAGAAAGGGATATAAAGCTGTTCTTTAGTGCTGAGATAGGACACCGGGAACCCGCGTGGAAACATCCTAATATGCATTCTGGACTGCTTTAAATGGCCACATATATTAGAAAACACCATGGTTTTCTATAATGAAGTAACAGCACTTAATAGTGGAGGATATTATTTGAGGATTTGAGGGTTGTACACAGCAGAGCCAGATTATGGGGGAGCCATGCCAGACATGGTGTGGCTGAGACTGCATGGAGCCCTCCGGGGTCTGCCCTGTCTGTCAATGTGGTCGCACTGAGATGATGTCACAGTTCGTGTGCACATGTGACTGTCAGACAAAAATGAATGTAACCACACAGGGAGAGAACATGACCCTCCAATCACATGTCAGTTTCCACGTGTACATGTTGCGATGTGTTGTTAGTATTAAGTGACACTCTCAGAAATACGTGAAAGAATCTCAGGTGTGGAATGTTCTTGATTGTGTTGTTGAATTGTGGTTAGTCCTTTAACTTTGCTTTTTTTGTCTGCTTTTCACCTTTCACACCTAGTTCTTCATCCTTATTGTTATCTGTCATTATCTATGAGTGATATCGTCTATTAGCTTTTTGGAGGAGGGCAGATGGACCAATTTACATTGTTTGCATACCCATAATCCTTCACTCTACAAGAGGTGAAATCAGTAAAGGTAGATATCTCATTGCTGACATGAATATTGACATTTTCTTGTGTGATTTCTTACGTGAAATATAAATCTGTCTCAGTTGATTCACATTTATATTTGTTAATATAGCACCAGAGACACAATTGATCTAAATTGGCATGATGCTCAAGAGAGCGCCACTAGAGGAAGCAAATCTTGCTGTTACTTAATAACGCATCTTTAATCCAGCATCCATCCAGTATGGGGTATGTTGAAGTCCTTGCTCTACCAATTCCTCATCAGCTCGTGTTTTCCAGAGTAAACACAAGTGTAATACAGCACACGTCAAAGCGGAGATGATGTCATGGGCCGACGGCTCATTGACAGTGACATATTGCAGTCATGCGACCTGCTCATGAATTTAAACTCTCGCTGACACTCATCTGAACGAATGAGGGAAAGATCACGTAAAAGCACACAAAGCTTCTGTACGCACACACATTTTGGAATCCACCTTTTTAGACTTTATTTTTCTAACAATAGTTTTGCCTTCACAGCTCAGTGATCCCTAAAGACAATAATGCTGAAAAGCCAAAGAAAACTGCAATCACTCCTCTAGGAATTTAGCTTTGCTGTTGTGTCCTGCATCCACTTTTTTCCATTTCTCTGCTTTATTCTTTGTGTCCTTCGCCATCATTCTCCCTGACTTCATTATGGTACAGACTTTATATTAATTTAATCAGAGCTTTCCCTCAAAGGCCTGAGCTCTGGCTCTGAGTTTCCCTCCCGGCAGCAGGCTAGAAAGATTTCATCATCGCACCACTAATAGTCTCTCTCACATATCTTCTTTCGTTTTCTCTCTTTCTTCTTCCCACTCTTGTTTGAGACACAAAGCCCTGTGCACACAAACGCTGACAACTGCTGTGACACACAGCAAACACAACAAACCAGGGGTGTGTGTGTGCGTGTGTTTGTGTGTGTGCGTGTCCATTGCAGACATGTGCTCAGTCTTAGCTCTGCACCCTGTTTTTGTGTAGGAGTGCAGCAAATGTCCAGAGCAGCCGTCTGGGCCAGATGTAGAGGTCAGTTACCACATCGGGGGGGGGGCAGTATCAGTGTCCCTCTCTTTGTCCCAGAGGGACTATAACCTTTATTAATCTTTCCTCCTCAGAGGCCTCATAAACTACTGCAGGAGATCAGGGTCAGCAGAAAGACTGGTAAAGTGGGTGCTAGGAAGGATTCATTAGATATGAAATTATGCTTTTATTTTTCTTTTATGTCACATATACTCAAAACTGTCTTTAAAAAGCCTTCTAAATCTTGCTGAGGTACTTGCTCAGCAGAATCATTCCCTTTAGGCCAAAGGAATTATTGCATTATTGCAAATTAATGTATCGTATTCGGCTAAAGGCCTATGTCAATATTTCTGCCTGTTATGACTCATCATGAGTCATCATTAGGATTAAAAAAAATCATGATATATGAGAAATAAAAATTTTTTGTGATTGTTTCACATACGAGAACTGCAAAAGATGGGCATTCTATGTTTTGTTTTGTTTTTTTGCTTTAGTTTTTCTTTGCATGCATGACTGTGAATGTCTCACTTTAACGTAGCTGCAGCTAGAGGAGCTGGCACCAGGCCGGCTTTACTTCCAGAGTTGAAAGAAATATCTTAAGTTTACTATCCAGGTCATACGTGAGCTGTGGAAGTGATTGATTGGGTGGATGTAGCTGGCCAGCGTGGGCAAAAAAAAACAAACCGTCAATTACAATTCGTTTCCTGTTTGTTACTGCTTAATCCCTGCATCCTAATAGAGGCAGGACCCTTTCATGATCCAGAAAGTTGGGAAACAAGGTTTTAAATCAGTGTTAAAGATTTTTAAAGCAGCGTCCCTCTGGTCACAAAGTAATAATGAAGGAGTCGTGTGAGGGCTGGATGGCTTTCCTTGTTGCAGGATGTTTTCAAGAGTTGCATGCCCAATAAATCCTGCCAAATATAAGAGGGACATACATAAACATCATTTTGAAAGTAATCTAAATATTTGTAGGCCTCATCACAGGGTAATGCTGTACATGTATCTCACCAGAGTCCAGTTCAATGTGTACAGTGAAACTCGACGGAGCAATTATGATTGTATTTTCAGATTTTTAGTGGGGTGTGTGAAAGTATGTGTGCCAGACATGGGTCAAATGCCATTTGAAAATAATTATTGGTGTTTATTTTAATTTTACTGAGAGTACCAGATGGTGACTTTACTTTGCTGCACCATCAGGTGAGTTTCAGATAGTCTCAGATAAGCTTTAAAAACCGTGTGATTGGCTTTTTTGCTGTTAGTCTGAATTACGATGCGGCATATGCACCATTCTGGTACACCATCAACATTATTTTGACATTGCGTCTGTTTGTATATCTGTTCCTGATTAGGAGCAGTAATGTGACTGATGATGTTGATTTAGCATTATCATAAAGAGGACATTATCTTTGTGAATGTTATGATTTAGAGCTTGTGTAACATGAAGACTAAGCTTGCAATCTTAAATGGCTGACTTTTTCCATTAAAAGTCCTTTACGAGGCAGCTATAGGTTTACTTTCCTCATGTGTTCTTAATGGAATGCATAAGCAAAAGTAATTCAAATCTTAATGCCCATTTCACTGTCTCTAATATGTTCCCTCTGGATTTCTTTGTTTGTCTGGACACTTCATGATGTACTCACCCAGGCAATAAAAATATGTTATCCTCAATAAATATGCTTTATGGTTTGTCCTTAGTCTCTCTAAAGAGAGTGGAAATCCAAGACAAACTAAGATTCCCATTTTCTTACTTTCAAAGCTTCCTGATACCAAAGCATCCAAAAAAAAAGTTGTATATCAATTTGGAAAAGAACCTGCAATCAATCAGTCATGCAAAGTTTAAAGATGCATTTTGCAAATTTTCAAACTGAGGAATAAAAAAAAACAAAACAATTCAGCTGCTACATCTGAATATAAAATATATCTTATCTTCAAGATAGACTTATATTTTTCTCTTTGTCTTTTTCTATTTTTTCCCTCCAGGCATAGCGGAGCCCAGCCATGTCGATAACAAGTAAAGGGTCAAGGCAGAGGGCCTGGGTCAGCGGACCCTGTGTGTGTTCAAGTTTCTGTCAACAGAAGCAGTTCTTTTATTTTTTCCTTGTCCTAGTTCATTCAACAATTGTTCTTGGAGCGCTAGAACTCCAGCTGGATGAAGGCCAGCCAGCAGGGACCATCGTTGGTGACATCAGTGCTGGGTTACCGCCTGGTGAAACCGCGACTCTTTACTTCATCTCTGACCATGAGGGCGCGGATATTGGCAACGACCTCCTCATCGACGAAACAACGGGCATCATTAAGACCGCACGCCGTCTGGACCGCGAGGAGAGGGACCACTATAGCTTCATTGCTGTGACAATGACAGGCACCACTATCGAGGTGTCAATCACTGTCAATGACATCAACGATCATGCGCCTGTGTTCCCCAAAAAGAAAGCTTTTCTTAAAATCCCTGAGCACACAGCAGTGGGGACAAGGTTCTCTCTGGACCCTGCGACTGATGCAGACAAGGATCAGCTAACCACCCAGGGCTATGCCATTAGAGAGGGAAATGTAGGCCAAACATTCAGACTTGAGAGTAAGAGGGGTGCTAACAAAGTGCTCTATCTCGATCTGGTGGTCAATGGACTGCTGGACAGGGAGAAACGATCATCATACACCTTGGTCTTAGAGGCCTTTGATGGAGGCTCACCCAGAAGAATGGGCTCAATGATCCTGGAAGTGACGGTGACCGACGTTAATGATCATGCCCCAGTCTTTAACCAGAGTAGATACCATGCTATCATCTCTGAAAATCTCCCACAAGGAAGTAGCATCTTACAGGTTAGATCACATCTTCTTAGTATTTAAGTGAAGACATAAACTTATGTAAATTTATCTTGCCTCCTTATTCACCGGTGTGGTTCAGTGTTTTACTGGTTTTGTCTTTGCAGGTGTTTGCAACAGATAAGGACGAAGGTGATAACGGTCTGGTGCTTTATGAAATCAACCGCCGTCAGAGTGATCCTGACCGCTACTTTGTCATTGATCTCAAGTCAGGGGTCATCACTCTGAATAAAGGTCTGGACTATGAGAAGAAGAGGGTTCATGAACTAGTGGTCCAGGCCAGGGATAACGCAAGCCAACCTGAGGTAATTGCATCATGGCTATTTATTATAGTGGATTAAGGACAATGTGTGACTTTTAGCAGTGATGTGCAACACATAGGAATACAAATAATAACATTACAGTTCAGAAATACTGTACTGTAATGTTCCTTTTATAGATGGTCCAAATCTGTTTATACATCAGATTTTTTTTTAGCCTTCCTATTATGTTACATGTGTACTGGTTACAATCATTCCTTACCTGGAATTTTCAGATTTCTTCCTTTTAATTTAGAAAACCTAATTATCCATCCATCCATCCATCCATTTTCTACACCTGCTGAATCCATCTACTGGGTCACGGGGTTCTGTTTTCATTGAACCAGTGGGACGATTTGACATATGTGTCTTCTTGAGTCAGAATGTGTACAAAGTATTGTTTACGTTTGTATTTTATATAACTTCATTATCATGTATTACTTTATTTTGAGCAGTTTGCCTTTCAATTCATCATCAGTATCATCTAAATGATGAATTAATATAAACTAGTAAATTAAAAAATCCTTGAATGATTTTGAAACAATAATTTCCAAATTCTTATAATAGGAAATTATTATGAAAATACTAACTTCTTGTCATCACTATGTAAATATCAATAGGGCTTTTTTTTTTTAGCATGTTACAGTTCAGCTGGTTTAAGAAGAAATTGTTCCACTTCCCCACATCCTTTCAATTCAGTTTTAGGACTTTAGAAAATAAAATCAATTACAGAGGAATGTTAAATCATTTTTTAAAATTCCTAATTAATTCTCTTATGTATAATAATATATTTTTGGACTTTCAGGCTTCCAGTTTTGTAATGCAACACAAATTGTTTACAGCACTGACTGAATTAATAATGTACTATTATCTCTTCCCAGGTCACCAACACTTTTGTGACTATTCATGTCCGTGACTTCAATGACAACCAGCCTACGATGACCATCATCTTCCTCAGTGAGGACGGCTCTCCAAAAATCTCAGAAGGAGCCCAACCGGGACAGTATGTAGCTCGGATATCTGTCACCGACCCAGACTACGGGGAATATGCCAATGTTAATGTGTCCCTGGAGGGGGGTGATGGGAAATTTGCTCTTACAACCAAAGACAGCATCATCTATCTGATATATGTTGACCAGGCCTTGGACAGGGAGGAGCGGGATTCGTATGACCTCAGGGTGATGGCCACAGACTCTGGCACGCCTCCCCTCCGTGCAGAGTCCTCTTTCACCATCCAGGTGACTGATGTCAATGACAACCCCCCTCTATTCGACCAGCAGGCCTACAGACAGACTATTCCTGAGGTTGTGTATCCTGGGTCCTTTGTTCTTCAGGTAACGGCCAGGGACAAGGACCAGGGCCCCAATGGGGATGTGCGATATAGCCTGCTCAAGGGTAAAAACTCTCACTCTGACTGGTTTTCAATTGACCCAATTACGGGGATCATTACCACTGCAACTGCTCTGGACTTTGAATCAGAGCCGGCTCCTCGAGTAACTGTTGTTGCGACGGACAGCGGCCGCCCACCTCTGTCATCCACAGCCAAAGTGGACATCGTGGTGCAGGATGTGAATGATAACACACCTGTGTTCTCCCGCGATTTCTACAACGCTTCAATCAAAGAGAACACCCCAGCTGGAACCTGCTTCTTAGAGGTAAGAGAAACCCAGATAATGAGAGTTATCTCTCAAGATCTCTTTTTGTCTTTCCGAATTGTCCCAATCCCAGTCCAGTTTCACTGTGTTTCAGTCAGAAAACTATTTTCCTACTTTCCATCCAAAAACAAGTATTCCTTTCCTTCCATGTCCTCTCATCTCTTTGTTCACTCTTGTTCGTGCTCTCCTTTTCTTTTGCACCATCTCCTTAAGCCCTCAGTGATTACTCCTTTGGCAAAAGCCTGATTTATAGTTCAGTGTTAAGCCGCCTAATAATCGAAATTGTGTCTAAAGTGAGAAGCAGTCCGAGTCTCTGAGTCTCACAGTCATGCTTCAGAAGAGGACGTCTTCTTGAAAGCCTTAACACATTAGTGATGGGATTCAGAGAGTTTGTTCTATGAAAAATGAAGTGTGGATTTTCATTGTCCATTTTAGGGGGAAAAGATTTAAAGTAGAAACAGAGAGACTGGCAGGGGGAGTGAGACTATACCTGAATTCCTCAAGCTACGATGAGATTTACTCTGTTCTGGTATGTCCTCTCTCTCACCTCCTAGGGTTGCCATGGTATCCAAGCCAGCGGTGCAGGGTGAGCCCTTAGTATCTGCGCATTATCTCGCTTTAGCTCAGCTGTCTGGCTTTTATCGTGATTCCTGCAGCTCGTATATATGAGGAGGACCTCTCTTGAGAATTGAAAATGGATGAATGGCTGTTTGTCTTCCAGCAAGGTCTTAACTTGGCATTGTGAATCGTTCAGACCAACTGTTTTTACAGGTTGGTTTTACCCCTCTCACTTGAAATAAAGGAAAGCTTATAGAGTGAGAGGAGCATTTCTCATTCACAGTATGTTTTAAGAAAGGCCGCTGCTAGAACCCAAGTACAGCGCCGTTGAAATGAAAATCCATGGACCACTGAACTTCCTATTTGAACTGGAAATGGATAAATAATTGTATTTTACATTTTTGCAGGTTCACTTGGCATGTATTTGGAAAGCACGAATGAAACTGGCATATGAGCTGGCTGCTTTGAAATATATGTGGCAAGGGAAGAAAGGAGGCAATGGGATATAAAATTCAAACAAAATAAGAGAAAAAGGAGAAAGAGATGTGGAGGAGTGTGACATGATGAGGAGCTGAGAAAAGAAAAGAGGATAACCTTAAGTGTCTCTACATTACAGTCTGTGTTGTCAGACTTGAAGTTTTCTTTCCGTTACGCTGCTCCTTTGAGTTGCTCAGTCCTTCAAATGAACCCTGTGGACTTTCATTCCAGTTGTTGAAACAGTTGTAATTAACTATTCTTCATTTTGCTAATCTTAGCTTGCAGATATTCTGGCAGTAGGTGCAGCCATGATCCCATGCCAGACTTCACAAGTGGTTTTCTGGTATGCCAGAGTGAGTGACTCGGGTCTGATATGCTCATTTCGACATGTTTTTCAGTGTTTGCTGTGAAGGGGCCAGAATTCTCCGAGCAAGGCTCTCTCTACAAGGATTGTGATTTGCTGTATATAAGTAGTTGGTGTAGACATGTTCTTCTTTTTGAATCAGTCCACCGTGTTTGTGGCTATATGGATATCATACACATGCTCCTAAATGATATCCAGCAGATACAGCAGATTGCCTAATTGATCTTTTTCCATATTTTTCTTATGTGTTATTCTCACCTTGGCTGCAAGCCAGCATTGGTGATTGTGAAGCATTATATCGTATATATGTCTGTGTTATTTAAAGACAAATCAAGGACTGAGTCAGCTTAGTACAGTAGTTTACTTTTTTTTTTGCATTATAGTATTTGGAAAAGACAATTAGTTTGTCACATTCTTGAGAATTTAAAATCAAACAGACAGTTCTCAGAATTGTACCAATATTTACAGTAGATGACAGTCAATTGTTCTGATGTTGTAATTGTCATAATAAAAGCTTTGAATTTTGGCTACTTGTATAAAGTGAGGGAAACCAGCTAGTGTTTAAGCAAGGAAATGTGTTATCAGAAGCACACGCATGAAGGATGGACTGTATAAAGTTTGGTTTTCTTGTTTTGATAAAGTACTCTTTCCCAGGTTCCAGACTTCCTCGCTTTCATTTCTTTTTTTTTAATTATATCTCTATTGTTCTTAATTATTTCCCCATCACTGTTTCTTTTTCTTTATATCTTTCTCAGTACATCTATTTTCCTCTAAAGTCTCTGATTACACATGCACACATACATGCTGTGTGTAGGAAGTGTCTTATCAGTTTGGCTGCTGTAGTAATCTGGAAAGTGCCGTACTGTTTATGCAGCAACAACACAAAGGACTTATTTATTTCATAGTTCCCCTGCTTTCCTTTTCCACCACTTCCTCACAGTATTTCCCAGGCTTGAGAGGTCATAGTGTCCAAGTGTGTGTTGCATGCACATCCATCATAACCAGTTTTGTGACCTGCTAAGGTGAAGGTCATGAGAACAGTGAGAATTGTGAATGGTGGTGTTGAAAAGGATAAGTATATTTAGAATCACGCATGTTTAGTGCATCTGTATGTGAAAGTAGTTCAAGTCATGTGACTACTACTGAGGGTCAGTTTCAATGACATGCTGACTTCAAGCATAACCTGCCTAGTGGGAATGTAGTGTGGAACACACAAGGAAGGACACGCACACCCGTGGCAGGGATCAAATGTGGCCTCAACTCTGATGAAAGAAAACAGTTATATCGCTCCAGATCAGTCCATTTAACTGCCCAAATGTGAGGGGTAATTATTTGAGAACAAAGCAGCAAAGCAGAATGCTCTCGTGCATGCCCAAGTGCAGGTGCATGCATGTATGCACTACATTTGTGCATGAGCACTTGTTTACACTACTGAACCAAGCTATCACTTTCAGCAGGTGAGACATGTCCCTTGTGATGTCCAACATGTGGTTTTCTGGTCATGCCAGTTAAACAGCACTCAATCATCCTGGCAGACACACAGATGTGCTCATCTGGGAGATGTACAAAGAGATGGAGTATTTCATGTTCCTCCAGCAGTAGAACAGAACAGCAGTTCAGCAGATCTGCAAAGTCTGTTAGTGTATTATCGACTGAGTGCTTAAAACATCTGAATGGTTTAGAACAAGAAAAAAAATGAGGAATTCATGTGATGTGAAACGTGACGACTGCTTGAAGGAACTGCACTCTGTATGCAGGTATACAAGGGGTCACTGATTTTACAGTTGCAGTGTTATCTGATAAATCACCCCTGATGATACCAAGGTTTTTAGTTTTAGTTGTAATTACACGTAGAAAACATACAGACCTCGCAGCCAGCTTGTAAACTCCTCAGCATAAAAATCAGACCTGAGGAAGGAAAAGCAAATGCTTGTTCTTCCTAGAAATTTTGGTGGACACCTTTTTAGTAGAAATTAGTCAGTTTGTCCTCTGCTACTTCTAATTTTTTTTTTTTTTTTGTTATTTTAGTCATGCTCAGACTATGTAGAAATAAATCTCATTGTTTAAATTTGTATTTCATTGGGTGCTTAATGGTATATTTCTATATTTTTTTAATTTGGAGTACTGCCCATCCTGTTCACATACATGCAGTGACACCTATTTTTTCCAAATAGTGTTTCAGACACTTAGTCATGTTTCAAGTTAACATTGATTTGCTCTTTTATCTGCATCACATTTGTTACAGTTCATCCACTGAGTAGGCTTTGCTAGCAATAAAACAATAAAATGTGAGCATGCTGTAAAGAACTGATTGAAAAGAGAACAGGTGTCTTTTGGCAGGTGGCATTAGTTCCTCTGAACCTCCACATCCACACACACACACTCGCTCATAACCATTTAGACACACACAGCATTTGTGTTTGTCAGAGCAATCAGACCTTTTTCTTGTAAAAGCCAAATTCAGTGACCCCCTTCCTCAAGTCAATGTAGCCTCAATGAGGAAATTTGTAGCCACACTTAAAACATACACACACATGCACTCTGGAGACTAATCACATTTGTTAAACCAATATCAGTACAACTGGAGACATATGGTGACGCACAGAAAGCAGGAAGGTTATTCAGCTAAAGCTTCCTGTAACTGGGAACCAGCCTACTGCTGGTGTTGTGCTGAAAATGACCCCCATGGAAGTCAGAGCCAGAACAAACCACAGCTTCCACTTGGATCTTAGGCGGCCTTCTTTAGCCCAGACTCACAGTATATGCACTTCAGATTTTATTAAGCTACGAAATGTGTTAGGAAGATTAAATTTATTAGCTGTCGATGTTTCCACCCTTGCTTGTT
>JAOWBL010000006.1:4618908-4630189 GCA_028564865.1 Zenarchopterus dispar | reverse complement strand
ATAAATAAATAAATAAATTTTAAAAAGCATACAGAAGTTTACATTTATAACTTCCATCCATCCATTTTCTACACCTGTTGGTTCCTGTGTAGGGTCACGGGGTTCTGCTGGAGCCTATGTCAGCTCATTACAGTTGATAGGCAGGCAGGCACCCTGGACAGGTCGCCAGTCCATCGTAGATCCACATATATAGACAAACAACCCTACACGCTCAAAATTATCAATCAACATAATATGCATGTTTTTGGACAGTGGGGGGAAGCCAGAGCACTTGGAGAGAACCCACACAGGCACAAGGAGAAAATGCAAACTCCTAGTTGGGGAGTCAAACCAGGAACCTTCTTGCTGTGAGGCAACAGGACTAACCACTAAGCCACCACACATCAATAACTTGCATCAGCTAATTAAAGTCCTTTTTTTGATTATATATTGTACATCTGAGCCCACAGGTCCAGAGAGCAAATTGATGTATCTAAATTTCAATAGACAAAGCAGTAGCCATCAGTCACTCTGTTTTGACCACCACAATGAATCTAATGGATTGAACACTCATTTTGTGGCATCACCTCCCAATTTGCTCATCTTACATGCTACTAACCTAAAAATCTTCTTTACAATAGGAAGCAACCATCAGTGAGGACTACCTCACTTCAGGGGCTCCCCATCTGTGTAGAAGTGTCCTATAGTATGATCATAGACAAACAAATTGCAGAATAGTGTGTGTGTATAGGTTACACTGTACAAAAAGCACTGTGGAGGGTTTTGTATGAATGACAAACACATTGGAAAGTTCTCACTAAAACCCAGATAAGGTTAGAAGGAGGTACATAAAGTGGAACAATTGCCATTTTATATTTCACAGTCTGAGGCTGACGAGGTGCACAGATTCAGGTTCAGCGTGAAAACTGTCAATATGGTTTCACTAATCTGTGGAACACACTCACAATATCAAACAGCTGTCGGACCAGTATACAGAACCCAGCAAAAAATGTTGCCGTATTTGCACAAATGAACAATGAGTCAACGTTTTTGTTTTCTGTTTTTCTGCCTATCTCTCCGTACCAGCTCTCCTGACCTGCTCAGCTGTCTTCTCTCGCTTAGTCTGAGCATGTGTTTTGTTGCCTCTTGTTCTTTGAATCCTCTCTCGCCTGTACACTGCAGCTTGAGAGCAGGAGGAACAGGCTCAACCACAAGGAAAAGAAAAATTGTAAATGCAAAACAGGCGCGGTCACACTGCCCACAAGCGGTAGGTGATCCTGAGGCTATAGGCTGTTCATTAGCTCATACTAATCTAATTTTAAGTCACACTGAGTTAAGTTCGTGTAAATTAGCCCGCTTCCTGCGCTTCTCCTGTTTGTGTTTGCTTTGGGAAGGGTTTTCTAGCCTCGGGCAGCAGGTGGTCAGCAAACTAAGAGTGAAGGGCGGCATGAGCACTTGTTTCCCAGTGTATCAGTTTCTATCATTTTGGCTTTATGAAAGAATAGAGTTTAGATGTGAAATCAGTGGGGGCTGTGTTTGTGTCTCACTTTTGTAAAGGAGCTTAATTTGATATTTTCGTGTGCTTGTCGGGTATGACTTTAAGATGACGTGTGCGTGTTGTAGCTGCAGCTTTGGTTCTGTTGTCTGACTGACAGCTTGAGGTGTTGCGTTTGTGTCCCAGCTCTCTTCACACCATTTATTTTCCTCTCCCAGGTCAAAGACGGTCCACTTACGCATATTTGTTTTCTCAAATGAATCATTCATTTAATCATCTCACTTGTCCTTTTCTTGCTTCCTTCTCACCTCAGGAACTGAAAAGTGAAGAGATGCTGAGAGAAGCGGGGAGAACATTAGTATTCCAGATCTAGTGTTGCGCTCATGGTGCCAAGAGACACAATATTAAACAACATGACGGATTTTCGCCTTTTCTGTGTGAAATCACAGAAATGGCAGTGACCAATGAAAGATGTTTTTATATACAACGGGGTGCGGAAGACGTCTCTCACTTGCTTTACATCTCCCAGATGCATGTCTGTCATGCATGCAGCTCATACTGTCTTTTTTTTGGACCCCAGCTTTTACAAGGATAGTTCTCACCCCAAGATGTCTATTAAAAAAGTGCAAGAGCAACATCAGGAAGACTGGAGAAAAGTTTTCACTCCCCTATAGTGGAATATTTTACAACAGATATTTTACTACTTCTCACCTGCCCTCACTAACCTCCACTGCCTCTGTTTTCCCCGACTTTTCTGATTCCTGTCTGGTGATGCTGACCTGTATAAGAATTGAAGCATTGTATTTCAGTTCTTCAAAATATGCATCCACGTTGTACTGCATATGGATATTTTGACTTAGATAATACCAGATGCATAGAAATAAATGCATGCACAAAGAAGAAATGAAGCACATGATGGAACCAGACCATATGCTGGAAGGGCAGAGACCACAATAAGCACTGTAGGAAACTTATTTCCACTGTCAGCCTGCATGTGAAGGTACATGTACATTTGTGGTTGCAGGCTGCGGTCTGTGAGACAGGACTGGAAGTCCAACAGGAGTGGAAATAGCCTTTTTGTTTGTATGGGCAACTGCTGTGAAAATCTTCAGCTGTAAGGGCAAAATAACTGGAATGAATGAGAGATTGATGAGAACTAATGGTTTACGGAGAAATGATCAGAAGACTGTAACATGTTTGCATGCCATGGATAATTATTTTGATTATTCTCCTAAAGCTTGACTTTAAACATCTTCTGCATGTTGAAATTTAACATTTTGCTTCAATCTACCCTTCAGCTGCTTCATGGTGGTCTGTTCTTTTTCGTTTTCTTCTATTTAGCCCACCTTTACTGCAACTCGTCATTAACAAGAAAGGATTCTTCTTCTCTCCCTCACCTTTCACGTGTTTTCCCTTTCTGGAATCCATACGTGCAAAGTCTACAAGAGAAGTCTGATCACACATAAGCTGTTTTCATTGGAGTTGTGTCGAGACTTCAAGACGAATCTCCCTGACATGAAACAGTAGTCTCTATGTGATGTTTTAGCCTCACACTGAGTACATTTACAGGCATTTGGCCTGACTGATAGGTGTTGGCTGAGGTTAGGTACATCCCCTCATTTGGCCCGTGTTCTCTCTTACTGCAGTAAGTGATTTAACTTTTTGAGTGAGGATGTGTCAGATTTAATGTCAATTTAGGAGAACCAGCATTTCTTCTGCACGTGGCCCAAATTCAGCTCTGTGGTTTTGGATTGGTTTTACTGTGGCCAAACACACCCTGGTGTGCAGTGTAAAGTTTAGGAAGCTCTTTATACTACTTGGAATCAATCTCTTGGCTTTGAAATAACACATTCATCGTGCAGAATTTAGCGCTAAAATGTGAAACTGGAGAATGTGTCAATCCAGGGTGCGCGATCAGAGGAGACAAAGGCAGAAGTGGTCTGTGCAAGCTGACGTTGTAAGAAGATGTTGCTGGGTTCCTGTAAAAATGATCAAAGGAACTGACAGCAGGAAAAGTTGCAGGGAAGCTGCAGAAGCCATTGCCAAATGTCAACATCTGGTGTCC
Source organism: Zenarchopterus dispar (assembly GCA_028564865.1). Classification (NCBI taxonomy): domain Eukaryota; kingdom Metazoa; phylum Chordata; class Actinopteri; order Beloniformes; family Zenarchopteridae; genus Zenarchopterus; species Zenarchopterus dispar. The sequence continues at coordinate 4,626,650 of JAOWBL010000006.1, read as the reverse complement.
TAGCTGCTGTCACTCAGAGAGGCTTAATGTTTTCACACGATGGCTCGGAAGAGCAGAACTGTTGCGGCAAGTGGTGGCATTTGTTTGGTTGAAGTATTCTCTTTTAAGAGTCACACAGAGAAGATGATTATCTTTTTGTGTCCATCTGCAACATACACACGATGAATGCTTTCAAAATACATTGTCATGAGGATTTTAAAGTGGTGGTTCCAGTTTCCATTTGTGGTTCACAGGCAGTCTTAGGGTTGCAACTTGTATGGTTTACAAGAAATGCAGAAAAGCATTGACAATCTGTATTTTTATTCCTGTCCAGGCATGATTCTAAACCCGGTTTACTTCAGAACTGCACTGTTACTGGCACAATCTGTTGTGTAGTTCCGGGTTGCTAGCATCCCGCTTGCAGCAGAGCATGAATCTAGAGATGTGGAAGTGACTCCTGATCCCGTCAAGTGATGGTCACTCAAACTCAAAGCTGGCTGTGTACCGTTTTGTCTCCTGCTCAGAGGGAGGCAAATTACAGAGTAGGTGCTTGATTGCAAGGATTTTGGAGTGCCAAAACTGCTGCTCTGATGCCGGATGTGAGGTCTAATGTGAATCCATCGAAGGCTGTTTTTCTCCTCACAAGCCTTTGTTTCTTATCTGAAGAATGGTTCTTTCAAGTCACGCAGACGGAGAAACTAAGATCACAGGAAGTGCAGAACAGATGATACTGCTTAGTCTGTGAAAAACATGCAACGCAATATGCACTTTAAACTGCAACATAGTGGACAAGATGGTGATAAATTGCAGAAGTCTGATCTTATCTTATGACTCGCTGGCATATAAAATAAATGAAATGAATTGCTTGTCATGTCAAGATGATCTCAGTCCATATGTGGGAGTAAACATGTATAGATTAGTGACCAAACCTTCAAAGAAAAGATTACCCCCAATTTTCTTTCCACCAGCTGAGCAGTTTATCCATCTTTGCTTTTTTATTGTGAGTTGCAGCTTTTTTGTGAGCCGATAAGATGTCTGCCCTCTTTTGAATGTAATGGAGCTGGAAGGCACTTGGTATGTGTTGCTCAAGCTATCAAAAACTCAGTAGAAAAATCTTTCCAGAAATAAGGACCCCTTTTATTCAAGAAAATCCTTTCATGTGGCTTCTTTCATGTAGTAACTATTTTATTTCTTCCAAATTAAAGGTTAATAATGGTCTCTTTTTGCAACTGATTTTTAGCCTGTGTAAAAAGCCTTTACATTCATTCAACGTCATTAGGCTCTGGTCTTGATTTACTGGTGCTCTTTGACTTTTGGACATTTTGCTTTTAGCGCGATGTCCTGTTTTACTCTGAAGGCGTTTCCCATGGTGTGTCACTTCCTTTACTGATTTGCTGTGTCTTGATTATCTTCAGCTGTGTCTCATTATCTCTCTAATGTTTGTCTATGTCTAAAGGTTTTCCTTTGTCTTATTCCTTCCCTGCTAGGCTGTGGTCTCTGTCCATCTTTCTGCCCATTATCCAGCCTTTGGTGTGCTGTGATCCTTCCTCTGCAGTAATTTTGGTTTTTAATAAAATACTTTAATATGTTACGCCTGCCTCCCATTCTCCATTCAGTTTGTCAACTTCTGAATCATGACAGCAGGAAATTATAAGGTCACAATACTGGCAACAGTCAGCTTCATAGCCTGCACACATATTGTTGATAAGACTGTTTTCTGCATCTTATGGATGCAAGTCCAGCAATTTATGCCAAATATCTTGCTTAACACTGGTATCCATCTGATTTCAGCTCTTACTAGGTTGATCTGTTACTCTTTGTGTTGTTGAAATCAGTTTGGCTTAGCAAGATCTCTTTCCTCTGCATATGACATAATGAAAGTTTTTTGTTCAGCATCCAGGATGTAGATTCCATGTGAAACCTGTCCCAACAAAGTTTCTGGATGTTCTCGATTTAAAGTGGTTCATCATTTTGACCTCACTGCTGACTTGTTTTGAAATTACTTATGTATTCTTTTAAGTAGACTTACAAAATCATGTTTTCAAAATGTTTAATTTAAAATTTGCCCACATGATTTTCCTTGTTTTAATGATATGTTTAAGGATTTCTTCAAACTGTTAATGTTATACTATTCATAATCCCATTTCCTTTTCAACAAATACTGACTGATGCTACAGGAGACAATGAAGTCAGTGAGCCGATGAATAGACTGCTGAGTTCAAAAGAGCCTATTTACATATGTTTCCTGAGGTGGAGCTTTCAAAATGCACATCTAGGTAGTCAAAAAATATGCGTAGATTAATGTGGAGCTATATAATGCTAGAAGGAATTTCAGGCTCTCCTGTGATTGCTTTAATATTTCACTAAAGTGCTAGAGGTGTTTTAAATATGTCTGTTATTTGCTGTCCAATAAAAGACAGGAAAGATCACAACTCAGCCGATTTCAGGCAGGAGACGAGGGTACAAGAACGACTGAAGAAAAGGATGTGTGAAAAGCATGAATGCAGGAGGCAGTCGAGGTGCTGATGGTTACCATGACAATCAGAGACATAGAGGGGGTGTACAAGAGGAGGTGGGGCCAAGCCAATTCATCACCAGTGTGTGTTTAAGTGTCCACGAGTGTTTGTGTGCATTGCTTCACCTCTGTCTGTATGTGTCCTTGAAACAGGCCAATTCCCTCTCACATACTCTCTTGCACACACAGTTAAGCAGATGTTTATAAAAAAAAAAAAAAAAAAAAAAAAAAGTAGAGCAATGCAGTGGGGAATTGCATGTGGAGCAGACTGGTTGTGGGCACCGCAGCCATACAGGTCATCTAACATTGTACTCTACAGAGACAAAAAAGACAAATATTTTCTTCATTTTTTTTTAAATCTTCTGCTACATGCAAAAGGGAAATGGCACCACAACGTTGCACTGCATGGTATGAATTAGATGATAACAACTGCACTGAGGGGCACTTCATTTGTCTTTGCAAATTAGACCAACCAGATGAGAATGAGTGGAAATTGAGAAATGCGTGTATGTAAGGAGGAGTCTCCCACCCAAAAGCAGTTTTTCATTGCTGTCGAGGGGAGAGAGGGGTTATGTTATTTTAACTGGGCACCGAGAGGAGCCGACAGTCTTCATACGGACACTCACCCACGTGAAGGATAATTGCTATTACTTCATGCAGATAGCATGTGTACGTGATGGGTATATGTGAGGTGGGGGAAGCGTGATGGTTTTAAAACGGGTTGCAGCCATCGTTCAGTGGTAACCATGGCAACAGGACTCACAGGACCACGGGGAAGAAATAAAGCGGAGAGGGGGTGAGGGGTGGGGGGATTATAGGGGGTTGGCTTGGCATCTGCATCTTCTGATAAGCAAGTGATGAAAATTTAGTCTCTTTCAGCTAAAATAGAAAATAAAAGTCAGTTTTTGTTTTACGACTGAACATCAAATTTAGTGACAACTCAAAGAATGAGAAATTACAGAGAATAGTTCATAGTTTGAGAGGATGCAGGTTCAGTTATCTGTACCACACATAAAGATAAATTCTTCTTGCCTTGAACTTTCAGAAACATAAAATTACACACAACCATTTGAGAAATAACAATTTCTTCTAATTTGGCAAGGCTACTGCTTTCTTTGTGCCAAAATAACATTTTCATTTACCTCTCAGGAAACAGACCTAATAATTTTCCTTGTGCAGGAAGTATATTATGTTTTGTTTGGATGCATGCATCATTTAATGTTCGCTGTCTAGACAGATAACGTGTGAGCGCGAATATACCCTTAAACTTATTTTGCCAACGCTTGCAGTGTGACATAGTGTGAGGTTAACAACAATCAGCCAACTGCAAAGAAACACCATTTGCCTGATTTATTTGCATCACCTTTAAATCCCTGTAGTCCGCTGCAGCGTTGAGGTGAACTGAGGTAATGCCTGCTTTCCACAACTGTAAACGCTGTGCATGGGCCAGATTGACTCACACAGCTCAAGCTGATGCCTAGTGGCTAGAATTAGCAAAAAAGAAAAAAAAAGTAAATTCACATTTTAGTTTTTTCTGTTGTCACCCATTTTTACTCACAACTCACTTTCTCTTTATACTTATCTAAACTGACAGTTCAGGTTTACTGCAGCCTCTTAGCCTTCATCCGCAATACTTCCCCTTCTGTCAGCTTCAGTTCAGTAAGGACTCCTGTTAAGCACAGAGACACTTATGCTCTATACACAGCTCCCAACTGTGGCTCTAAGTGGAGCCCTTTGTTTTCATAATTGTCAAATTAAACGTGTCTTATTGAATGGGGCATCCATATGCCAGCTGCCAGCTTATCCAATGGAAAAAGAGGGGGTTAGCCCTCATTCATTACTGACACAAGCCCCCTTCCCCCAAAACTATTTGAAAATGCTTGAAAAATCTCTTTCTCTCTCACTCACTTGTACAAATGTGCATCCAGTCATGCAATAAGTTGAGGATAAGGAAAAGTCGGTACAATCTTTTGTGTGTCACAGAGTGAAGCTGGATTGATAACCTCACTCATCTGGTAACAATCACCTCACAGGCTGCCTCAATATCTTGCTTGTGTGTGTGTGTTTGTGTGTGTGTTCAAGCACGTGTAGTACTCATAAATATGTCAGTGTTAGGGCAAGTCAGTGTGTGTGTGTGTGTGGATGTGTAAGTGTGTATGTGTTTATGTGTGTGATTCTAACCCAAGAGTGCCACTAGAAAGCCGCATCTGTCTCAGTTGTGTCTGCAAAACGTAAAGAAGGAGGCAGAGAAGGAGGAGGAGGGAGAATCAAGCTCCTAAATGGAAAACTACAACATGGAGTGGACGCTCTCCTTCCTTTTCTTTTTTCTTTTTTGCTATGGGGCGATTATTCTTTTATATGCGGTTACGCAGCAGACCTCCTGTTCCCCACCTCGCACTTTAGTCATTTTCTCCAGCTGCCTCTACTGCACAGTGGAGTGGATATGAATTGTGAAGCGCGCAGTGTTGTCCAGGCAGCCTACGGCTTTGTACAACACACAAGTGTATGTAACCGCGGGAGCTGTTCATCCTGCTTGTTCCTTGACAAATGTTGCAAAGTGTTTTGTAAAGGAAGAATGATTTAGCTCAATTATTGTCTCCCTGTTGCCCTGACGACACATGATTAATGCGCAGAATTAAATGTCGTCTTTATTGGTTAAAAAAAGAACAAGGATTTGGGGCTGAAGTCAGCTCAGGTGTTTGTTCTCAATAGAAAAAAAATGAAATGGATCTGTGAAAGGGAATTAATCAGTGAAACGTCAGTTAATGTAATCCATGCACAACTGCATTTATCTTAAAAACAAAGCCAGATTCACACATATTTGGAGGAAAGCTTTTTATTTTCACCCCCCACCCCTATTTTCTTCATTTCTTTTTGGTTTCAGTCATGGGCACATTATGACTCAGCCTCACTGTATAATAAAGGGACCTGGTTTCCCCTTCTTCTTGCCATAGAAGACTATACTCAGGTCTTCATTTTCACAAGGGCCAGTTTGATGAATAAGACATCTTTTGGCATGACTTTCTGGGCATTTGATTGCACGTGCGAGTGTAAGCTTTCCTTCTCTCTCTTTTGATTCAAAACACCAGCGTGACATAGACCAGAAAGCATTTGGCTGAAAAATCAAATGAGATACATTGAGTCGCCAGGGTAACATGCCATACCCTCCTCTGGAGGAGTTTAAGAAGAAAACCATACGGAATAGGGGCTTGAATCCTCATCTGTTCAGTAAAAAAGCTAACAATAAGGCACTAAAGTATTTTACCAGAAAAATAAAGCTTTCACTTGCACACAAAAAAAAGAGGCAGGAGAAGACTGAGAGATAAAAATGAGGTGGACAGGCATGCAGGTGGCCTGGCAAAGGTGCTCTTATTCTGTTATACTCTCCAATTCATGGTCTGTCTTTCTCAATATCTTAGTATACAAGTTTAACACAATGCTGGTGGTCTGCAAGAAGCTAGAGGGCTCCATTATTCCTGCTCTGTTGCACATTTGCCCATTCTAACACATACATGCACACACACCACATATACACACACACATACAAATGGGACATCCAAAATAGATCGACAGCCAAGATAGGGGAGGGCTGTCGCAATTATACACCCAATAAATCTCTCCTTCACTCATTTTATGTGTATGCTTTCACTTTACGCCTCCTTTTCTGCTGACCTGTGTGCATACATTTAGACATTTATTCATTCAGGCCCACAGATGCAGAGGCTTGGTTAATCACGCTCACTCAGAGGTCACCTTGGCTGGAGTGGGCACGCATAAAACAAACACACTCGCATTCATTTTACATCTGACAGCTGTGACTTAACTATAAAACCAAAATCCACAGTTTGGACTTCTTTGACTGGCGGGGCTGTCTGTGGCTCAAGACAGATGTATGGCTCAGACAAAATGGCTCAGAGTGTAAACATAGCACCTGGTTTAGCTATCAGTCCCTCCCTCTTTTGGAAACTCGCAGCTGAGGAGGGGAGAGGTAGTCCCTGTGTCTTATGAGCCGGCGGTTGTGCTCAACTGGGCAAGACAGGATGACTGTGTCAGATGTATTAGGGCTTCTCAGGTGTAAGAGACAAAGGTACTTTTATATCTCAACACCTGTGGCAGGATTGCAGCTGACAGGTCCATCCTTGAGGCTTAGCCGCAACTTCCATCCAAATCCATACTCATGTTGGGCCAACAGGGACTCACTGCACTATATGTGGCAAGAAATATGCAAAGGAATGCTGAGAAAAACTTTGACTGACATGCAAGCGTTGCCAGGTCAACCTAAATGAGCACAAAACCTCCCCTGTATTGGTCATGGAATAGGGTGGTGGCTGTCTGATATCATACTGATATCAGACAAATGTAGAGTTCGATCAAATTGTTAGATTATAAAAATCATGGTCCAGCAAATCTGGCAGGGGAGGCAAATGAGATTTTTAGATTAAACTATGGATTATTTTGCAGAAACGACCACTGCCAAAGTGAAACGACAGTAGAAAAAAAAAGTTCTTTCAAAAAATTAAATTAAATTAAAGCCATTTTTTGGCAACTTCCTCCATGTTTCTTATTTCCAACACACATATGAGTGAGGAACAAGACAAAATTCATTGTAGACATCTTAGACCCCTCAAGCTCCTTGTTATAGTGTCTGGTCCCTAGATTGGGAATCAGAACTGCAGGCTTACTGGCACCTATAGGAGTCAGAAGTCAAGTTTAGGAGTTAGGAGTCTGGGTTGATTAGCCTGCAGACCACAAAGTGAGGACAGAGGTAATGTGAGACGCAGGCTATAGAAGACCTATGGAAACAGAGACTCCCGTTTATAGTCAGCTATAGAGATTTAATCTACGCTATTAAGTTGGCCAGCAGTGTGCCTCTGCTGGTCCACTCTTATGGGAATTTTCAAAGAGAACTATTACTGTGATTTACTGTGGGCCAGTTTTAAATAGTCCACGCTCTCTGTCTGTATATCGGGGTCTGTTCTTTTTCTTCTTTTTACATTTCCTCACTAGGCTGTTTTCTACCTGTTCATACAAGACATACAGTTAATGTCTAAAGCCATTATATACAAAAAGAGTACGGTGTGTGTATGTTTAGTCAAGCTAAGAGTCTGTATGGATGCATGTGGCCTTCTGCAGCATTTTCCCTCAGATTGGCTGAGGTGAAGCTCTCATCAGTTACAGCTAATCATTTTAGTCACCCTGCTTCCTCAGTCCACACACGTTCCCTTTTCCATTTCATTTTTAAACTATT
>JAOWBL010000006.1:4601865-4615436 GCA_028564865.1 Zenarchopterus dispar | reverse complement strand
GTTACAGCTAATCATTTTAGTCACCCTGCTTCCTCAGTCCACACACGTTCCCTTTTCCATTTCATTTTTAAACTATTTTGTTTAAAAATAAAATGAAATTCTCAATGTTAGCTGAGTTGGCTGAATATCAGTTGTTTTTCACCTTATTACACTGGTACTGGTTACTGATATTTTGCTATTTGGTGAAATATTTTGGTACATGTCATCCATTTTTCCACAAGCTGTAGTTTGAATTTTGCTCATATTTCATATCAAATCCTTCTCTCAAGTGATTTTTGATTTTTACGGTCACTTTTTTTTCTCTCTTGCTTCTTCAGTCTCACACTTGGAAGTAATCACACACGGCTACACGAACACTACCACATATTCCATCCCCCCTCCTCGTTTATTGAACGGTGGGAAAAAGTGAATTATCAACAGTGATCTCAGTACTGCAGCACCGTATTCTCCATCTGGCGTACAGTTTAATGCTGACCTACTCCGCAGTGACTCAGCTGCGAGGAAATTAATCTAATGCCTGACCCTAATGTGTAGCAGCTAATAGAAGAAAAGTGAAAAGGAAGAGGAGGAGAGAAATATCTGTGATCAGGTTGAATAGCAGCAAAATTTTAGAAATTGAGAGTGCTTACAAAATAATATTGTCCTTGGTTTCTCTGGTTTTTGTTGCATCTTTCACATCAGTCATCTTGTCTGTCTGTCTCATCCACTCAATCATCTCTATCCTAAAGGAAAGATTTGGCAGATGCATGTAAATACCCACGAGTGTGTCTGGATTATCCATCTCTGTTGGGTTAAGGCCTGGGGCAGAGACAGAACTGGGTCTGAGGCCCCAATACTCACACGAGGTGGTGAGTTGGGACCTTAAGCCATCTGTCAACCCTGTCTTTCTCACATAAAGCACAAACAAAACGCAAAGGAAAGGAAAACTTGAGCCTTGGCCCAAAACTCTCCTTGCACAATTCTGCAGTTCATTGAAAAAAACTTCTTACTGTACAACAATTTATGAGCTGTAAATAGTTTTTATACTACAAGGAGCTCTGGATAAATTATACTTGACACATGAATAAAATTCACATTGACTTATAATTTGAATTTGAAGGCTAATTTTAGCCAGAAAACTAATCAACTTTCATATCTCAAATGAGTGATTCAAGATGTTGCAGTCAATTAGTTGGGGTTTTTTTTGCCTATTTTATTAAACCAACGGTAAAAATGTGTCATTTTTAGTAACTTTAGCAATCAAAACAAAGTGGAAAGTGATGTGACTTACTCTGACCTGTCACTTTTTTGTGTTTTGTGTTCGCTTCTTTATATCTGAGCAATTCGCATCTTGTTTCCGTATTTGCATTAGCTGTGTTTTGAGCATGGCTGTGTGTCTCCAAGTCTTGTGTATAGTTGCATGTCAAGTGCTGCCAAAACAAAGAAGCAGCGTGGAGAGACGAGATGAATGTGTGCAGCATCTTGAATGCTGCGCTGGTGAGAGAAAGAATGCGGAAAAGTGCGGCTGATTCACAACCAAAGCTGGGCTTTTTGTCATTTTTGAAAAGGGGGTTGCACATTCTTTGAGAGGATGAACATATGCTTGTGTTTCTGTTTCCCTGCTGGGGGTCGTAAGAGGGTTGTGCAGGTTATTTGAGTGGAACATGTGGAATGTGGGCTCTGACATGAAATAAAAGCAGTTGCGTGCTTGCCTTCTGCTAAAAGTATTCAAGTTAAAGGGAGCGTGTTTTCTAGGATGATATGTTCACCTTTGTTTTGAAAGTGAATGTGGACAATCTCAGGGGTTGTTCATGGCCTGTCTATTTTCTTTTTTTTTCCACCTTGTATTTATGTTGGCATGATTATGTGACATTTCCTAACAGAAGCGATGGCTACAGCTACAAATAACAACCCGCTAGATGTCATCTCCCACTGAGCAGCTTCCTACCGAGCGGAGGTCAGTTTACCGTGTCACAAATAAAGCATATCGTGTTACTCCTGCCATAAACCTGCACGCACATTCAGGTCCAGCTTCCACTCACTTATCCCATTTGTCATTTAAAACCTGTGTTAACCTGAGGTCAGCGCTCCCTCCACATAATTGATTGCATTTGAAGTTACCTGTAGTATATGATGTAAATGTGTTGCTCTCACTGTTCGTGCACGAACAGGCTTGTTTAGCTTCGGCTTCAGTAGGTGTATACATCCAAGTAAATCATGTGGAGCCCGTGGTGAGTGGAGTGTTTGTTAGTGCGCTGGAGAGTGCAGCAGGATTGCTTGGAGGCAATATCTCATGTCAACAGTTTTTGAATGGGAAGCCAGAGTTTGAACTATGTAATAGTTTATATGTAAACAAATTATATGTAATCTCCTTGAGTCCGGTTGTGTGTATTTCCTCAGTGAGGACGGATAACCTGACCAAGGGGCTGCCTGTGACAGAGATGAGTGTTATTGATGAGATGCTGAAAACAACATGCAGTTTGTCCTCTTACCAGGGAACCAACCAGTCTCCTGGTGAATTAAAAATCAATGTAAATGTTGAGAAACGAGCTCTTTACTTTGTCTTTCTTTCCCATGTCACACAAATGGAGGTGTTGAGGGACTGACAGGGTACTTTATACTGTTGTCTGGTTCCCCAGTGGTATCCCAGACTTCCTCGTCCACATACACACATACTGTGCCATACTTCCTTTATACCATAAGGTTGTGTTTCACTGTTTCGCTTTAATATTTTATGCCCCTTGTAGCTCCAGTGGTAAAACAGGCCTATTGATCATGTGCCAGTACGAAGAGGCTGTTTAGAAGACCACCCTCTCAAAACCAGACAGAAGGCATCAAAGCACCAGCCCTTAATTTTTATACTCTGTAGCTGTAGCTTATGTCTGTTTTATTCAGACTTCATGTACATCATTGTGTGGATAACCGTGGTAAGTCAAGGACCAGCATTATTGCCAATTTCTCTGAACTTTACCACATTGGAATTGCCTGGAATTATGGTTCTTTCAAAGGCTTTCCTTCATCTGAAACACTTTAAGGAGACTTATTATGCCCCCTTTTTTGAAAGATTGACACCATTTTCCTTGGGTGCAAATTAAATTCCTAAAGGACACAAGACCAAAGCACCATTTATTAAAAAAGAAAAAAAAACGTCTAGACTTTTTCATAGTAGCTGGTTGTAGGTGGTGGAGTCAGCCATTTAGATTCTGGAGCCTGTTGTAGCTATCATAGAGTGGTAGATAGACTGCATCCTGGACTTGCCATCAGTTAAAGCTCTTTTCAAAACCACACATCCTTTCTCTATCTTCCAACTTCACTTTTTTCTGTAGATAAAAGACTAAGGGGAAACAAAGGATATAAATGCAACTTAATTCTTTGAAATTGAAACATTAAATAGGCATTGTACCCATATTTATTCCCAATGATCATAAAATACATGCTGTTTTAGTATAATACAGCATTGACATCACATCTGGGCCTTTTAAGCTTAAAATGTCTTGATGTAAAGAACCTAAATATAGAGAAGATGATGCACCAGAAATTGCACATGCAGTCTTTCTCAGTGACGTTCAACCTGCTCTTCTCTCTCTGAACAGCTCCACTTGTGACTGGCTGTATGATTACAGTTGTATGACTAATCCAGATGTGTCCTCCAGTGAGCCTGCTCCCTTAATGAACCAGTGAAAGGACCATTTCATCTCAGCCTCCGTCTGCAGAGCTTTTTCTTCTTTATTGTTTTGCAGAGCTTTGGTCATGCCTCGTCGTGGTTGGTTTTCATACCTAATCCGTGACGCCTCATACAGTCTGGCTGTCACCGCGGGGAGCTCCGTCACACACAAACATATACAGCACATGCATTTGCGCACACACTTAGGAACACAGTTAGTCTGTTGCTGTGGGTAGTATGCAAAAACAATCCCATTTAATCATCATAGTACGATTGACAAGAATCTGTTTCTTGTTGCTCATAATGAGGCTTGCCTTGCGAACAGAAATAGCAGATCTAGAGAGAATGACACTGCTGCTGAGTGGAGCTAAAAACCGGCTTGCTTGAAGCCATTTGAGGGCTGTGCGCTGCGCACGCCAGCTTTATTTCCTACATGTCTGTATCTCTATCTGTGGGAGAGAATTTGGGGAGTTGACGCAGAGTCAGATGTTTAAATCAATGCAGAAATATCTCCATCGCCATTCACGTCCTGCAGGTAAAGGATGGGAGGAGGTATACCAAAACAGATAGATGTGCATGTTTCTCCTGATGTGATGCTGTGAGAAGGTTTAATTGAATTTGCAGGGAAGAGGTGCATGTCAGCAAAGATCAATTGTCGAGTCACACCAGAATAACAGCTGTTGTGTTAAATCTGAAGGTTTTCAAAAAAAGAAATTAGACCCTTGTGTGTCCCGGGACACAGGTGGCCTTGTCTGACAGTGACCCTCTAAATATTATCTCATGACATAAGAGTGTGAGAAGTCAGCAGTTTGCCAGCAGACCTGTTCTTTTCTTATTAACAAAATTACAAAGTCTTAACTGACATGCCAGAAACGAGTGCAGTTACTGTCTTTAATTTGTCAATGTAACTGCACAAAACATAATGAATGTAATTTTATAGCTCTGGCAGCATGCGGACTGTTGTGCACTCAGATGGAAGGTATGTAGAAGTTGTTCCAGGGCAAAGTTTTCTTTCTTTTGAGGAAAATACTCTGTCTTAGTTTTCTGGAAACGTGATTATGTGCGCGTCTGTGTTTTGTGTGACGCCTCCGTTTTTCTTTCTTCTGCGATTTCTGCATAGATGTCCAGCTCTTGCGCATATCGTCCCAAACAGAGTTTCCGTTTTCAGTTCTAACAATAGTGGCAGCTTCCTGGTTTATCGCATCATTTCCTGTCTAAGTTCTTACAGAGTCTCACGCCGCGGCGTCCGGTGCAAGACACTGGAAATACACCCGTAACCCGGCAAGTAATCAAGGACAAAGATTCTTTACACGTGTGATTTAAGAAAACGCATATAGGAAGTAATTTGTTCTCAAAAATGTCAACGAGAATGTAAACCTGTTTGTTCTCATTATGCTCCCAAGATTAAGCAATACGGTGAAATAACACCAAATTCTGCATATATTCATGCGACGGGATTTCTAATAAACCATTGTGTCTGTGTGGTCGAAGGATCCAGTTTTTTCAAGAAAACTGTAACATGATTCAAGCTCTTAACCAAGTCATTCTTTTTCTCATCCATTCAAAGCTCATGTAAGGCAAACATTCAGGGATATACAACGAAACTACTGTGCTTTTCTTAGCTGTATTTCATCTTTGTTGAATTAAATCTACCAGTAAGGCTGAATCCCTTTGGAGGTTTTGCCTGGGAAGTCACCAGATACACCTGGCCCAGAGCCTTGTTTACAGCAGCTGCAGACTGCGATGAAGGTTCCTAAGACCGCGCTGCAGGACATGATGTAGGCAGGTCCAAGAAGACACCACTTACAAGTCCTTCTCTTTATCCAACACTTGCTGCCATGCCAGGGGATATGGAGGGAGCTGCACTCAGGGGTAATCACATTTTAAGGTTAACAGGAATACTGTATCGTATTGCTGGGGTTGTGAATTTATCTAATGGAAACAGTTTTGTAGTGCAATGTAGTGATGATGCACTGATTAAATGAGGTCTTTTGGCTCATTTTAGCTCCCATCAGGTGTAATCATAAAGTTTATACTTTACCAACAGCGTTTGGCTGGACTGTGAATTGGCTCAGTGGGATCAGGTGAACAACTAGACAGCTCATACTGTATACAAAAAGAAAAAAAAGCATGTTTTTAATGTCGCTGCTCCTGCCAAAATAAGAAAATGTAAAAGTACTTCACAGTCTCCTTAAAAGAGGATTTACTTTCTGCTTTTACAATGAACACAGGCCAACGAGATAATGGGACAAACAGAAAACCACATCATCAAGGTTGAATTTAGGATGTCATACAGTGGCACGTTTTGCATCTACTGGAAAAGTGACTTCATTTTCAGAGGAATATTTGGAAAATTCCGCTCATAACCATATAAAATAGTTTTTAATTGTTAAGCTGTTCCCATCATTCTTAATACTGTCATCGAAGAGGGTGTTTTTGTACAATGTCTCGGCTCAGCTCCTCTGAACCGCTGGTGTTTCTTTCATGTGCTCCAGTATACGATGCCTCAGTCACACACAGCAATAATCATGAGTGACTCAAAGCCAAGTAATCAGTTGCATCTGGGTGTGTGTGATTCGACTCAGCCTTTCCTCTTTCTTTGTTTTCTGAACATGACACTGCTCAGTTCGCTGTTCTGATGAATCCACGCTTCTGCAGTAATGATGGAGTCAGTTCTTTGATTGAAGCTGCATGAGATTTGCCGTTGCACGCCCAAATGTGTGCTGTAGAATAAAAAAGAGCAGAATTTGCTTTGTCGTTTTGTCCACGTCCACCCACTCTGTGATTATTTTTACTTTTTAATGTACATGCAGCCACATTTTTTTTTGTAAGTTTTAATGTTTGCATGTGTGTGTTTTCACACCCTTTGTAGCCCTGTGCCAGCATGTACCACATTGAGAGCCGGAGATTAGCGAGGCCAGTGGAGCAATCTTGAAGTGGCGGCTGATTTTACCGCCCCCTAGCCTTCTGTCATCGACCACACCTACTGGTGAACAAAGGGAGCGGAGGCTGGCACTGACTTGAGCATTGAGAAAATGAGGTGGAGGAGGAGAGCGCACAAGACAAAAGAGGAAAAACAAAGATTTAAAAACACTGGGGACAAAACTAACCAGCAGGGATAGGTCTGAGAAAGCAGGGGCGCCTTCCGTGGGTTTTTCCTGCTTTAAGGGGGATTTTGGACATTCTGTCATCGGTTAGGGCCAGACGATGTTGCAAGCAAATATTCATATTAGTGTTGGCGTTTGGTTCTCTACCTCGTAAAGGTAAAGCTAAGAGTTTTCACAGCTTTGTTAATGACACATGCAGATGTTGTCATGAAAGTACAATTCAAAGCTTTAATGATTTAAAGCTTTCAATCTCTGGTTGTGAGTTAGAATATTTGCGTTTGGTCATGTAGTAGACTCTTTATCAAAAATGATTGATAAAGGAACAACTACTAACTGTTATCAACTTTTATAGTAACCAAAGAACTTAAGTGAAAGGAGAAGATAACATAGAGTAAAAATGAAATACTGAACAATTTGAGTAAAATACTTAAGAAACTGAACAGTTACCAACATCATTATATATCACTGTATTCATATGAAGTAGGTTTGAAGTAATTTTAGCTGTTGGTCGCTTTGTAGACCGTAGCATAATCCAGTTTCCACCTTCAGGGTTTGTTGCAGTTCAGATAAATATAAAGCTTAAATTAAATTAGTTCACCAAATGTGATTCTGTCAATGATTTGCTGCTTATCTGTCACATTTCCTACATCCTGGGTTACTTTCTTTCGTGCGGTGCCGCAGCTGCTGAGTGAATGTACAACTTAGGAAACATAGTGCACCCTTGGATAAAATAAAAATCAACCAAGGTTATTTTTGGATGGCCTTACGCCGTCAAAACCAAAATGAGAGTGGCCGGTACCAAAAATCATCCAGAAATGAACCGGACACACCCTGTCTGTGAAGTAACGGACAGTAAAATGCAACCAACACCGAAAACAGAAAAAAAAAAAAAAAACACACACTCAAAAAAAAAAATTACATTCCTGAGATGCAGAAGCATGTAGGAAGATGGAGTTGGACAGAAAAATGAAATCCCATAGTGGATATGGATTGCAGTCAAGAGAAAAAATAATGGATGAAAAAGATTGAGAGGGAAAGGAAAACAAATCATTGTAGTTAAACAGGCAATTGCCCTGGTTTTTCTGCGTTTTACTCCCAGCTTGAATATTGCACAATTTGCCTTTAAAGCTAAAGCCAGAAAGGACAAATAGTCAAAAATAGTCAGGAGGCAGCAGGAGTAGAGACAGAGAGAGGCCAGGAAGACACGACTGGGGTAACAAAGATCGAAGAGGCAGCTTGAACAGGACAGGGAAGTGGAGGTATGAAAGGGGCACAGGTTTGAAGAGAAATACCCTCCCAGTTAAAATGGTCCAACAAGGGGGAGACGTTTTGGTTGGACCCCTCATGTAAGGCGCCATTGTGTATCTACAGTTGGTTGCTAACTTAGTTTGACAGGCTTGTTTTGACTGGCCCTTCAGGGAGCAATGTGTTTGAGATGTGAAATTTACAGGCGCGTGTTGTTTCTACATCATTGGACAGGCCGCCGTTGTTTCCGACACTGAAACTGATCTGCTTTCATGCTGGACTCACTTTAAGAAGCAACAATTTGCCACGTTTAGGCAAATCTCTGGATGCTGCGTTAAACCTCCCAAAACGATGATCCCTTACACTACGTTTCAAATAAATGCTAGTATTTATGATGAATATTTACTGTCATTCATGTTTCAGTGTACATGTGGGATGCTTGCCTGCCTGTGCGATTAGTGGTTTTCTCTTTACTCCACATAGAGCCAGCAGAGTCAACACAGTGTAATAAAAGAGAAAACCAATAAGACTTTAAAGACAAAAGGGACCTCTCGCTTCATCCTGCTACCCCTTACTTTTTCTTTCTGGATCTTATCCCACTCCCACAACTGTCTGTCGTCTGCAGTTGTATCAGTTGTCTCTCAATTATTCCCCTCCCTAAGTGCTGAGCCTTGCTAAATGTGACCCCCGATGAGGGGGAGCTCTGCTGGCTAAGGTATGATACTGCTATCTGAGCCGTTGGGGGGAGTGATTTGGGGTGAGAAAAATATCATCATGTGGATGTCTTTTTAGAGGTCAAGTAAATCTGTGAAAGGGTAAGCAGACAGAAAGAGAGAGTGGTGCATGGGTGCAGGCTGTTTTGGCTGTAGTTTTGTGGAAGGGGGTTGGGAGAGGTGGAACCAGTTGGATGCAAATCTGTCATAGCAGGTGCATGTTGAAAGAAACGTGGATCATGTATCCTAACGAGTGCCGGTAAATAGGAAACAAAGAGTAGGGCTGTGATTTAACGTGGCTAATGTTGGTCATTTACCATCCATTTTACCGGATCTCTACATCTCCATCCCTCCCCATCTCACAGTCAACCTCTGTTCTCCTCCCTCTTTTAAAAGCCAAATCTGCTCTAAGATGGCTTTGATCTGGGTAATAATCTGCACCACCCACATCTCACCGCCCCCCTTTCATCCTACTCCCAGGCAGCCGTGGTGTGACCAGCCATGTGATAGCTGGGACCCCATCATTTCCCATTACTGTGTGGCTTAGTGCATATTAGTCAGTGCCTCCTACCTTCAACCCCTTGGCTTACTGTGTTGGAGGTCTGTTTACCCCGTGACTTCAGCTAATCTCCCCTCTAACTCTCAGTTAAACCTCACAGCCTTCATAACTCATCTGCTCCTTGCTTATATGTGAACCTGGAACCAAGAAAGACAACAGGCATCTACAGACTGGAAAAATGTGGTGTTTTAATGTGCATTTTACATAAAACTGTATATCAAAGTACATCTAATATGGTTTAATAGGAGTGTAGTTTTCCGTCCCTTCTGTCTTTCTTAACCCTCTGTTTCATTTCTCTGCAACACCACATATAGTTCAGCTGCCTCCTGCCCCTAGCTGTGTACCTCTCCTCACACTCACACTTTCGCTGGACATCATCACCTCATCTCTCACTATCGTGCGCATTAGTGTAATCTGTCATGCTCTTCACTCTTGACTTCTGTTTACACCTCCATCTTTCTCCATATCTTGGATGGGAATGAATATTGCCTTATGATTTACACAGCAGAGTGTGACTGATCAAGTCCAACATTTGTGGCTTGACTTTGTTATAAACTTTGGATTGGAGCGTTTGGGGATGCTGGTCTATTTTCTTTATGGTAAAAAAAAAAAAAAAAACCTGAACATTTTCTGCATTCGTTGTAAGATGTAAAGATAGTGCTTTCTGTTTCTTCTGAGAAAAAAAGATAAGTTATTAAGAGTTTTTTTTTTTTTAGTTTTTTTTTTTTGCCAAAATGATGAAAAGTCCACATGGAGCTGACTCAGCACAGTAAATGAAAGCAACGAGGGAAAAAGGGCCATAATTAATCAGTCAGGAGTTTAATTATTTCTTTCTTTGAAGCCAAAGTCTCTCACTGTATGAAGACAAGTCACTTTAAATTAATCTTAATTCCAGTTTATCGCTGCCTTTGTTCAAGTAATTATGATTTCACTCTCCCGACATTCAGATAAAGAAATACTTGGAGATAGTGGCTCAAAGTCTGTGTCTGTAGTGTTTGTCTTTAAGTTTCTTCTTTGACATGTTGTACTTTATGTCAGTCTTTCCTCCGAGAAGTCATTTCCCAGTGAGCTGACTGACGCGCAGACATGCAAATGATTCAGAGCTTCTTTCCACACATTTTTCTAAGTGTGCAGGTCTACCCCCCTTAACCTTTTTTTTCTTTGTTTCTCACATACTCCCCCTCTCGCCCCCTTGCTTTATCCCTGCCTGATTCACTCCCCACAGGAGTTGGCTGGATCTTTGACACCAGGGCGGCATCATGTGTAGCCAACCTGTTTTTCTTGGAAAACTCAGTTGGCTAAGCTGGTAGCGAAGGATGGGATGATAACAGCGGGGAAGAGTGCGCACATGTGTGCTTGTATACCTCTCTGTGCGTGAATATGTCTTTAATAGGCAATCCACGTCACCATCGACCAGATTTACCAAGTGTGTTCCGAGTTTTATGAGGCCTCCAGTGTTTGCTTTTATCCATGAGGCTCCCTGCTGTTCGGCTGAGCCGTCCACTGCTGTGAATGTCTTTTGTTAACGCCGAAATCAGAGCGACAGATACACAAATGAGAGAGAAAGTTGCCGGCCTAAAGGCACAATTAACTTCAATCCTCTATGGTAAAATGAATGAAAACACATGAAAATTGTTGAGAGAGAAACTCCAAAGACTTCAGGCACCTAAAACACCTTTAGACAGAACAGTGAACATTTTATGTGATGAATAACTTGGCTGCCTCCTCTAAGTGTGCTAAAAAATTCTGGAGATCAAGCTCTTGTCCTGTATGAACTGTGATTTAACAGGTGCTTTAGGAATCAGGGCTACGTTTCTCACCACTTCCTCTTGTTCACTTCAAATATGCGGAGTCAGGAAATTAATTTAACAAGGATAAGCCACTTTTTCACCCCCACAGGCTGTGTGTGAATCTGTAATAGTGGAGTGTCTAATATCCTCTCTTCCTCCATACGCCAAGGCTTCTTGTGTCTCTGTGGGTAAATTAAGCACTGCATAATTTAGTTATACTGAATGTGTGTGAGCGTGTGTGTGTGTGTGTGTGTGTGCAGATCGACAAGGATTTGGTTCCTGAACCTTCAGCAGAAGAAAGTTAATCAATAGAATTCATTAAGATGTAACAACTCTGACTGCAAGCTGACCAATCAGCAGTTTGTGTCTCCGTAAGGCTGGGGAATGTGCATGACTGTGGCTTTGCGTGTAAGGGATAAGGTCTATTTAATTTGTTGTAAATGTGTTGATCAATTTTGAAATCATCAGCATCATGCCAACGAGATGATGGAGTTTGAGACCTTCAGGGTTTTCCATGGGACCAAAATAGTTTAACCATCTTAACATTCAATTTGCTAACCGAGTTTAGTTTCAACTTGCCATAAACTCAGACACTAATGGGCATTAACATGGGCAGAAGGACTTCTGTATGATTCTCTCAACAGTCCCAGCCTGTGACCCACGTCTGACTTTGGCTGTAGTTCAGGCCCGGGTCAAAGAGAGACTAATCTAGTTATCGTAGAAGCCCGTCACTCCCAGCTGCTCAATCAGCTTAGTTCCGCCGGCAGTCTGAGGTCCAGTATTATCAGCAACTGGTCTTTGCTGCTTGTTGTTTGACCCTTGTGATGCACATGGCTGCCGTCACTGCAAAAGATCAAGGCCACATAAAGTAACATGAATCAAATTTCACTGTTAGCTGGTAAATATTTCGTCTTCTTTAAATATCGCCTCATAAGTAACAGATGTCTACATGTATCTAGGATACAAATACCACAAGGGAAACAGTCATGCTAAGGCATCAAAAGCTCCTCAACTTCAGTGAGCGGCAGTTGGAGTGACTTAGAGGTATTAAAGACTACTAAAACCCATATTTTAACTCTGCAATGTAACATCAAATCACCATTTTAACATTTTTAACCCAAAAGCACTTTGATGGCATATTCAAATACACAGTATGTGTACTGTGTGTACGTTTGTTTGTTTGTGTAAATGAGGTTCGAGGGTAGTCCCGTGTCACACGCTCCTACAGACTTTGGCAAAGGACGATACCTACAGTCACAATTCAATTCAATTCAAACTGGGT
This sequence comes from Zenarchopterus dispar, assembly GCA_028564865.1. Taxonomy (NCBI): domain Eukaryota; kingdom Metazoa; phylum Chordata; class Actinopteri; order Beloniformes; family Zenarchopteridae; genus Zenarchopterus; species Zenarchopterus dispar. Next base: position 4,603,097 of record JAOWBL010000006.1, on the reverse strand, counting down.
TTTATCCAGCTAGTGTGGAAAAACTGCACCTTGTTGTTTTCAGAGAACATGGTTTTGCAAATGCAAAGTTATCTAATAAAATCAACTTTAACAGTGTCTGCTTTCAGCTGCACTGGCATGTAAAATGACTTACATCTGTCTGATTTTACAGCAGCGTGGAAAATAAACGGTTATCAAATAAAAAGTTAGTACACCACCTAGCCTTGATGTTGACGTCACCACGGTAAGAAGAAGGATCCTTTCTCGTTTTTATTCATAGTGGCACAACAAGGAAGATGCAAAAAAAAAAAGAGGAAAATAATTCCACCTGTGTGCCCTTGAAGGAATGCTCTGTTAATGATGAGTAATAACAGTAAATCCCCTTGCACAACTTTTTCTCACAGCAGATTTCCCATGTACTTGACTTACATATGGTAATTCCTATTTTTGTTTTCCTCGTTCAGTTGCAGCTGGTGTGGTCGAGATGTCTGCAGGCATTGCGGACACAACTGTTTAGCTACGTGAGAAGATACACAGAGAGGTCTTCAACGACCCTCAGGGAGTTAGGGGAGATGACAGTTTAGATCATACGGAGCCTTGCAGGCTCCCCGTAGATTGCACTGAACCTTTGTGGATATGGAATCCTCTATCATGGCCTGGGTTTCACCCTTATTTAAAACAGTTACTTAAATAATGCTGTGTAGAGTACAGTGTACATTCTTACCAGAGATGGGAGTGCGCTGATGTAAAAAGTATGCTTGATGTGTGCAGGTGTGGAATGAAACTGAACACTGGCAAACACACAAGATCCTCTGGTTTGGAGTGTTCTCCCTTGTCAACAGCTATCAGAGTAACTCAATACCAGATGTAAGCTCAAAGCTCAAGGGTGCTCCTGCTATCTTTTACTATTATCACCTCCCAGAGGTGGAGGTTGCATGACCTCGGAGAGAATAAGGGAAAGAAGGAGCAACATGGAAAAACCCCAGAAGTAGATAAGGGACTCTGGGACTCCCTCATTGATCAAACAAACAAGCAAACAAAAAAGTGAGATTAACACATAGTTTTTGGATTGAAAGTAATTATTCAGTTTTCTATTTTTTGGGAAAAAATAATTGACAATTATACAATTCCGCAATAGTTTTTCCATTTTACAAAGATAACAGGTGTCACTCTCCTTTAGTCAGTTACTGAAACATTCAGACTCATAAGAGGTCACATTTTACACTCATGCACACACACACACACACACACAC
>JAOWBL010000006.1:4587149-4601765 GCA_028564865.1 Zenarchopterus dispar | reverse complement strand
CACACACACACACACACACACACTCACACACCCACACACACACAGAGGCTCATCTGTAACCCCTAGGGAAACAAAGGCGCAGCTGGAAGTTTGGCTCACCTTTGACCCTTAACACTCACATTAATTTGATCATACACAGACCCACATGCTGCACATATGTGCACAGATACACAGTTTTAAATGACCCTCATCCCTGAAGCTAATATCACATCAGAATTGGCTCTTTTCATGACCGTTTCTTGAGGGGAAGACCGTTTAGTCTGTCCCCAATAAAGCCTTGCTCACTTATAATGATAAACACACTCCTTCTTATTAGTGTGAACCTCCCACATTGCTGTGTGTTGGTTTACAGATTGAGAAATATAATGGTATGAAAACATAAATATTTATATGAAGAAAATCAACTAGCCTGGAAGCTTGATGCATCTCCCTACACACAGGGAGACTTGGTTTCAGATGTACTTGATACACTCACGATTTTACGATTCTATGCTAAACACGTCTCTGTATAATTCTTTAACTACAGTTGTATGGAGTTGTTGTGTTCTTACCCCCAGGATATACATGGTAACAGATAAATGATGTGATATGTTAGAATTAAAGACAGTCATCTGGCAATGTGCCTTAACCAAACCCGGATCTCTGAGGCAGTGACAAATGATTTTTGGAGATCCCCGCTGTGCTTGTATGACAACAATCATTTTTTTTCTGCCTTCTTTTGAGCTTTTGGTGAAGAGTGGGCAGTATAAAAAAAAAAAGTGGTTTTTCAGTGACTCATGTTTGGATTCTGTGTTCAAACAAACATGCAGAAGCCTTTTTTTAAATTATTTTTATTTTTATGGACAAGATTTAAAAAAATAAAAAAAACCCTGAGGAAGGCACCCAGCTTACCAAATGGTCCCTAGGAACCAAATGTGTGGCTTCCCACCTTTTTGGGTGTGTGTTTGTGTGTTTGCTTCATTGCTTTTTGATAATTCTTCAGAATGAGTTAACATTGAGGAATATGGTTAAAAGTTGCAATGACTTATTGGTTTTGACAAATCTGTCATATGAAAACAGTATCATGTGCACAATGATTGTGTATAGCATGTAAAAACAACTGACAAGTGAACAACATTGATCATTACATCAAAATGATGTTGGGTGCTGACATTTATGAGGATTATTCTTTGACATGTACCAGCCGACTCAACATTAACACTGAACAATCATACTCACACATGGCAACGGTACTCCCCGGCAACAGCACCTCGCTTCAACAGCACCCTGCAGCACTGCAAAAGAAAAAAAAACAAAAAAACTCAGGAACAGCTTGGGTAACACAACAAAGAGAGCAAGGCCCGTCCCATAAACCTCTCTAAACCTAATCTGATCCAGCACCCACAGAAGCCCCACTCCAAAACCCACAATATTCCGGGGTCAGACACCACAAGGCGTGTCCAGATGTCCCATGTCTTGGCTCCGCTTGCAGCTGTTTTATTGGTCTTTAGATGATGGGCTTATGGTTTTCATCAAAGAAAACTGTTATTTGCATAAATTAATATATGAATTTGAACATCACTGAAGTATGAGAGTACTGTAAATTGATAATTAATAAAGGATCATATTATTTTGGTTGCTTTTCTAAGTTATCTGGCTGATATCAGGTAATAATTATTCAATGAATTTAACTTCACAGTCCTTACTTATGTCACTGAGGCAATAAAGGAACTATCCCATAGCCTAAAGGATCCCAAGCACGAAGGATGACTAAAGAGTGAAAGACTGCAGAGGTTTAAAGGAATATTACTGAGTTAAAAGAAACTGAGATCTTTTACTAAATAGTAAAAATGTAAACTTTTGTCTTCTGAGTCAAAACAATGTTCATTTCTAAATTCAACAATGTTGAATTTAGAACTGAATTGCATAAAAAATAGCAATATAAGTTAACACTGAGGCCAAAAGACCTTCATTAAAGTGAACTGCCATTTTAAGCCTCCGACAAGACTAAAAAATATCCTTCTATTGGAGTAATAAGGTAACTTTAACTTTTTATGTATACAAAAAGTGTATAAAATGCACCATTTGAATAGGCGTCTCTGTCCCTGTTTTTAAAAGACTGTACAAGTTGATTACCGATGGCATGCAAACTGCTCTCAAAAGAAAGTGAGTTCGTGGCATCTGCTTCCCAAACTGGATCAGTACTTAGATATTCCTGACAAATTAGGAGGGTTTTGTTGACATAGTCTTATTGCTTCCTGTGTTGAGCTTAATTAACACATATTCTGTTCTAACTCAAACCTTCTCAGATTCACATCTTATTGGTCCCTAACAAATGGCTACATTCTTTCCCATCTACTAATGGACCTGTAGGGTTGTTTTAATGCTGGAATGTTTCTTTGAAGATACAGATTTGGTTGAGCAGAACTGAAGGCGTGCAGGCAGCAGAGACAACTCTTTATGAAATACATTGCTTGTATATGTTTAAGAGTCACTTTGAATCCTGTTAATCAGATGTGTACCAAAGGATTAGATAAGTTAGGCTGAATATCTGAGTCTAATAAAGATATCAAGGGAATAATGTTTACTTTTGAAATAGCAATTTAATAAAGAGAAAGTAAAGAATGTAGCTTTAAATGGAGACAATAGGGGTTTCTTGCACATGGCTTACTTACAATCACTTTAGAGGTTTATACTTGTTTTGAAACATTTTATATCTTCACTGATAAGGTATCACTCCATTAGATCTCAAAGGGAGATAACATCTCCCTGAGAAGCTTTTGTCACAGTGGATAATTTAAATAACAGCTATTGATCTCTTCTTTTCTCCACTTTTTGCTCTCACAGATGGACTAGTCAATACTCATAATGAGAAATGCTCCTTGCGTCTGCCCACAAAAGACAAGCGCACAAACATACATAAACTGCGTTTCACAACATGACACTTGCAAGTCCACATTCTGAAAAAAATAAGTGAACAAAACTAATAACGAAGCTAATTTTTGTGGCTCGGCTCTCACATTTTTCCAAACATTGTCATTTTGAGCTTTTGATGTTGTCATTCAATATTGAATTTTTATTTATATTCAATTATCACATTAAGTTTTACTCAAATAAGGCATGACAGAGGACACATGAAAAGGATAAGATGTTCCAGCTGTGAGTGCTAATGCCCAGAAATCTTTTTTTTCTTGTGTTTCTCACTTTTACATGCTGATGTGCTTTTAAAAGAAATACAAATTGGAAGCAATAATTAAAAGCAGGGCACTAACCCTCGCATTCCTACATCCCTCTCCTAATGATATATGCTTTAACGGCACCCTCATCAAAAAAAATAAATAAAGGAAAAAAAAACTGTGGTGTGCCAGTTGAAGAGGAAATAAAACACTGTCTGTCTCTTTCTCTTGTCATGTTTTTATTCCATAAACCACCAAAACGCCCCTGATTTCTTTACACCCTCACACACGTCTACTCCCATTCAGAGAGAAATCTTTTAGCTGAAACACAGATGCATCCTCTTAAACACATCCTTCTGTTTTTCACTAGTTAGAGGATTTGAAATTACACAGAGTGGTGTTCCTGAGGCAATTGCGGGCCACTAACTCTTCATCATTCCTCCTCTCAGTCTGCCAAATACCCAACAGTTCAGGCAGCCTCAGACAGCAGTCCTCAGTCTGAGGTCCAACTCCAGCCCGTCTTTGTGCGCTGCTTCTCCTTAATTACTGTTTTCTCCTCATCTGTGAAGCAAAATCATGACTGCGAGACAATAAGCAACAATCACTGCTCACTGTATATTACAGACCTCACTTTATAAATCAAAGAAACCTTTGCTTTCATGCATTGTGTTTCTCTCTTGTAACCCCTTTTGCTCTACTTTTACAGTAACCTGATCTATTGAGAATCCTGTACATAAAGCAGAACAGTTGTACTGCTCATCAGTAATGCTAACAGCAGTGAGCCTCATCAAGCCAACAAATGCCTGATCAAGGATCATTTACAATGCTGATTTCCGTAATTAGGCTTTTAAAGAGTCGCGGTAATTGTGTGCCGTATTGCTTCTATTGTGACCATACACAAGACTGTTTAATGGTCACAGCTCAGTTTCGCGAGCAAATGTGCACATTTTCCCCCACAGTGTTGGCACACGGTCCCAAGCGCTGCACTAGCCTCCTCATTAGCTGATCGCAACAGCAATATCCATGGAGCGTCACTCACACATGCGCTGTGTTGTGTTGCAGGCAGCCACATCACCAGCCAGAGTGCCTGAGACAGAGTTTTAGTGGCAATAAATATTTAATAGAAGAAAAAAAAAAAGAAAAATTGGGCTGTTTTTTTTTTTCTGTGATCAGGTTACCTGTCAATCAAATCCCATGCCGGCTTTGAAAACATCTCTTTAAAGGAGAGGGAGAAACGGTCACTATAACAACACAAACAAGAGGAACACATGAGGAAGTACATTACTGAGCTTTGCAGAAGACAGTATTACTGCCATCTAAACCTGCTTCTCTTCACTCCTCAGAGACAACTAAAGTACCATCATCTCTCACTGTGTCCCTCTGTCTCTCCATCCATCACTGTAAACTGGTCTGTGTCTCCCTCTGAGTTTACTTTTAACTTTTACATCTCAATCAACATTCTCTTATCCTACCTGTCTTTGGAGCAGGGTCTGAAATAAAAGCGCACATATGAAGTTCGACAGTGATTAATGGTCATGTGAGACTTTAGTTGCCAATAACTACAATAACTGATTGTTTTAGGCCAAGCCTTCGTGGGTTCCAACTTCTTGAAATGCTAAACTCGTCTCTTTTTTGCAAACAGCAAATACTTCTGAGGATCCAAATAGCTAATGGTTGGTTTTTGACAAACCACCCCACAAAATGTTTGATAACATCAGGCTGATCTTGATTCCTCTTGACTTAGATTTGATTTGCTCAAGACTTGGATATGCTTTGGTGCTGGCTTCATTATTACATGATGGAGAAAGAAAAATAAAGCTGTTTTATACCAGCCCTATTTTCTGAACTTGGGTTTGGTGTTATCTGGCAAAACAACACGTGTGCTCTCGTGTCACACATCTCCTGAGACTGTTGAAGCGAGTTGCTTAACCAGATATCAGATTTCCTCAATGGTCCATACTTTTGTTTGTTGCTGAACTTGGAGTGTAAGTAGGGACTGACAGCATGTTGTTAAACCAACATGGGTAAACCATGCCGTGTGCTCTTTAACTTGAGATGCAGCCTGAAGATAAACTTCCTAACATACACCACATGTCCTGATGCTAAACACAGCAAGCTGAAGCTGTAACTCTACTTTACTGTGTAGCTTTGGTCCATCTTTAAATATATGTGCCTCTGTGTGTTTACAAGCATGTAGAAGAGGAACAGGGAGTTTTTGGTGACCATTATGCCTTATTACGTTCATCGATAATATGGCCATTCTTTCTTCCAAATATAGAAATCAATCTCTCTTGCTCCATCTCTTTCACCTCCCTCCCCCTCTTTTCTTCCCTTCCGTGGTTTGATGTGCCTAATCATTTCCAGCCGTGAACTCCACATGAAAGACAACAAGCACTTGCCGTAATAGGGTGCTGAAAGAACGAGTGAGAGAGGACAGAAAATAGGCAAGAGACTATAAAGAAAGGGGGAGGTCAGGGGAGGAATGGAGATTGAACTAGTTGGGAGATGAGGCCTCAGTCCTCCTCATTCCCGTCTCAAGGTCTCATGTTATCATTAGCCTGGCCTTTTGTTCCCTTGCCAAACTATTTCCCCCTGTTCGTTCCATCTCCCACTTCCCCTCCCATCTCTCCTTCACTGCCATATATCTTAATTGTACCCACAATGCCTCAACTCATTGGCCACAGAGAGACAGAAATTCACTTGGAGACTTGAGAATGCATAGTATGAGGAATGCTGCTCACTGGAGAGCAAAGGAATGTGTCAGTGGAAAAAGAGCAACAAAGGTAAATGAATGCTTTAGCTCCCTATGACACCGCATCACTTGTTATAACTTTTAACCCAGCCTCCTATTTCAGTTTGCTGTAAATAACTTCAGCCTGTGTCCAATTATCCAAAACGAATGCATTCCGTTGAGAAACTCTGGGATCGCTGTGTTCTTATATGGTCATCCCTGATTCTGCAGTGAATTATTATTCTTTTTTTTTCCCCTACAGTAGCAGTGTACTTATTTATATAGTTGTGTTATCATTAATATGTTTGTACTGACCAGTGTCATTTTATCATATGAAAGGACTACGAGAAGTCATTGTAGACCAGACTCAATTCTATGTTTTTTAACCATATACTTAACTGTGTAAATGCTTTTCATGCATAAATACAACCTAAACTTGTATTTCACACACACACACACACACACAAAAAACACAAATATGAAAATAAAATAGAAATGAAAACTATTAACAAGGATTGCACTAAGTCAAATCAATGAAAAAACAAATGAAAGCAAGGAAAATAAAAATATTTCTCTCAAGATCATATGACAAAATACTCGTGAAATTATATTAAAGACTATATTAAACTATTTTTTCAATGCAATTATATAAATTAAGCCATGAGGATGCAGTTAATTAAAGCCACCCAATGTAGCAGTACCACATCTGACCACATGTGGGCACTTTACAAGAACGTCCACTTGTCAGACCCTGGCATAAGATAAATGAAGTGGACCTCTGGTGGCATAAAGTGGGTATTTCAACACATGCTCATGAATGCTGACTACCAATATTCACACATTGAGTCTCCTGTTGTGCATCAGGGTCATCTATAGAAATTCAGAGTATACTGAATTAGAGGGAGGGTCAATAAATTCTAATGACAAGAAGAATTTAAAAACCTATCCTAGATGTTCCAGGTAGCCAATGTAATGAGGCCAACAAGAGAAATGTGAGTTTTCCTAGCGGTACTAAAAGTAGAAAATTACAGGTCATGTAGGCCTTTGTTCCCAAGAAAGGCCTGTAACTTCAATAACTGATTAGTTTTCCTAGGCTCCAAAGATAAATACATCATCAGCGTAACAATGGAAATACACGTCATGTTTTCTGACATCATTTCCTAAGGAAAACTTGTAGAGCACAAAATGAACAGAATAATTCCAGAATCCACTAACTTTGTGAAAGATGCATAATTTACATATGGTTTGAAATATATTAGCCAAATAACACTGAAATCTATTTTGGCAGCAATGTTTTTAACAATCTCTCAGATTTGCTGTTACCTTCCAACACAGCTGCATGCTTGTAGCCAAGGCTTGCTTTTGTCAGATGTAATCAGCATCTGGGACTGTGCTGGGAGCTTTCAGGTGTGATGGCAGTCCACAGATGCACTTCATAAACAGGACAGAGTGGATGGATCTATAAGTAAAAAACAGAATTTTATGGTATAACAAAGAGACCCCTCCTCTAATCTACTTTAGCAAGAGTCTATTTTTGCCAGCTATTTTTGCAATAATTTCTTGATTCGATTGATGTAAACTCATGATATACAGCAAAGTGATAGAGAAAAGTCCACTTCAAACCCTTTTGGAACAACGACTTTACCCAGATATTTTAAGGTAATTAACCACATTGCAAGGTGGAGTTTAAATATGCATGTTTTCAGTAATATACTGTATGTGAAATGAGAAAAAAATTAGATCTGAAAAAAATTCCAGTAAAATAAATACAGAACAGGAATGCCATTATAGCCCACAAAATCTGTGATGAAAGCCATAAAATATGACAGAAGTTGTAATAAACCAGAACCAGAAACTTTGAAAGATCTTGCTAAAACACAACATCCCTGTCTATTTCAAACTGAACAACAACCTTAGATAAAAAACAGTTCACCCTGAGGATGAAACACCCAAACAAAAACTGAGCAGTTTTGTATGTGCACTCTACTACAGTCAGGAGTGCACAGTTGTACATATATCAGACAAAGGAGAGCTAAGCTCTCAGGTCAAGACTCAGTCATCACCTGCATCTCCTGGGTAAGAGGCACTCTTTTATTGACTGAAATGTCCACATCCTGGACAGAAAAAAAGGTTCAGAGGGACCAGAGGGACAGGTTGGTTGGTGCTTTACATGTGCCTTAAATGACTCATAATAATTGGCTCAACAACAGCGTACAAATCTGAAGCTCCGCACCAGTCCGTAAGAAGTGAGGAAGTCCTTTGAATAGGAGGTGAAATGTCTTCAAGAACCAAGAAAAGAAATCCTGTTACCGTCCACACAAGCTTTTTCAGATTGAGATGACTTGGACAACTGAGAATCTCTTCTGAACCAAACTTTAGTTGTAGTTGGACAGGATTTCGATATTAAACTTGTTGTCTGTGTTGACTTTATAAACAGTCAGTCACGGCAAAAGCTGCGGAAGACGGAGATCAAATAACTGTCTTTGTTTTTCAGATTTTACTATAAAAATTTGTAGAAACTCTCCCTGCTTCTCTTTCATGAGAAGTGATAAAAGTCCTGAGATGCAGCAGAGCTGCAGCTGTTTCCAAGACGCTACGTGTAGTCTTCCTCTGACACTAACTGATGTTTTACAGAGACAAACTGCAGAGAACAGCAGGATCTTACTGGAACAGCGCCCATCTCTGGGGAAGATGAGAATATAGTAGTGGAAAAATGGAGCATTGATAGAAAATGGCAATAGGAATAAAGCCATAAGTATGATGAAAGAAAGATGGACCAAAAAAGGCAAAGAGAGGAGGGAAAAGAGAGAAGTATGATTCAGTATAGAAGTAAAAGCAAATGAAAAGCTGGAACGCATCAGCTTATGTGATGCCTGTCCCAGTTGAGGTTTGATAAGATGTATGCAGTAGAAAAAAGACACAAGACATAGACTTTCTCTTTTAAAGTGCTTCATATTCCAGTCAGGAGACCCCTCGTCCTCTGATATCGTGAAACATCGCTGACAGATGAAAGTGCGAGGTGCGTGGCTGTGATCTAAGCGAACCCTTGAGATATTCCCTCTTTCTGTGCGGCGACAGTGGGAGAACCAAAGGCGAGCCAAGGGGAAAAGTTTAGAGACATTAGGACAGAATAAGAGCGTGGTTATGAAAAGCAGTGAGGCAAACGAATGATTTAGTTTCAGTCTTTGCTAATGCTCCAGTGGGTGTTCACTCCTCTTCCATCCCAGCAATGAATAAATGGCTCTCTAAAGGCTGAAAGCTCCAGACCCGAGTCCTGACTGTGATACTCTTCCCAGCTGTATTTCACCAAGTCGTCAGAAGGTTGACTGTGGGAGTCTTTTAACAGCCATATAGTTGTCCTTCAATTAACTACACGATGGACAAATTGTGGAGTTACATCTCAAATCAAATAGCTGGCTGATGAATGAGTGAAGCAGTGAAAGTGAATTTGAATTATTTGCTTTTACAATGCTGCACACTCGGAAGGTAATAAAGAAAGATATGCAGCTGCTATGTAAGACGATGCATATTAGGAGTGTTTTTGAACTGTTGCGCAGCTATGGCTTCCTCAACGGATAATGAAGTCCAGTTCTGCTTTCTTTGTTGCAAATTAAAGTGTACTTTTTAGCATCAAGGCAGCTGGGCCGGCCGTGTGTGCATATTGAAGTCCCTCCTGTGCAGTCTGGTGTGATCAGCTGTAGGCAACCTTCCAGATTTTGTTTTACAAATTACATGGCTCTCTTTGGCTAGAAAGGTTAGGGTTTTCTTTGGGTTTTTTTCCCCCATTTATTTTGGGATGAGACGCCGGTGATGTATTGCAGCATTCCCTGCTTTTTAACTCCAAGTGCATAATCTACTGATCTCGTCACGATAACATGTAAACCAAAATGTTTGCGCCGTGCTCCTTTCATCTACTGTAAAAGCCTGCAGCTGATAGTTGTGGTGTTTGTCACTACTTTGAGTTTTCTTCTCTTTCTGTTATAAGTAAGATGCCTGACTTGTTCATCAAACATTTTCTCTAAAAACATCCTTACATCAGGTGTTGTACCAGAGCACCCAGAGGGAGAAACCACATTTGTGGTTTTGGAGGATTTAGCTCCTTTACTGCAAACCGTGCATAGATAAGTATTACCCCAGAAGGCCACAAGTTTAATATGATTCTTGCAAAATGTGAACTCCAACATGCAAAACCTCAATTATTATCATTCAATATCATAATAACTAGCATAGAACTGGTTTTATTGGATACTGGTTTCTCAAACGCAAAGTGTATCTGTAAATGCTGTAACATCCAAATCCAAACTCTCAAGTGATGAGTGTCTGAGCAGGATAAAAAAGGAAGAAATCTTAAGTTTTAAAACAGACCTTCAAGGAAGTGGACCACCCTGCCCTCGAAATCATGGAGCTGCATCCAAAAGTTTGCTTAAAATGGCAGTGAAACCAATCCAACGGAGACAAGAACTAGACAAATATATACTCTACTAAACAGCAAGAGCGATTTAGATGTTGACAGGTATGGACTGGTGTGTCTATTTGTGCTGTTATGTACTTGTACTGTTCTTGCACTTGGCAATCTCGACTCTAAACAAAAGAATGAGGAATAGTTGTGGAGAGACAAAGCTGGAAGCTGCTCTTGGGTCAGACCTGGCGGGGGAGGGATTCCTCTTGGCAAACAACCTCGTCTGGCCTACCAGATTTAAGAAGATGTGTTGCGCATGGGCGTTTACTTAAGTAATTTTATTTGGCTTCAAAACTGTCCTAGTGAAGTTGGTCGATTTATGTTAAAAAGGAAAGAATACAGGAGGAGAGTGGAAGAGAGGTTTTTCTTATCTTATCTGAGGCGACCCGTCATCCTGTGTTGTGTAAAGTGAGCTCTGGTGCCATGCTCTGAACACATAGTTTCTGAACTGATTTTTATACAATCCCGTCCTTTCATGAATGGTTAATGTGATTTTTTTTTCCTGCTGCACATTCAAAATGACCTGTCTTTGTTTTCTCTCTTAGCATTTTTTCAGTGTTCTGCTTTGGCAGCTGAGGTATTGAGGAGTATAAGCAAAGGACTCTGTGTTGTATAAAACTTCAATTTTTTTTCCTGCAGTTTCATACTAGTCACCCAAATTCATGACTTTAGAGCTCCCACGGTTTCCATGAAAAAGCACTAACACCAATTTCTTTTCTTTTTTTTTTTTGGAAAAACCTTTTTTCCGTCCTGCATGTTTTTGCAGCGTGAAAAATCTACACCATACTGCTTAGGGTTTATAAAGTTTAGAGTGTGTAAAGAATCAATGTCCTGCTCTTTTCCCTGTTCCCAGCTGCATTAAATTCGCCATTAAAAAAAAAAAAACCCTTCCAAGTGTGTTTGTGGATATTGTGCTTAACTCCAGACTTAAAAAAAAAAAAACGCAGACATGTCTCCTCCGCTTCCTTTCCGTCGTCTTTGCTGAGGGCAGACGTTAAAGGTAAAGGGGACTATGAAGTGTTCAAATCCCTTTAATTAGATTAAGTGGAAATGTTAGGATCATCATCTTATGCAAAGGGAAATATGTGAGCTTGGACACCATCATCCAGTCCTCATCACTGCAGGTGGCTAATCCACTGTAGACTGCCAAGAAGATGATGACAAAAACGCAGACGTCCCAAAAGATAAGTGTTAGTCTCAACACTGTGCTCCATAGGAAGTCCCTGGAATGATCCAGAGCTCCCAGGTGTAAACACGGACCAAAGAAAGTTAAACTGCGCGACTAAAATCGCTCATGGAGCTCTTCTAATATTTCCATGTTTTAATTTCCTACAACAGCAACAGTATAAGTCAAGGTGGTGGCGTTTCTGTATTTTAGCCAATAGGTATGTTTAATGATGAAGACATGTGTCAGTGGGATGGAAAGAGGGCCGCTGCCGACCGGATATCTGGTATGGTGGTCCTGTCCTCTGTGGGGTTCAGGGCCCGGGCGGGTTCAAATATAAGACTCAGACTTGTGATGAAATCATTAAAGGGATGCGACTTTTACATCTGTGTTTATGTTTTAACGTATTTTTTGAAAAAAACTGGATGGAGTGGAAAACAGTTCATCACCGCTGGAAATGCATGTTTGGAAAAGCAGATCTACTGTATATGGAAACTAAATTAAAAATATTACAGCCAATACTGAACACGGAAACAAAACGAGGTTGTTATAGTGGCACCACGTTCCTCATCCACTCAAGTCACTGTGCTGGTGTACACCTGAAACTTGAATGATGGTCAGCATATTAAATGTCAAAGGTAATTTGTGTCTCCAAAATTCTCTCAAGTGATAACAATGATCTTTGCAAACAGGTCTGTGTATTAAACATTCTTCCTATGTAAAAAAAAAAGAAAAGAAACAAAGAAAAAGGTAGAAAAACATTTTTACATCCAAGCTAAATATGTGTCTAACATCCCAGATATTTAGGAGTTGCTTTAAGAGTAGCTAATGTTAAAACAGAGAAGTGATATCACAGAGCCCCCCCTGGATCTTGGCTCACTTTTAAGGCCTTGACATCTGGGCAAGAATGCTACTTTTAACAAGCACCATAAACGCCACCAAACAATGTTATGGACCAGTGTAAAACTTCAGTCAGATGCATGACCCTGGAGCACCAGGACATTTCCCTTTAGCGTTTTGCAAGGAAATCTTTGTTGTATTACGGGATTTCTCGGTGTTTTAATAGATTTGCTGAAGCATGTATCGACATGTGGGGGTAGGCTTCGTGTTTGTCTTGTGGAAAAAAGGATTTGAGGTAAACTGGCATTCCTCGGATGGGCTGGGATTGGCTCCAGCAGACCCCCGTGACCCAGAAATTGGATTCAGCGGGTATAGAAAATGGATGGGTGGATGACATTCCCCGGTGTGGAATTATCGAGAAGTTTGGCATTTCATTGATTATTTATTGTTAAAAACAAAAAGAGTGCAATCTTTGTGACTTCTGTCCTTGAAGTCACCCCTGCACTGGCTCAAACATGAGTTTACACGAGTGCACGCTACCTCTGTTAAGACTCCAGCTTGTCTCCTGTTCTCTTTCTCCTCTCAGTTTCCTCCCTCTTTCTCCATGGTTACACAGCACCACTTCTTCCTTTGCAAGTTTTTCAAACAGACTTTTGGATAGAAAAACCTTTTTTTGTATGTTATCTGTAAGCGTGAATGACTCTGACAGATGCTCAGTGATATAGCACCTTTGAAAACATAACAAGTAGTGCTTTGGTGTGTGATATTTGGACTACAGTGCATGTAAAGCTCATGAGGTCACAGTATTATGGGACATTATTGTGATAACAGAAAGGCCCTCGGCTCGTATATAAAAGTCATGACACATGTCTGAATCCTTTCATCCAGATTTTGGGACTCGCTGGGTGTGATGATGTGTTGCTTCTTGAAATTCTTATGTCTCACGGGCCATTTGACACTAGTGGACCATCTGTGTCTTAACTTCACATCTGTTTCCTCCGCAGGTTTCAGCTACAGATGAAGACCGTGGTTCCTTTGGTGCCATAGCCTACACCCTGGGTTCGACTTCTGGAAGCATAACTCCAACACCTTTTACCATCAACAAGGAGACTGGCCAGCTTTGCACCAGCACAGCACTGGACAGGGATGAGGGACTGGCCAAGTTTGACCTGACTGTCACTGCAACAGATGGAGTAAGAACATATTTACCTTCATCCTGTTTTTCATGAATATTAAATCTGACTCTCCACTCTACGATTTAAGTTGTAAGTTATGTGATATTGCAAAGTGATGGAAAAAAAAAGGTCCAGGGGATTAGGGAAACGCAGGGAGGGAAGAATAAAAACAGTACACAAACAGTTAACTTTAAACAATGCATTTATGTAACTTTTTCTACAAGATTACCATTTCAGTTAAATATGGGGCCTTACCAGATCACATTTAAACAGTCTTTGTTTAGGGATCATCCCATTTGTCCCATATAAATTTAAATCATTACGTGTTCACAGTGTGCACTCTTAAAAAGGAATTTAAACTCACAGTGATTGTTCTAGATTATTAGTAATGCCAGTGGTGATTTTCTCTCCACAGTCCCACATTCCTGGCTTTATCCAGCCGGGGTATGCTCCCTTTGTCTCAGCTCGTTTTTCAATAGGTCTCATAAAACTCTTCTCTTTGCTGACAAATGCATGCAGTGGTTGATTGACTCCACATTTAAGGGACTGTCAGTAGAGAACTCATCTCTCTGGCTTTCTTTATAGTGTAGCAAAGATGTGACATCCCGGTGTAATATAATACAAATCCTCAAGTGCCACTTTTAATTAAGTGATAGGAAACTGCTTGCACGCTGCGCATGTAGAGATACCATGCTGTTATTTAACCAAAACAACTATACTCGCAATTTATCATTCATTTAGGTGAAATAATCAACAAAAATGTTATTTTTTTGTGCCTGTTCAAGACAGTGTATGTTCTGCTGTCAAGGTTTAACATTGTCTTTTCTTTCCAGGGTGGTTTGAGCTCATCAGCCCGCGTGAGAGTGACAGTGATGGACATCAATGACAATCGGCCGACGTTCTATCCAGTCCTCTACACTGTCAGTCTCAGTTCCCACAGTGCCCCAGGAACTTCTGTCGTCAGGGTAACAGCCAACGACCCTGATGCTGGAGAAAACGGCAGGGTGACCTACCGCACAGTACCTGGAGGGGGCTCTACTTTCTTCACCCTCAATAAGGACACAGGTTTGTGTGTGTGTGTGTGTGTGTGT
>JAOWBL010000006.1:4553231-4587049 GCA_028564865.1 Zenarchopterus dispar | reverse complement strand
GCACAGTACCTGGAGGGGGCTCTACTTTCTTCACCCTCAATAAGGACACAGGTTTGTGTGTGTGTGTGTGTGTGTGTTTCAGCCTGTAAAATCATATGCCAAAAAAAGCACAGACAATAAGTCTACATTTGGTCAAACCTGAGACAGAATTACAGTTTGACTTTTAAATTCAGCTAAAATGTATTTTTAGAAAAGCAGTGTTATAAAAACTGCACCATTTTTTTCAAAGACAACCATGAAAGTACAAAAAAGGGAAAAAATTACAAGAGCTGCTTCAAGATCAAAAATCAATATTTAAAAAACAGTAAACTATCTGGCCTAATTCAGGATATTTAATAAACAGTCTTGATTTATAAAATTGGGTGTAAAAGCTAAGGAAATTAGCTTTTTAGTTTAATTTTATATATACTTCAAGTCTTGGACAGCAAATCTGATTTTTTTTACCCTTTCATATTTAGACCATTTATAATAAGGCCTTTTTTCATGAGCATCACTGTTTCCATAGTTACTGCTCTCTGAGTCTGCTTTGAAATACTTCAGAACCAAAATATATTGGCTGATTTGTTTCTCTTTCTTTTCAGGAGTGATCTCTCTGTCTCGCTCACTCCATGGCAAAGCCAACACAGTCATCTCCATGGTGATATCAGCTGAAGACGGTGGTGGTCTGACGGCACCTGTCAATGCGAGGGTGAACGTGAGCGTGGTAGGGGGCTCAGTGGCGTCTCCAGTCTTTGAACAGGCGCAATATTTTTTCACTGTGTCCGAGGATGTTCTCAGGGGGACAGCGGTTGGAGTGGTCCGTGCTGCTGCCAAGACAGGTGAGAACACTTGAGCTTTCACTTAGTTTTTTTCTGTTTTCCTGCTAAATTCATCTACTGTTTTAATACTCACATGGGAGCCCATTTAATGTTACTTCCCTTTTCCAGCTTCTTTACCAGTACAAAAATACACCAGTGGGTTGACTGAAGCCTTACCTCTCTCTCTCACTCGTGGGGTTGTACAAACATGCGAGCAATAAGAACATAGGCTCCAGCAGAAAATCCCATCCATCACTTGCATTTGGCTTTACTGAGGTTTATTTATACTGCAACCACATTTTTATTTTCTCTCACTGGTAATGATAGAGAAATGAGTTTGGACTTAGCTGAAGTCAGAATGATCAGTGCAGGAGTAGACAGATGCATCTTTTTCTCTATATGTGCCTAAATAATGTTTTACCCTATTTACATGTATCCACCTCCTTTCTTAACACTTAGATAAAATATGAGCTGAAGTAAATACTGCATTCTATTTGTAAAACAAACAAACAAACAAAAACATGTGTCTGTTGGTTATGTTTTTCCCCCCTTTCGTTTCTTTGTCCTCCATTCAGGTGTCTCTAAGGGTATCTTCTACTCCGTCTCTTCTGGGGACCCTGATGGCTATTTCACAGTGGACAGTGCCTCTGGTACCATTCGGACAGCCCTTCCTCTTGACCATGAAACCTGCTCCAGTCTTGAGCTGGAGATCCAGGCTCGATCCGGCTCTCCTCCAGCATATGGAACCTGCCGTGTGCGCATAACTATTTCAGACATCAATGACAACGCCCCGACCTTTCTTCCCTCTTCATCAGAATCCATCCTTTTGCCTGAGATCACCAAAATGGGGACTGTTATTTACCGCATTCAGGCCACAGACAAAGACTCGGGTCATAACGGTCAGCTCAGCTTTGACCTAGTCTCTGCAGGGGCTGCAGGCAGCAGTGGCCAGAGGACATTCGGTGTTGACCGTGGCACTGGGGAGGTACGCCTGATTGGGAGTCTGTCTTATGAGAGTGTTCCACGCTATGATCTTCAAGTGATTGCCAAGGATGGTGGAGCCCCTCAGCTCAGCTCCACCTTCACACTTGTGGTCCACATCCAAGCACAAGATGCACAGGGCCCCAACTTTGACACCCTCATCTATCGAGTGGAGCTACGCGAAAACACACCTCTCAACACTCGTTTTCTCCAAGTTCGAGCGCTCAACAGAGAAGCTTCTGGGAATGGTGGGAGCTCATCATCAACATCCTCCCCCATTTCCTACCGCCTCAGACCTGACGGTGATGCTGCTGGATTTGGCATAATGCCAGACAGCGGTTGGCTGTTTGTCCGGAGCTCCGTGGACCGCGAAGTCAAAGATCTGTATTTGCTGACTGTCCTCGCCACCTCAGGCCAGGGAGGGGCCAGCAGGACTGGCAGCGCCACCGTCAGGGTCACTGTGACTGACGAGAATGACAATTCCCCCCGACTGAGTCAGGAAAGGGTGTTCCTGGCTGTCAGAGAGAACTTGCTGGCTGGGACAGGCTTTGGCAGGGTGTCTGCAACAGACAGAGATGCAGGACTAAATGCTCGACTCACGTACAGGCTGCTGCACTCAGACAGACACTTTCAGATCAACTCCCAAACAGGTGAAGGAAAAACATCACCACAACACAAGTTCTTTGTATTTTAATTCAAATGTTCACTTGAAGCAGTAAATCATAATTGTGTTTGTTTTTATATAAGAAATAGCAGCGGTAGCACCATGATTTCCTTTACAAACATAGAGATTTCCTCTTTCCTGATTAATCTTCTGATGTCCTTTTTTCCTTCAGGTGAAATCAGCACCCGCCTTGCCCTGGACAGAGAGCAACAGTCCAGCTATCAGCTCGTCGTGGTTGTACAGGATGGGGGTACGCCTCCTCGTAGCGCCACTGGTACCGCTCACATCACCGTGCTGGATGAAAATGACCATGCTCCAATGTTCACTCATATCAGGCCTGACAGAGAGCTGCTGCTTCAGGTGAGACTTGGGCCACATCAGTCAATGAGCAGTCCGTCTCTCTCTCTAGGTTGAGAGACGGACGCACGCAAATCCTACAGCATCCTCAATCAAAATTTCTTAACATGAAACCTAAAAAAGGTGCTTGATCCATAAAAGGCATTAAAGATAATACATTTTGTTATAGTTTAAACAAGATTATTATTATTATTTCCATTTATTCACAATTAAAAAAAAAACAGGTCTTGAAGCACTAAATGTTATGCTTAGGATGCATAAGATATTTTCCTCTAACATCCCATCTGCCAGGGCTGTACTTCATATTGCTGTTGCTGCATAGTGGAAACCAATCAAGTGTCAACTAAATCTTTCTGAACACCTTCTATAGTCAAGCAGAGGTTTTGATTTGCCTTAATAGTTGTCTGTTAATCTGATAGACCTCATCTTTGCCTTCAGTAACAGCTCTTTAACTACCTTTTAGTTGATCATTTTCTACAGTAAGACTACACACAGCAACATACATAAGAGTCCTCTGTCTTTTAGGGAATCAATTATTTTAACATTCAGAGTCGTAGGCTGAAATCTCTTCAGGTGCCGAAATATTTGCATGATATGCCTGTTCTTTTTTTTTTTTTAATTTAATCAAAATAGTATCTAATAATAACATAATGTTATGTTTTTAACTTTGGCAATTATCTTACTACTCACATTAAGATATATTTAAGAAATGATTGGATATCACCGTACAAGGACAGAAATAAAGAAAATCCTACATGTAAAGAATGCTTGAGAAAAACCAGTGTATCAGTGGTAATTCTTCCATCCAGGTGATGGAGGGGCTTCCATCTGGGACAGTAATGGGGGCAGTGACGGCTAAAGACCCAGATGAAGGAGAGAACGGGACCATATACTACTCGTTGTCAGGTGAGTCTTGGAAATCATCTTTATATGTACGAGTTGATCCAGTCGCCAAAGAACCCATGTAACCAGATAATGAAGACTTAACTGGGACTCCTTTTCCATCCTTTGTTAAGGATCCAGAGCAGAGCGTTTCTCTCTCAATCCGACCAGCGGAGAGCTCAGAACTGCTTCCCCTCTGAGATTTGTGGAGCGAGCTGAGTACGCGTTTATTGTGACTGCTGCTGACCACGGCACACCAGGCCTCAGCTCCACCTGCCAGATACGGATTCAGGTAAATCATTTCTAAGGCCTCGCATAGTTGGAACCAAAGGCCAGTGTGGTGAGCACCCCTCAAACGCTCATATACACACACGTTACCTCAGTCCTTTCGCATTACTCGCTGCGAGTAATTTCCTCAGTCTGTGTGCACACGGTGAATAGTATAACTGTCAAAGGAGCTGGAAAAGGAGGTAAATATGAGAAGGAGAAAAGCTGAACCTTTGCCTGTTCAAACAAACGCATCAATCCAACCTAGTATGTGTTTCCTGATCCAGAGGTCAGTAGTGTAACTAAAGCCCACGATGAGAAACCTTGAGCTGTGGGAGTGTACCCTTCTGGACGGAGTTCATTGTCTGAACTTTCTGTGGAGAAGTCAATCCTGCATATCATCATACAATATCGGGAATTCAACAGGCAGAGGAAAAAATAGTCTGATAACGAAGGATAGTGGCTTGCTTTTAGTGTAGAGCTTTAAGCTCTGTGTGTCTGTGCAGTGTGCGTGCGTGTGCAGTGTGATTTCAGAAAGGAAAAGGATGCTAATTGCAGCGGGAGGGCTTTCCTCAGATTTGGCTTGTGTGCCGCTTGTGTGACAGTGTGATTAGACGGAGGGGAAACAGGCACCTTGGAATCAAACGCTCCCAGATGAGATTTGATGAGAGCCAGCTGCATTAAATCACACAGAAAGACAGGGAATGTGCAGCACTGTACAGTAGCAGGCACTGCTACACATGCACACAAACCCACTCAAACATTGCATGAAGAAACATGTCCGGATAATGATTTAGAGATAACATTTGACATAACTGCGGATGAAAACAAACACAGTTATTATTGTTCTCCACAAGTACAACAAGTGCAGTGCATTTGCAGAGGTAAGATGCATTCGAATAATGAGCTTACAAGTATTCACAGCTTAGAGAGACTATGAAATTAAATTCAGTGCATGCACTATACACTACAAAAAAAACTTTGCAATATAACCCCCTCCCTCTCCTTTTATGTGTTCAGTAGAGACACCAAAACATTGTAGCTCATTACAACCTATGTAACAAAAGTGTGTCAGGGTCTGTTTGTGTGTCTATACGGAATTTCCTGATGATTAAACCAGAGCTTGTTAAAATTTACTTTTGTTTGCTGTCTTCAGCGCTCTTTGATCTGTCCCAGAGCAGTATCAAACCCTGAGCCCGTTCAAAAGTGTCAAAGCCTTTCTGGCACGTATTTGTTTCCATTTAGCCCAGGCTGAGAGCATGTGGAGGTTGGTTACAGCGCTGCATTATTTGAACTGGAGGATTTACAGTTTCCCTTCCATCACACCCTCCATTCTTTTGTTTTAGGTCACAGACCCTGACTCTGGTGTTGAAGCCAAAATCTTACAGTGTCAGGATATTTGCTGGAAGGGTTGTATATAATGCCTTCATGTACGATGAGAATATCAGAGAAGGCTATTATAGCAATGTCAATAAAACAGAAACAGATTTACAACCAAGGCCGTGTTTTGGGATGGGTTGGGGTGAGAGCACTGTCTGCAGAATATCAAAAGAAATCTGAGCGGTTAACTTAGAAAAAACACTTTTCTATTATGCTTCATTGAAATTCTACATCAAACTGTTTCACAATTTGTTACAGCGTTCTTTGGCACATGCACGAGGTTGATTGAGGAAAAGAATTTGATTTGATTGCAATCTGAATCTCCATTATTAGCTAATAATGTGCAGCAAACACTCCAAAAATGAGTCCTTTTGACTCTTGTTTCCTTTCGCTCAGGTTCTCAGCTCTACCAGGTCCACCCCAAAGCCCAACGTCCTCTCGATGACCCTGAACACAGTCGAAGGGGC
This sequence comes from Zenarchopterus dispar, assembly GCA_028564865.1. NCBI lineage: Eukaryota > Metazoa > Chordata > Actinopteri > Beloniformes > Zenarchopteridae > Zenarchopterus > Zenarchopterus dispar. Next base: position 4,581,254 of record JAOWBL010000006.1, on the reverse strand, counting down.
CACCCCAGGCTCAGTCATTGGTTCGGTGCGCCTAACTGACCAGCATGACTCTAACTTACTGGAAGGTCAGGTGACCTACCTGGTAGTGGGAGGAACAGACCGGGAAGGGACTTTCATGGTGGACCGTCTAAAGGGTGATGTGTACCTGGTACGAGAGCTGGACTATGAGAAGGGATCACGGTACACCCTGAACATCGAGGTATCCGACTTCTCCCAGACATTTCCCAGCAGCCACCTGGTGAAGTTGGATATCAATGTGCAAGACAGCAACGATCATGCCCCTCAGTTCTCAGAAGACCCTGTTACCATAGTGACACCAGAGAACATAGAGCCAGGGGCATCCATCTATACTTTCCAGGCTGTGGATCAGGTAGGAAAGTAAAATTGATTAATTGTGACTGATAATACATCATGATTGTTTCAGATCCGTGTGTTTTCAACCAAAGTACTACCTTTTATGTTTCTGTTGTACAGGACGGCAGTGGGCCCAATAGTGAGCTACGTTACTCCATCGAGCACCACTGGCCTGACAGCCCTGACCTCCTGAACCTCGATCCCTCCAGTGGTGTCCTGACCCTGGGACAGAAGTTAGATAGTGAGACCACACCCTCCCTGTACCTTGTGGTGCGAGCCACAGACCAGGCCGTGGATCCCTCTCAGAGGCGCTGGGGGTCGGTCACTGCTCGACTGTTTGTGACAGACGAAAACGACAACGCTCCGGTGTTCAGCTCTCCTTCTGCTGTCAGCGTCATGGAGGATCAGCCTGTCGGGTAAGTGTCATTTCCTTGTTTTTGTTGCTTTCTTGCACACTGCGACACTTCAAACTGCATGCGAAAGACTCCTAATGACTTCAGTTGATTGAAAATTGTTGTTCTGGTTCAAGTTTTTTTTAAATTTGGTCTCCATCTACAGGTTTGTGATTTTGTATGTGATGGCTCGAGATGAAGACGAAGGAGAAAATGGCAGAGTATCGTACAGAATCCAGACCGGCAACAGTGGTGGCCGCTTCAGTCTGAACCCCAACACAGGTAAGCTTTTTTTAAAAGAGTGAGATGTCTAAAAGTAACAAAATACTCAATCTTCAAGAGACAGAATTCCTTATGAAGATACTTTACATATCATCAAATAAAGTGCTATTCATCCCTTAATTTCTGTTTTTTTCAGTCCTCCTTTAAATAATTTTACACTGCCAGACATTCAAAAACAGTTTTTGGAGCAATGGTATGACTGATGGATAATCTGCATCCCACCCGTGAAAGCCGCACTGATGGACAAAACATACCAAAAGATCATAATCACAGCAAAGTATCTAAAGTGACTTTAACACTTGTAAACCATCACAGTCGTCTTTACTCGGGGATCATTAAATGCTTTAGAGCAATATTTCACCCCAGTAATCCACTTTATTTGCACTGATGGATTTGCTCATAGGAGGTGATCTTTATTTGGGCTATATGGATGTGGACAGCCCTTGATATTTTATATACAGTTAGTTGATGTGAAGTCTCTTCATCACTGGAGCTGGGTAGTGGAGACTGGCTCTGCTCTTCAGAACCATAAAACAGACATTTAATGCAGCTTCCAGATGGAAGAAAATCTTTACGTCATTACTGTCGAGTGTCTGGTGGGTTGAGTTCACTTCTGGTTTGTTTCTCAGAGTGTGTGGCGTTAAGTTTGTGGTTAATAAGAGCTGTAATGGCAGATTAATATGTTAGCCTGCCTAATGTGGGGGGTATCATTAGACTGATTACTGCTTAAAAAAATTGCACAAGATCTGCCAACTTTCTGTTATTTCGCATTACTTTTGCTTTACTGTAGCTTTTATGAGCTTCTTGAAAGTCAGTATTTCTTCTGAGTTCCTTCATTTATTCTCAAGTAGCTGGAAAAGTAGATGCACATCTTATTTATTGCCTATACATTTGAAATCTGCTTGTTTTGGCGATAATCTAAACTATGTCAGACTTAGCAGAATCGATAAAGTAAAACACTGAAATTTTTGACACACTTTCTTTTTCTTTTCTTTATGTCTGCAGCACAGCACACTTGAAACTCATCTTTCTTTTTTGGCTGTTTTTCCTTCAATTCACCATAATATAAATGAAAGCACCTTAACCTTTTATTTACAGTCATTACTCATTATTACTGAAACTTAGCCAGTTTTGCATCTGTGTTTTTCCAGGTGAAACAGGGGTGCTAGCAAGACCTCACGCAAATATCAGACCCTCAGCTTCACAAAAGAAAAAAATAAAACTACGTATGTTTGGCATGCTGTGGCATTTATAAATTATATGTCTCTTAGGCACTGTAGCTAAACTTGTACGCTACTGTGAAAAGTGCAAAAAGTGCACTCCTTGTTCGATGACAGGGCTGTGGGATGTAAATATAAAAGGTAAGAGTGGTACAGCTGCCAAACTCTGCAGATGAGCTCAGATTCACAGGCTTCATGTGAATCAGCATCATTTACACAACATACACACATGTAGCTTAAGCCTCATATGTTGACAAAAGTGCCAGAACTGAGTAACTTGTAAGATGTGTCTGTGGTTTCTGCACTCACTGTGGAAAATCTCCTTGAGCAAAACAGCGAAGCTTCCTGTTTTTACTAGTCCTCGAGGCATATAAACACTGTTGTTTTTAGGTAAATTACAAGTGCACCAAAATAACCTAAAACAACATCTAATCACAAACACAGAATAGATCCAGGGTTTATTAGAAGCTGGAACTAAAATGTGAAGTGGTTTTGCACATGCTCGGAAACTTCTAAAATAGTAATTATAAAGTTTTTCTCTTGCAGGCTCTCTCTCCATCCTGAAAGCCCTGGACCGGGAAGAGCAAGAATTCTTCAATCTGACCATTGTCGCGGAGGATAATGGAGTACCTCAGCTCTCCACCTCTCAGGTGCTCTGCGTGCAGGTGATTGACGTGAATGATGAAGCGCCGGTATTCCAACAAGCCGAGTTTGAAACCCAGGTGATGGAAAACCAAGGACCTGGAACCACTGTGCTGAAAGTGACGGCCACTGATCGGGATCAAGGTTGGTTTAAAGACAGCCTCTAATAAAACCTAACTTAAAAATACTGTTAATTGTTCATAAATCCACAAACACTAAATAAGACCAAAGTGGTGAGTCACATCTAAGCAATTTTTCCCATAAAGAAGTTGATTTTTTTAAATCAAAAAATTATACAATGGTATAAATTTTAATTTAACCAATGTAAATAAAAGGACCTTAAAACTTTAATTTCAGTACACAGATTAGTACATTTAATAAACAAGAAGTAAAGATCCCCAGAAAATGAGAATAAATGCTCTTTTTTATGGTAGATCGTGTTACAGACAATATTCCTGTAAGAAAGCATAAAAAGAAAAAAAGAAAAAAAAGAAAAATTACAACATTTTTGAGAAATAGATTGGAAATAATGGAAAAATTTTCAAAAGAAAACAGCAAAAAGCCTAACATTTCATAAAATGTGGCAAAAATTAAATAAATAAATAAAACCACTGTATAAAAGAACACATGGACATTTATGAAAACATAGCTTTTTCAGAAAAAGAACATATTTTAAAATGTTTATTTTTCCTTTTCAGAAATGTCTTATTTAAAGTTCTCAATGTGTGTTACGCAATGTTATTTTTTTTACTTTTGTCCAGCAAAAGTAAAACACATCTGTTCTGGTCTACTCAAAACAACAGCACAAAAATGAACATTAAGCCATTTTAACATGTAAAATCCTTAAAAAACAAGAAAGAGAGGGGTGCCAAGTTTCAGCGCATGAAGAAAAAGTAAAGTTGTGAAGCTGGGGAACCAGGCTTCACAGAACTCAACAATGGAGAGACGTGAGAAACCAAAGCTCTTAAAAATAAACCACAACCACTTGCTAATGAAAGTGTGTGTGGTTGTAGTAATTGTCCAGATCCTTCTATTTATGCAGCTTTCATTAGGATTTGCTACCAGCGTGATGCAACTATAGAGTCATTAGTGGTTCTGTTTAATGGTGGGTTTCGCTGCTTGTTTTTGACGCAGGTTCTAATGGCCAGATAACATATGGAGGTGTGACAGAGGAGGGTTTCATCATCAATCCTGTGACAGGAGTCATCACCACCACAAGGGAGCTCGATGCAGAACAACAAGATCACTATACGCTCACAGGTACCAGAATATGCATTGTTTTCTATAACTCTTGTTTGACGCACAGTTCTCTAAAACTCACATCTCAGTTGCATCAATTTAAACAGAAATCCAGCACAGTGTCACACTGATACTTCACATCTCTTACCAGTGTATGCCAGGGACGGAGGCCTGCCTCCCAACTTTGCCAAAGCTGTAGTCCGTGTGGTGGTGCAGGATGTCAACGACAATGCTCCGGTTTTTGCAAAGCTGTGGTATGGACTCGAGGTGCCCGAGAACCAGGCACCTGTGGAGCTTTGCCTCCTCAAGGCCACAGATCCCGATTCTGGTCCTGGCGGAGAGCTAGAGTACAGGATTGCCGGTGAGAAACAACACCGTGGATCTAATCCAAGTGTTATTGAGGTCTTCGCAGTTGTTACAGTTTCTGTTTTTTGGGCAGCTCTGCATTGAAATCAATAAAATACCCACAGAAGCATTTATATTTAGTTTGGTCTAGCTGAGGGATTGATACAGGCTAGACTGTAATATTTGATTAGACTCAGTTCCTCACCATATCACAGATAAAATCATCACATGTTGACCCAAGGCTTGCTGCAGTTATTGTGTTATTAAAAGTAGCAACTCCACGTCTCTGGAAAGCATTCTTAATTTTATTGGACTGCTTTTTTGTATTTATTAAAAAGTTAAGTCACAGGAAATGCTTTAATTTTTTTCGAAGATCTTTTTTTCTGACATTCTGACTTTAGCAGGGGACCCAGATGGAGATTTCCAGCTCCATGCCACTACAGGAGCCCTGGCCACATCACATGGCCTCGACAGAGAGAAAAAGGCAGAATATACCCTGGAGGTGGTGGCTGCGGATCGAGGCAGCCCTTCCCTTAGTGCCACTGTCACAGTGGAAGTCAGACTGATGGATGTCAATGACAACACTCCTGTGTTTAGCAGGAGTAGCTACACAGTAGAGGTGTCAGAGGATGCTGCGGAGGGTACCCAAGTGTTGGAGGCAAGTAGAAAAAAAAACACTGGTCAAGAATTGAAAGTATTGTACATTATTTTTGGATATGTGTTATTAACATGCGCTTGTCTTTGCTTCTTTTTTTCTTCTTTTTTCTGGTCCTTTCCCAGGTGTCAGCAGCAGATGCTGATGATGGCATTAATGGGAAAGTTCTGTATTTTCTCAGTCAGGAGGCACATGGAGCGTTCGCTGTGGATGGGGACACTGGTCGTATCACCACGTCTGCACCTCTGGATCGAGAAAATACAGCATCATACAGCTTTCAGGTGTTCGCTGTTGACCTGTCACCTGCGGCACCAAGGAACTCCTCTGCTCAGGTGAAAAAGTGTTAGGTGTAGAAGGTGCTCTCTTAGGTCATTGAAAAAGAATGGCTTAAAGTTATTGTTCACAGCCCAAAATTTTAGCAATATTTTTCCACTCATGATGTCTATCTTGCAGGTGACAGTCACCATCCTTGATGTCAATGACAACGCTCCCTTCTTCATTCAAGACCCGTTGATCATTGAAGTGTCCAGAAGGCGTTCCCAGCGGGTTTTAGCCACCATGAAGGCTGAGGACAAGGACTTTGGAGCCAATGGTTCTGTGTTTTATCGCTTTGCCACCCCGGTGAAAGGCTTCAGTATCAACTCTCTGACTGGGGAGATCCAGGCTACTGAACCACTTGGAAGTCTGACCCAACCTCAGAGGACCTTGATAGTGGAGGCCATGGACCAAGGCAACCCAGCTCAGTCTGCACACGGTGTGGTGGTGATTTATGTGCAGGAAGTGGAGTACAATGGCATTCGATTCTCCAGGAATGCTAGAGATGTCAGCATACAGGAGAATGCTGCAAAAGGTTGGGCAGTAATATTAAGAATGAGAACATTTGTTGGTTTGCCAATCACCTGTTAGTTTCTTTGCTTTCGCTTTTATGAACCATTTTGTTTTTCTATTTTACAGGCACAGCTGTGGCTCAGGCTCAGGCCCAGTATCCAGATGGCACACGTAAAGGGATTAGCTACAGCCTCTTTAGTGGAAACAAAAAGCAGGCCTTCAGCATCAGCTCCTCAACAGGTGAAACTGAAAGTGTTTCTAAGTGTATCTCCCAAGAGATGTAAATTCAGGTTGCCAATGAGAAGTCTATAGCCACAGCCATACCACCATGAGGACCTCCGGATCCTAATTTTCCAGAAACATCTTTTATCTGTGTGCCCTGCAGGGGAAATCTGGGTGGAGAGCTCCAAAGGACTAGACTTCGAAGATACTCCCAGGCTCCGTCTAGTTGTGAAGGCTGAAACGATGTCCTCCACATCTTTCATGGCTATTAACTTGGTCCTGCAGGACGTCAATGATAACCTTCCTCGCTTCCAGCTGCAGAATTATGTGGCTTACATGAAAGAGGCACAAGGATATGAAATGCCAATTATACAGGTGCCTGCAAAAAGAATTTTGCACAATTATCCTCACAAGAATATTGCCAACGGAAATTGCACTGTGGCTCAAAATTTAATTTATGTTGTTCTTTCCTTTTCTTCCCTCTCCTCCCTCTTCTCTCAGGTGGTGGCTGAGGATGTTGATCAAGGCCAAAATGGTCAGGTGACATACTCCATCCAGTCATCAGGCATGAGTGGCCTGTTCAAGATCGACCCTGTGACCGGAAGCATCACCACGGCAGCTATCATGGACCGCGAGATTTTTACACAGACCAAGTGCGTGGTTGAATAAACTTGTGTAACAGTCATTCATTACTCCCTACAAACAGTCATCAGATTGTACATGTCAAGACAAATCAAATCGAATACACTTTATGAAGCACAGCAAGGTCATAATAGTACAATTGGAAAAAGACTGAACAAGTATGGTTTGTTGAGAAGAGTTGCCATGAGATAAGCTTTCCTCTCGTAATGAAACATGACAGCACAGCTTAAGTTTGCAGAGTTGCAACAACAAACTGGAAGACTTCTGTAACAATGTCCTTGGTGCAATATCTTTTGAAACCTCTATATGGCAAAGTATTGTAGAGTCAATTATGAGGCCATCTTTCTGAAAAGCAAAAGTCTGGCCAAAACCAAGTATGCAACAAGACAATGAGTCCAAGTGCACCAGCAGATCTGCAACAGAATGACTTTTGAAAAAAAAAAAAAAAAAGAATCGAGGTGTTGCAATTGCTGCAATGGCAAAGTGAAAGTCCAAACCTCAACCAGTTTGAAATCTTGTGGTGGAACCTTAGGAGAGCTGCGCATAAACAAATACCCACAAACCCTCAATGAACTGTTGTAAAGAAAAAACTGGGTTATAAATCCTCCACAATGCCGTGAGAGACAGATAATGTGATAGGAAAACAATTATTTCAAGCTAAAGGGGGTTCTACAAACTTTTAAAACATGGACTGGACTTGGTTTCACATAGTTTCTGCGTTTTGGCTTAGCTTTTTTATAGTAAATATTGAAATAATCAGATATTTCATGTGCTGTTGATCATTTGAGGTTGTATTTGTCAAATTCGTTGCCCTAGTAAGGAGCTGAGCTATTATTCTTATTTTTCTAATTATATCCTGGCTCTTAAATACTTCTCAGAGGAGAATCATCAAAGAATTCACTTTTTTCACATGACTGTACATTTAAGACGTAGGCAATTTTGCTCAAAGGCAGTCTACAGAAAAAAATAACAATATATTTCCTCACTAACATGCATAAAGGGAAAAAAGAGCAATATTCAGTCGATTAGATTGTGTTCATGTAGCTACAACAGAAACTGAAATAATCTTATGAGGATATAATTGGTATAAATGGATATCAAAGCCTTAATTTTTATGCTATACAAATATATATAATTCTTATTTTGCTTTTCCACAGGCTAGTAGTTACTGCCACTGATAGAGGAAGTCCACGGCTGGCTGGTTCAGCCACTCTGACGGTGATAATTGTCGACCAGAACGACAACAGTCCCACCATCCCCTTACCCCAGGAGGTCCGCATCCCAGAGAGTAAGTGTTTGGATTTAAGCAAATGATTTGGGTGTTCAACACAACCAAATGATTCACGCTGAATTTCTCTCTCTCTCTGTATCAGATACGCTGATAGGCACCGAGATCACTCTTGTGACAGGCAACGATGTCGACTCCAGTCCTGCCCTCTCCTACTCCTTGCAACTGGACCCAACAGCCTTAGGCAAGTTTGGGATTCACCGCTACAGCGGAGGCGTGTCACTCACCGGCCCGCTTGATTTTGAGGAGAAGACATGGTACACCGTGACTGTCAGAGCCACAGACAGCAAGCACCAAACTGAGGCTAACATTACAATAGTGGTGGAGGATATTAATGATAACGCACCTGCATTCACCCATGATCTCTATCAGGTCAGTCAAGATCATGCTCCTTTCCTTCTACTATCATTATATGCATGTTTTATCAATAAATTGCACATGGACACTAAAAAGAATGTTGCCTAACATTCATTGCCATCTGTAGTATTAGCTGTGTTTTAATGCATACTATAAATCTAGTGAAAGACGTTTTCATTGCATACGCATGAGAAAACCCACATAGTGGGTTTTTAAATTTCTGACGTATTCATACCTTTTAAAAGTTTCATAACAAAATAAATTACATTCAGAAACTGTTCTGCTCCAGCACATTACTTTGAAACCCCACTCATGGACCAGATATGCACTTGAAAACACACAGACGTTCCCAACTTGCCCACACAGTGGATGATAAATGCTAACTGTCTAATATTAACTGGGGAAAGGTTGTAGAGATGAGCCTATATAAACTGTCTCAGGAAATTACCTCAACATTAGCACACACTCTGGAAAACAGAGTGTGAATTCTTTGAGTGTACTCCCTGCTATTGTGCATTTGACAATTTTATTCCAGTGTTTATATACTAAATTGATGGCTTTTTTGTCCCTTAATGCACAAGTGTTGGTGATTCCTATTTTTATGTTCTAGATTACCTTGCCAGAGCACACCCCACCTGGAAGTCCAGTTATCACAGTAACAGCAACTGACAGGGACTCTGGAGAGAATGGGAGGATCACCTACAGTGTGATGTCATCAACCCAGGAGGGTTTCTACATTGACCCCAGAAATGGTACAGTATACTTTCTTCTCTCATATATTAAAAGTCACTGCATTATTTTTCACATTTAATCAAAAGATGTGTATATTTATCGCCTTTTTTCACCATCGGTTAATTGATCATTCTGTGTCCAGGAACCCTGTTCATCAATCACAGAGCTGAGTTTGATCCTGAACGTCCATCAGTCAACATTGTCATTGAGGCTCGTGACAGAGGCACACCTTCTCTCTCTTCTCTCACCACAGTGCAGGTTCAAATCACTGACGTCAATGACAATGCTCCAGTGTTTCACCAGTCAGACTACAGGTCAGTCAATAACTTCTATGTATTCTGGTGTAATGTTGACAGCTACCCTCACACAAGCCATTTTCTGTTTTCAGAGCTACACTTTCAGAGGACTCCATCCCAGGCTCAACAGTTCTGACTTTTGAGGCCTTTGACAGTGACCTCTCGCGAGAAAACTGTGGTTTTGATTTTGCTATTGCCAATGGGAATGAAGGAAATGTGTTCCAGATCGAAAGCAGCGTGCGTTTTTTGGAGGGAAGGGGCTTTCAGACAGTTGGGACTCTGCTGCTGTCTGAGGGGCTTGATTTTGAAACCAAGCCCCTTTACAACCTCACAGTGGTGGTTTCTGATCGTGGTATGCCTCAAAGGAGCTCCAGTGTTGCAGCAGTTATATCCATTGGAGACGTGAATGATAATCCTCCAGCATTCAGCAGCTCAGAATATACTGTGTCGCTCAGTGAGGGAGCCGTTTCTGGGACTGAGATTATACGACTGACTGCTATAGGTGGGCAAATATCTTCTGTCTCTTTTAATCAGCCTCTCAATTGTCTTTCTCATTTCATCCCTCAGTAATTTAAGTGTCTACTTTTTTTCAGATCCAGACTCAACTCCCAATGCAGAAGTCCAGTATTCCATCAGTTCTGGTGATGAGGTGAATTTATTTTCCATTGATCAGTGGACCGGAGCCTTGCGGCTTCAGCAAGCCCTCGATCGTGAGCACCAGCCTACGCATACCGTCATTGTTCAAGCCACAGATGGACACGGTCACTTTGCACTAGTTCCAGTCATTGTCGAGGTTAAAGATGTAAATGACAATCACCCGTTCTTCCCCGTTGAGGTCTTGACAGCCACTATCCGAGAAAACCAACCTTCAAACTCAGCGGTGACCGTTCTCTATGCCATTGACCATGACACGGGCATTTTTGGCCAACTGAAGTATTACATGATGGAGAGGTCGGGGACAGGAAAAGACAACTTTGCTGTGGACCACAATTCAGGAGAAATCAAAAGCAAGATTCCATTTGATTTTGAGAAGGTCAACTCCTTTAATTTTATAGCGGTGGCAGTAGACTCAGGCAACCATTCAGCCACTGTAACCGTGCAGGTATTTGTCACAGGTGAAGATGAGTATGACCCACTCTTCACATCAACTGAGCTCTCGTTTGAAGTTCCAGAGGGAGCTAAGAAAGGCCAGAGCATTGGTGAGATTCAAGCAAATGATGAGGATGGAGGGGTGGATGGTATTGTTCTTTATTCCCTAACCTCCAGCTCTCCATATTTTGACGTAAACAAAACCACTGGGGTAATTTTTCTCAAGCTGGACAGCTCTGGCAGCAGTAGTAGTGGGTCAAACCGGGCTAAACGGGAAACCAGGGTAATGACCCTGGATGTGAAAGCTCACAGTCCTCTGGATACGTCTCGCTCTACAACAGCCCAGATTTCCATTGATGTGACAAACACCAACTTTGGCCTGGCTGCTGATGTCAACGTTCTTCTCATTAGCATCATAGCTGCGTCCCTGGGTTTTATCATACTGCTTGTAGTCATGGCTGTGGTGATCTTCCTTGCCAAGTCACGCAGGAGGAAGAAGGACCAGGATACAGGGAACAGGGCTGTTGCCTCAGGAACTGCCATGAAAAAACTGGATGATTGCAATTCAGGACCTGGAGGAGAGACTATCTACCACCAGACCTTGCCTGGTTATGCTGCAGATCAGGGTGGAGTTGGTGGTGGTGGTGCTTACACTCGAGGGGGCTCTTTGGATCCCTCTCACTCCAGTGGAAGAGGATCAGCTGAGGCAGCAGAGGATGACGAGATCAGAATGATTAATGAGTACCCCCGCGTTGCTTCCATCACCTCATCCATGCAGGAACACATCTCGGCTAGAGGACCAGATTCTGGGATCCAGCAGGATGCTGACCAGCTCTCTGATATCTCCTGTGAGCCTGCTGCTTTGGAGGGCAGCACTTGGTTCAAAGGAAAGAAACTGGGAGGCAGTCTGAGTGGGACTTTGCTCTCTGGGCAGCTTCCGGTCTATAGAGATGAAGGAGGTGGCTATCTGGGAGTAGGCCGAGGTTTGAACATTTCCCTTCCTAAGGACTATGCCTTCCCTGAGGATGGGAAACCTTCAGTGGATGGTTCTCTCACTGCTATTGTGGCCAGTGATGAGGAGCTTCGTGGAAGCTACAACTGGGATTATCTGCTCAACTGGTGCCCTCAGTTCCAACCTCTTGCTAATGTCTTCACTGAGATTGCTAGGCTAAAAGATGAAACTGCCCAGCAGAGTCAGAACCCTCGGCAGCCCTTCCACCCCAAGCCCAAAATGGATCCCAAACCAAGAATTGACCCTCCACCACTTATCACATCAGTGGCCCACCCAGGGGCCATGTCAGTTCCTCCTAAAGTCCCTGTGATTGGGCGGACATTCCCCCACTTGGCCTCGCTCCGCAGGTCCCCTATCAGCCATGAGGGATCAATTTCATCAGCAGCAATGTCACCAAGTTTCTCTCCTTCTCTGTCCCCTTTGGCTGCTCGATCTCCAGCAGTTTCTCCATTTGGAGTCAACCAAGGGCCTTCGGCATCTATGATCAGCACCAGGGAGCCTTCGCTGGACCAGAGTCCTGATCATGAGATGAGAATATGAACGCAAAAGTACAGAACTGTTGTAACAAACATGGCAGACCATCCATTTGGATGCTGTTTTGTCATTTGTACTGTCATTCTCAAAAGAAAAAAAAATCCTTGTCTTATAACACGAACAAATGTTTTACAATTGCCCAGACAGACTTTTTTCTCAGTTCTCAAGTGGTTTGTGGGCAATAAAATAGCAACCACAAACAAACTCATGGTAAAACATTTGGATTATTTCTTCAAGTGTTTGGCAGTGTTGCAGGAACACAGAAAAGTGGAAAACCTTCCACTTTTACCGTGACGCAGGTCTCCATGAACTGATCGGGGTCAGGAAGTAAAGCAACCTCTTCATGGGAGCGTGCACTCAACATGCCCTTCAGTCCGAGATCCCTTAGTGTGTAGATAGAAAATGAGTAGTTTTCATGTTACCTCACTGGCTGGCCAGAGAGCTAAGGACCTTGTCCCTCTCTTTGTGTCTGTGGATATTTTTTACTCTCCAGTATTAAACTCATGTGGCTGCTTTTGAGATGGCTAGTGAAAACTGTGTGTTCAGAAAGACTTTGTCTCATTGATTTGCCAAGACATCACACAGCAGTGGAGATGATTGCTTTTCCTCACCGGTTCTTATGACATTTCATCTAATTTTGCTTTTATTTTTATATTTTTATATGAATTTATGATTTCAGATTCATAATCCCACATTGAGAGATTATTGTTTGTTTTTTTTGTGTGTGTAATTGCATATATGTATATTTGTATGTGTGCCGGTTATGCTATGTACTGTATCTGTCTCCTAGGTTTGTAGGACAATTGTGGGAGTTGATGTGTGTGAGTGGGAAATGTTTATTTTTAGCTTTATTTATATGAAACAAGGACTTTCTGTCACCATTTGACAATAGGAAACCAAGCACAGCTCACTTTATGCTGTGTTGTTACCTTAAGATTTTTTTTTTTTTTATGGTCAAAAGTTGATAATCCCGAATCCAAAACATTAACAGGATGAACGTCTGTTAATAGCATAAAAAATGCCCACTTCTCTATCAGGTAGCACTCTGTTGTGGTGTGCACTTATGCACAACTCTACTTGCTTTTCAGAGAAAAACATAACTTTCTGATCACCTTTGTGTCTTTAAAAGAAAGTGCTTCCTAAAGTCAGTTACATCAGCCACTTACTTAAATACATTTTACTGTGAAGTTGCTCATTTTAGCTCAGTAACACGCATTGGCTAGGCTGAGATTCTCAGAGAAAAGTGGCTTAACTTTAAGGAGTGCAACACATGAGCCAAGCAAGCGGGAAGCAAAAACCTCAATGCATGAGCCCCAATGAATGTACAAGACTTAAGCAACCAGTGCAGTATTTATGTCCCTTGTTAACTCTCAGTTTTGTGTATTTTGTTTGTGTGATTCATATATCAGTATTGACAACCCCATAATGAGGTGTTTTTAGATTCCACATGTTAAACTCATCTGCACTTTCATTGTTTTGTCATTCAGATCCAATTTTGTCTTTTTTAAAAAGTCTTTGGAGTAGCTGTTTGCAAGTATGGGCTTCTATCTCTGTACATTGATCATTGTAACCTTATAAATCACCTCATGCAAAGCTGGCGCTGGTTCAGCCAAAGGCTACTCAAGCCATGAGTATAAGTCCAGCACAACATCCTCTTGAGTTGTAATCATACTGTCTCAGAAACATTTCTGTGTAGAAAAGCCTCAATTTGAACGTCAATGCCAGTGACTGAACAGTGAAGCAATGGCCGAGAAAAAAAAAGAAAAGAAGAGCTGTACATGTATTGAAAGCAAATAATAAATTCCTACTGATCTCTTTTGACAAGCAAGGAGTCAGACTTAATTTTTCACAACTCAAACCAACACATCAAGAGAAGAAAGAGAGGTAATTAAACTTTTATTATGTGCGGCCTATCTGGACTGTGAATAGGAACTTTGAAGAATCACAGTTATCTGCAGTTGTTAGGGAGTGTGAACTTTTACAGCAACCTCTGAATTTGCTGTTTGGGTATTACTATATATGATTATATGATGATTTGTCACAAAACACAATAAGATAGCACACCACCTCACTTCAGTGATGCAATAGAAACCCGAATGATTACAAAGTTTTTCAGTCAGTTTTTTCAGTCTTGTGTGATCTTGATATCAGTGAATGATTGTCGTTTTTGTAGTATATCTCATATATACAGATGTTTGTATAGGTGGTGGAGTTTTTTTCAGTCAAATACAGAGTCGCACAATGTTTCTCTATTGTTATTGAGAATATGAAACATGCATGCATTTGGAAAGCGTGTAAGGGAAACAACCAGAGCAGAGGCTTCTGTAGCAAAAATTCAGAAATGAAGGAATATCTTGTAAAACAATCCACCATTTGAGGATTACTTGTACACATCACAGGGACTATTATAGACGGATACATTTATTCTGCCTATATTATACACAAAACTGTAACTCGTCTCAATAATTTACAACAAAAACATGTTACCTAAACTAAATTATTGCTGGGAACAAAAAAAGAAAAAAAACACTCAGGCACAGCTGTGTTTACAGCCTCATGTCTCGAGAGGATTTTTGCAGCCTACTTCTTCACTAACCCGACAACTTCAAATAATTACAAGCACACACATACGTACTGTGCTTCGAGGCGGCTACACACTGACATGCATGGCCCACAACAATCTCCCTAGCTGAGGTTGGCCCAGATCTTTCTCCTATAGCCACATACTTGGCAAGTTTTCTACTTGCAACATCTGGGAGAAAACTGTCTGAAGCAGAAGTCTTTCCCCTTGAGAAGATGTTAGCTGCACATGAATCCCCCGGTAAAGTATGACGTTTTCTTGTTCCAAAGTAAAGTAATAAGATGTGAGAGACTAGTGACACCAGCACAATGACCCAAATGCATCAAATTACATCCACCTAAATCAAAATGAGATGATCAAAATACAGAAAAAAAGCAATGAACACAAATGAATATCAACCATTACCTTTACAGTGGAAGTGAGAGGTTTGAGCATCCAAACTTTTACTATAACCTCAGACTTAAATTAACCTGACAGGGTTATGGCTTATTCACAATACGGTAAACACTCTAACTTTTCAGTCAGTAGTCACAGGTTCCTCTAAGCACTGTAAAAATTAAAATAATTGCTTCTGGTTCTGTTCAAGTGTCTGAAAATGTAAATAGGGCAGACGATATAACGGTACAATCCTCCTCAAAGTCCACAAATGACTATTTGAAGTGGTGTGAGCTCAACGCTTTTACCATAACTTTCACAGTTGTCTAACTTAAACATTACTCAAATCTGTGGACAAACTCCAAAGGAGCTCCTCAGCCAAGTCGGGCCAAGAATCTTGCTGAACTAGACATCTTTTACAACACGAAAGGGAGAAACCCCACCATAAACATAAACTGAAAGACTTTCAGCTGGTCACTGAATGTGTTTATAAGCTGTAATATTTATTCAAATGTCTTGAGTTGAAACTCCAGTCAAGCATTGCTGGTGTTGTATTATTATATATGGGTCTACAAATAAAATGTGACCTCAGTATTTAAACATGCAAAAGACAATATATAGAAACTTAATGGATTTAATTGCGCAACAGCCAGATTAACCCATGAGTTGGTGTTCTGATTTTCACTTTCAACTTTTATAGCAGAATGCAGAGATGTTTTTTTTTTTCTTTCTCAACTTTCAAATGTTGGAAGGTATCAGGTTCACTGACAGCGTTTGGAATGCAATCGTAAAAAGACCCGAGCAGAGATGGAGGCTTTGAAGAACACACGTCTTGATAAATCTCATTCTTCACAATTGTTGCATTCCAAAAACTCACCCTCCATTAAAGGTTATTTTGTTTCCAGCGATCTGGGAAACCTGCAGCTGCGCCCTTTGGGAATCGGGCCTGTTAACATACTTGACTTGGCCCACGTTGTAGTTTGTGTCCAGGTGTTCTTTAATTCTAACTTTGATTAGTCCAGTTTAATTAAACAATGAATTAGTTCATGTGCACAAATAAATCGCTATTAAAAAACATACATGCAGCTGTTAAGTCATGAGCATTGTAAACTATCCACCAACTGATGCGGTATTTGTGAATGTAGGTCAGTGCAGGAAATAAAAAAGTAAAACAGTTGGAGGACTCTAAAAGCGACAATTACAACTTTTAAATGAACTTAAGCTCCTGGTATTTGAGAGAGAGTTTTCTTTTAGATAGAATCATGAAAAATAAGATCAAAAAGTCATGTTGGCTCTGCAAATGCAGCCCTACAGATAATGCTTTTATAGTTCACTGATTCCTGTCTTTTACCCACAAATTTCATTATTTGATCATTTCTACAGAAACTGAATAAATCTGTTAGGGTTGACGAGATGGTCAGGCCTAACTGTATTTTCTTATCTCTTCACTGAAGTTAAGCCAAATAACCAGGTTACCAAAATTTAAAACAACCAGCTGATTTTGCACATGCTGTTCAGTCACAAGGAGAATGTGACCGCATTTAGTAAGGCATGGTTTATGGTATGGCTCAGGAAACGCAGATTGTACAAAAATCCACGGATTTAAAGTTTACAGACTCAAAGCCTGAGGTTCGTGAGAGGTATCCGTCTGTGAGGTATGTAACAGTGGCTAGATGCAAACAAGCTACTTTCAGAGATATTTTATGACAGAAGTATGACTGAAAAACTATCAAGCAACATGTCGTCTTGCATTTCACTTTACTTGAGTCGTGTCTAAGATTAGATAAGAATAACTCAATGCAAAAATCTCTAGATGAAGGCCATTTCACCCAAATTAAGTGTCTTTGAGCAAATTCTCAGCTTGAAGGTCTGTCATCTTCCAATGAACATCATGAGTGTGGTGTCTCCACACACTCTGCAAGCAGAAACCATTAATAAACAGCACTGAAGGGATAGCAAGATTGCTACCAGTGCTAAAACCCAGTTTTGGGCTGTCTGTGTGTTGTTATCTCTACCGGTGTGGAGACAACTCCTCACAGCAACCACAGAGCTGTGTGTGTGTGTGTGTGTGTGTGTGTGTGTGTATTTTATACACAAATTGTGTGTGCCTTCCAGTTTTATTGCTGGTTTGTGCACTTATGTAATGTGCTGGACTTTTCACCTGCTTTTTGTTCATTGCAAAGAGTTACAGTCTCCACTGAAGCCAAAAGTCAAATGTAAACTCTAAATTAACTTAATTTCAAGCAACATCCAGCAAAAGTACACTATTAACCTCTCCTCCCCCTCTTTGGACTTTGCCACATTCATGACTAACAAGATTCAAGGAGGAAAAACAGTCATCAAGGCTGTTTGGCTCTCTTGCCCTAGAATAGCTATTTTTAGTGAGTTTCCACTTTTCTTCTGTGGCGTCAAGTGGAGGAATAATGACAGGAGAGAGGAGCCAGCTAAGTCAGCGTGAACCTGGTTCTCATTTGTGCTGACCTTGTGTTACAGGACTCCCTCGCTAATGTCACTCTTACTTCACGCTGCAAGAGAAAGGAGAACGAGAAGGACGAGGAGAGGAAAGGGAGCAGTTGAGATTACAAGGGAAACAAGAAAAGTGTGCTATTGTACCAGTCTGGATGTAAAAATGCAATCAGACTTTGTGTTACAGGCTCAGAATTGCAAACCAGTGTTTGACCTATGATACTTTGTCAATTAGTGAGAAATTGCAAGAATTGAATGGAACAATTCCAGTTTGGTGTAGTTTTAGCCTTTCCCAATGTCGTTTGTTTATACATTGATAAAAATAGCTCCACTAATCAGTTTTAAATGTTAGAAAAATAAACGTTTCTCTGGATCGCAGTGCACTGCAATCAGTCAGAAAAGCAAGTTATGAAAAATGCAATCTGCTTCGAGAAGAATACTGATTTCCCCACAAATCCCAAATGCTTCCTCGCAAGAGTGTACAGGTGTCAAGGAATCTGGTCAGAATCAAACAAGTTATTCTATATGCTGACAACTTCAGCCGACTTTAAATTAACTTAGACAAATTTAAAATATTCATTTTATCAATATATTCACAAAGCTTTTTACAAATGAGAGTTACAGTTACTGTGAAATTTTAAGGTATCCATTTTTATTTATTTATTTATTTTTGGCTCTGACTTGATAGACAATCAGAAATCTTTTTTTTTTGTTATAAACTATACTTTTTAATCCTTGTAGGAATTTCCAAATTAGTTTACATGAGCAATTTGACCAACAAAATGAAAGTATTTTAAGTATTTTAAAAAGAAATGATAAAGATTTGGTGGGAATATTCATCTGAAGTAGGTGTAGTTGGCTCACTCTTAACAACTGTAATCCATACCATTTCACCTCCTCTGCCCTGCTGGTACTTAACGAATGTGACACCATCCAGAAATCCCTTACCCTGCCTTTAAATAGGCAAAAGAGTCAGTTGCAGTAATCAGAATCACTTTTATCAAAATTAACAGTAATTAATGATCCATTATCTGAAAATGAGTGAAAACCACAAACCCCCTACTGGCGATAATGAAAACAAAACAGTGTATATAAAGGATAATATTGAACTGTATTTATAAAACAGGCATTTATATTACTTTAGTTTTGTTCTCAGCATGATCTAACCCTTTACAATTATTATACAAATTGGAATTCTGATCTTATCACATTTTCTGATAGTGGATATAAACTTTAAAACTAAGAGGAAATTATATATATATATATATATATATATATATATACATATAAATTATGAGGAATGAAGCACAGCAACCCATTTCTTCATGATCTCATGTGCTGAACAGGTTGTGATGTTGCTTGCCACCATATTATAGGGTAGGGTACTTTTCTGATTAGTAATTATTTATTTGCATGAATTATGTGCAAAGTGGGTTCAAAGGTCATGTGGATGGCACCCAAAGAGAAAGCAGCGAACTAGGGAGGGGATCTGACTGAGCAATTGCCAGGATTATTCAATCTTCTCCACACTGCAAAAGTCTTAATGGACTCCATGCCTCCGTCGTCATGATCTCTTCCCTCTCTTCAGTCTGCTCTGTTTCTCTCTCCCTTGTTGCATATTTTTACACTCTGTAACTGCACTGGGAGAGCTGGTCCTGATACAGCTGCCTGTCAGCCTGTTAGGACTGTCATAATGTCAGCAGCAGATCAATCTGCTCACAGTAAACTTAAGACTCCTAAAATATTTTCTCTCCTCCTTTTCGTTCAGTTTCCTTCACTGTTCATGTGAGGCTTCTCGCTATTTTTTCCCTCTACTTCACCCCTATCTATCACACTGTCACCGTATTCTCTCCATCTGTTGTTCTCTGCCAGTTTCATTTATCCTCCATCCTGCTTTTTGTGCAAGATGTGAGCCAAAGGTCTGCCAGAGATACAGAACTTAAGAAAACACTCTCAGCCCTCAATCAGGAAGGTTAAACCAACACCATGAGCAGTGAAGGAAGAAAAACAGGACAACAGAGCCATGTCTTACAAAAAACAAAACAAAAACAAAAAAGAATCAACAATAAGCCTTTAAAGGGGAAAAATTTTGAAGCTGGTAGAAGCAAAATATGTTTCACATTACAAGCCATTATGCTGATTTATGATTGATAGACTGTGATTCAAGCCTTTTCTTAAATGGAAAAAAAACTCCCTGAAAAGCTACACTGAACTTTTTTAAGCATTTTAAAATACCACTGCTGCCTATTTATTTCTCTGTGGCTGTGCATATCACATGTACACCTGATGTTTTTCTACTGTACATGGAGCAGATCCCAAAGCACTGGAAGGAGGTGTGGGTTACCGACCCCTCACAGTCAAGGAAACGTCAGGCATTATCCTCTGCAGATTTTTCAAATAAAAACAATAACCCCAAACTTTACTTGTGGGGTTAAAACCGGCATTCCATTCAGATTATTCGTCTGTACTCAAAATCGCACGCATGTAAACCTTCATAATGGATTCAATAAGAGCAGAGCAAATCAGCAAAGACACGGGATCTTGCTGCATCCACTTTCTATTTTTTGTTTTGGCCGTGCACACTGTAACAGCTGCAGAAATCACTTGTTTTAAAGAGCAGGAGTTCTTTCCACGTTCCCATTTAATCAAATTACCATTTTATGCAAATCTCCAATAGCTATTAACTTACAAATTTCCAAATTACTGTATGCCTGTCGCGTACCAATCAACAGGGAAACTTGAGAACGAAAAGAGCTCCTCTGAAGCAATCAAAGCTTAGATCAGCAGAGCCACCTCACCCTGTAGTCCAAATTCACAGCTCTAACAGGGATTCCTTGATGCTAGACCATGATAGCACCTTGGCACATTATAATGAAAGGCAACGCGCTTAATAAAGCTGTCTATAGTGCAACTTGACTCTCCAGCCCTTCAAAATCAGACAAATCAGTGGAGTATTTATCTGTGCCACATAGTTTCCCTCTTACTGACACGGAGCTTTAGTAAATCAGCAGCAGCTTCTGGATCTGATAATTCCAACTCAAACCATGAACAGAAACTCAGATCCTGCCTTGTTCTCTTTAAAAAGAGGTCTTCTTTAGGTAGGATTTCAAAATAAGCCGAATTTGTTGAATGTTTTTCTGATGGAACTGCCACAAACTTTAACATGTTACATCTTAACTGATTTGTATCATCTGAGATGTAGATCTTGAGTTTCAAGCAATTTTTCTTTGAAAACTACTCAGTCTGACGTTGGTTTGAATTTGCTGAGACGTCAGCTCCTGGGAAGACTGGCAGCTGTACTGAATGCTTTCCGCCTGTGAATAATCTATCTGTTCAGATTCTCAGATTGATGGGCAGCAACAATTGCGTCTCTGAAATCATTACTGATTTATTTCTTCCTTTGGAACTGCTCTAACACATTTGAATAATCCAGGTCATGAAACTGCCAAAACAACTGCACACCTGCTGATGAATAAATTATTCAAGTGCATTTGATTAGCAGCACCTGGCTGCTCCTGAGTGGAGACTTCATATGGAAGCATTTTGCTTCTGTACTTTGGATTAATTTTGCTCGATAAATGTCAAGTTATTTTTTTCTTTTTTTGTTCATCTGGAACGATACTCATCTTTATTTGGAAAAATTACAGCTAGGTTGATCTGGTCACATTTGGAGCAGTATTTTTTTTCTCTCTCTGGCTTCTTCACTTCCTACCGTTTCCTCTGACTATATCTTCTCTGAATTAACCTACATTGTTATGTCATAGTTTTGCAGTAGCATTTTATATTAGACCGAATAATTCAGCGTCAGTGGGGAAAGTGATGTGTTGTTCATAAAACAAGATCAAGATAGACTAGTAAAATAGATGTCTATGTTTCACTTTTGAACTTGGCCTCAAATGGAATTTTCCAAGTAGAGCAACCCTAGGTCTCTGATTACCTCTGATTCTAGCGCTTGCTTATTTTGTCATAAATATAGAAGGTATGTACTGATCCAAGCTCTATTGAAGCAGAGGTCTTTAATGCTCCTGCTTTTGCCTCTGTTGACTACTTTGCATGATACCATTAATCAACATGTCCGGACACATGACAGAAACAATCCTTTTTAATACATTTTTTGTTCACATGCAAAGTTAAAATTACCTTACTTTTTCCATAGGGTCTCTATCTACGTTATCACTTCAGTGGAATGACAATTTTGAGTTTTGTCAGGGGCTTACAATAGCTATTTATTCTGATGTAAGCAACATGCCTTCTGGGATAACATCAGTGATCATTTTGCCTCAAACATATCTTCAGTTCTTACTCAGAATTGCTGCCCTTCACATTGTTTTGGTCCTTAATGAAAGTTGACTCTCCTTAGTAGACCTAGGGTTATTTTTACTCCAGAATTTCCCTTTAATGTGGCTCTCATAATGTCTTGTATTGTTTTCATTTTGTAATTTTAATTTTCAGTGGCATGTATCTGTGTTCTTCATGCAGTCATCATAAACACTTAATTCACCTTCATATCAAAGTGAAGATTTTTTTTCCCCCTCACTTTTCTAAACTTCCTAACCTCTCCTGCCTCTTATTTGTTGAGCCAACAGCGATCCTTCGGAGGCTGAATGGCAAAAGAATCGCTCTGCCTCAAGTTTGGACAAGGCTGAGCTTCAGATAAGCCTGCTCAAAATGGAGCAGTCAAACAGAGTCTTAAGGAGCATTACCAGAAAAAGGAAGATCACTTGAGCTGTATGATGCTTCTTTGCTGAGAAGAGACATGGATCAGGCTTAACTTCAAGAACAGCTAACTGCTTGTCATTTCAGCTTACCACAGTGCCTTGCATAAGAACTTAAAGCACTGAAAAACTTGTTCAACACTGCCTAGATGGAGCTGGAACAGAAAATTATTGCTAATAAGCAAGGCTTATTTCAACATTTACACTTCACCTAACAGCAAGTCTGGTGTTCCTTTTGATGCATGGATTTACAGTAAAAGCAGCAGAATGAGTGATGTCAGACTTGCAGTAGGAGGGGCTGCTCTAAGAGACACAGATGGCACAAAAATATAAAAATCTAAAGTCATATTTTCATTTTGACTTACTTAAAATGAAAAGAAATACATTAAATAAAATGCCATCCACATTATTTATGCGTTGGCTTTTTAAAACTATATTGCCCTCGAGAGTGCTTCACTTTTGCCAGTGGCTTTATTGATGGCTCTGTCATCTTTATCATTTATTATGTGAATGAGCCTGATAAAATTGATCAAATAGCTATTAAAAGTGATATCAGCGCATCATAACTATTGTAGTATTGGCTGATGAAGTATTTTAAATAAGATGTTGGAAACTCACTTTGTTCATATACCACCAAGTCATCTCCAAACTTTTTACACAGAAAACAAACAAGTTCAGTTTTATCAAATTCAATAAAGTCCAATTCAGTCAATTAGATTCGATTTCAATCCAATTTGTCGTAATTTGGTTATCCAATTCATTACAGTTGAGTCCAAATTCAAAATTCATATAATGCCAGTTCATAAAAAAACAGCTAAGAAAGCCAACAGATTACATCAAGTCTTTACTTCGGTGGAATATGCCTGTGTTAGTAAGGTGTCTGGGTGGGGGCTCGAAGCAGATCATTGTGTATGTAAAATCAGATCGCTCAATCTTTTAAATCAGCATGAAGTATACAAAAAAGTTGCATGTTTTACATGCAAATCTGACAGTATTTTTTCTTTTTTTCTAGTGAATATGTCCATTTGAGAACCAATTCATGCATCTGTGTCTGGGAAATTACAGGGAGACTAGACATAAATGTTTAATTCATTTAAAAGAGAAACTTAGTGAGCTCTGCAATACACTGAGAAAAAAAGCGGAAAAAATCTTTCTTCTATTTTTTTCTCAGTGTATTGTTGCAATAAAATGAATGATGGCGGTACAATAATGTTTTCCTATTTTTGCAGTTCTTTGGTTTCCTCATATGTTGGCAGCACGAGTGGAATTGTTGACAAATTCAGTCACGCTTTGCAGAGCTGCCCGTCGGAAAACTCATTCACAATGTAGTTAATAGGTGTGACTGCACATCATCTTAACAAAGCCCACATAAAAACACGAGACACACGCTTCCAGAAAAATTTTCTCTGTCACTGTACTTTTGACAGAGGTGATGCCAATAAAAAAAAAATGGCTCCAACTCTGAGTAATCAGCAGGGAAAAGAAGCGATCCAGGATGATAATTGTATTACTGTAAATGACAACCAAGTGTTTCTTTGAAAAGACTGAGTCACAGCAGCTGCCAGTAGTAGTAGTAGCGGAGTCAGGATACTCCTGACTCCTGCGTTTGATTATAGTCCACAGCCTAAGAGCTCCAAATGTCTCCCACAGTGTCTCTCATCAGCTGTTTCTGTGAAGAAAAGATAGAAAAAAAGAACAACCTACTTTACTCAGTATTAGTAATGAGACCACATTTCTTCTCTCTTGCACGAAAAGGAAAGAGGGAACAACTGTGGCACTGCAGGGATGTGAACTCATAAATTTACAAGGTTATACTTTTGCAGCTTTAAAAAACAAAAAACCTTGGGATTGATTCATCGCAGGGTTAAACTTTTTGTGATGCTGCTGTTTGCATGCGAGAAAGGTCAAGAGATCCAAAGGGATTGTCCCAATCAAAGTGGGTGGTGTAACTGCAGATACAGTGAATTACATTTGAATGAGTCCTTTTTTTTCCATAATGAATGGCTGGACTCTGCAGGAATGGGTTTGGTTTCTTAACTGATGACAGCCACTAACCGCATAATATAGAAATCAGACATAGTGAGCTGTGAATGATGAAGATTTATGCGGTCGTTATGGACATGCTTGAAGTGTCCCCATGGCCCTCACGTTTCCTGTCATGTCCAGAGAGCTGACTCCGTTCAAAAAACATCAGAATAAGAGTTAACTCTCATCACTGCCACCTTTTCCCCGTGTCTTCTCCTCCAACTCCCCTCTCCCGTCTTTGCCCTCTCATAGTTTTAGAGATTAAGAAGGATCCGTTGAGGTATTGAATCTATCCCTTTCTGTCATATTTACAGTTTGGTCCACTGTCATTTTGAATTATAAAGTGCAGAAAAACACAAATTGAAATTATTGCCCATTGAGCAAAAACAAGTGCTGGATCATTCTGGCAGCAAGGATAAAGAAACGAAGAAGAGTTATGGTATTTTTGCACGCCACTGTTAGCATAACTTATTATCTAATTCTGACTTGATGTAGTGGCTCGAGCCACGTTGGTTCCTTCTCTGTCATATTTCAATTCAAAGTCTTTGCATAGTGAAACACCCCACTGGCCTTTGCTTTACGATTTGTATTCCAATGGTGTCATTGTGAAAAACGGTTGTACCATGATTTTTTTTCACCTCAGAAAGACAACTTGGCTAAAAGATTGATGGTAGAGAACAAACCTGACTTACTACCCCGAGGATGCACAGAGCTCTCTATTTCACATTTGATTAAACTATTTTCTAGATCATGCTGACATAAAGAAAAAGTGAGAATAAAACATTCCCATATGACACATTCCTCTCCTGTCGGCCCCCACCCAGGCATTTGTTTAAAGACTTGTCCAGAACATGGGTTTGCTATCAATGTGCCGTGATGATACATCCAGTATAAACATTTAAAATTGGTTGTTATTGTTGTTTTTAAAGATTATAGCAAAAAACCTTTCATGTTTAGATATGTCTAGGAAAGTGGAAAATGCATCTTTTATAACTAAAAAAGACCAAAGAAAGACATTATGCTATAGCTACATAAAAGGTCAAAGATTTAAATTAAACTCTTACAAACGAGAAGATAGCAATTGGTTGTTACGATCCTCTTGTATGTGAGTATGTGTATTATATAACATATGCTCTATGGCTCACCCACCATGTGCTATTAGATACACAACACTACTGGTCTTTAAAGTTGTTTTTCTAACAGGAGGTACGTTTACTCTCGACTGCTTTACCGCCTCAGCGCTGAAACTCCATCCACGTCCTTTTCACGCTTCTCTTGGTCCCCACAGAGAAATCTTTCCAGGTTGTAAAGCACAAGATTTGCGGTTGTGCATATCTCAGATGAGCTGAAATCCTGACAGCGTGACATGTCACTCAGAGGAGCAGTAAGACATCAAGTCGACTGAGTCATGTATGAGCATGAGAGAAACTGAGGGATGATAGAAGGAGCAGTGTGGAGCAGGGAGAATGGTGTTTCATCACAAAACCATTTCAGAGTAAAACCTTTCTGCTCGATATGAAATCTTTCATATATCTGAATCAACTGAAAGCTGATGCTTTCCTTTATCATCAGATCACTCCTGAGAGCTATAAAACATAAAAACAAATATGTAAAAGGCTAAAATGTATGTGCCTCAAACAATTAATAATTAACAATAAAATCTTTGTGACTTAGAATTCAGAACAATTTCTCTTGTCATGAAGTAGAAATGTGTCTCATGATAGAAGGTGGCCCATTCTTCCACAGCAAATTGTTCCAGTTCAGCCAAATGATGTGGTTTCCAAACAAGCTCCCTCCAAAGATTCAGGATTAAAATCCGGGCTCTGAGAAAGCCACTCCAGGGTCTTGATTTAATCGTCCTTCAGATATTTTTTGCATACATTTTGATGATGTTTTGAAGATCATCACCTTACTAGATGACCCAGCAGCAACCTAAAGCTAGACTGGTGCTGTTTTTGCTACTTTGTTTCTTTTCGTTATTTTTACCTCAGAATATCAATATAAAATCCTTAAAAAAAAAGTACAATCCCATGCAGTTCAACAACATTCCTTGTACGTGGAACATCAAAACAGCATCAGAGCATTAAACAACCACTGCCATGTGGTATTCCTGATCTTTGGTCAGGAATTTGTTCGAATGTCCCATAGTTGAGAACTCAGCTGGAAAAAAAAAAAAATCATTGAAGTGTAGTATTTACCATCAATTGACTCGCACTGCTTCTGAGGGTGAATTCCCAAGGTGACAGGATTGATGTAAAGAACATGTCAGAGACCTGGTTCCTGTGATAAATCTTTTGTAACAGCAGCTCTCCTGACTTCTTTGAAGGCTCCATATTTTCAAAGTGTCAGCTAAACACTCTTCTCTTCAAAAACACTGCTCTTTAAAAATGGCTGAAATTGAGACAATTATAACTATTCTTTGTCTTTGCTGCAGTCTTGTTATTATTGGTGTCACTACTTCATCACATCTTTTAAAATAATGGTTGTCAAAATCAAAACTGAGCTGGGGAAGAGAAGCACGCAAACCCTCTGGGCAGAAAACTTCGAATCCAACACCTACTTGAACCAGATTCAAGCTGACAAACAGCTGACTGGAGGACGGGGAAAACAGTTGTTCAGTATGAATCAAAACAACATCATTATTTTAGCTTTTGTGTTCTTGTTTTCCACTGAAAAATAGTTGCATGTGATATAGTTCACAGAAGAATATTGTGCCATTAATCATCAGCTAATTATAAAACTGAAACAACTAAGTGATAAAGAAGGTGACCAAACGGTGTCTCTCTAGAGAATCTTGAGGTTATGAGAGCAGCTTAATCACAACCTGCTGCTTGTCGGAAACTGGTCGGGCTTTTCCCTATACGTTCAGTGTATTCATTCATTCAGACAAACACGTTTCTTGTTTCCATTTCTACTTCTATCTATGCCTTTTCCATCCATCCATTCTCTACACCCGCCCAGTCCTATACAGGGTCACCGGGGTCTACTGGAGCCCATCCCAGCTCATTATGGGAAAATCAAGGGGTACAGTCTGGAGAGGCCACCAGTCCATCACATAGCCACATACACACACACAACCATACACACACTCACACTGATAGTCATTTTAAACTCATCAATCAACCTGACATACATGTTTTTGGGGTGTGGGACAGAGCTGAGTACCTTGAAAAAACCCAGGCAAGCACAAGGAGAACATGTAACCTCCACACAGAAAGATTCCTGGTGGCTCCAGGAGTTGAACCAGGAACCCTCTTGCTGTCAGACAACAGCACTAACCACGAGGAAACATGCTACCCATCCCCTCTTATGGAAAAAAAAAATCTCATGCAATAAGGCTTACGTCATGATATTTGGCAAGCACACTTTGTTGTTAACAAATAGTGGCTAAATAGTCCAAGTTTATTTTTTTTCTTTTTTACTCCAAATTCAGGTTTTCATGGTCCTACAATCATTTAGGTGCCTTTTGGCAATCACCTAGCGGGGTGTCATATGTGTTTATAAGAAGAAAGATGCTTGTCTGACCACCCTTCCATAAAGGCTTGATGGTTGACTGATGATTGTCCTGCTGTGAGGTTCTGTCTTCTCAGTGACGGTAACTCTGGATCCCAGAGTTTGTTGGTTACCTGTCTGACCAAGACCATTTATTACACAATTCTTGGTTTGGCAGTAAAATCAAGGAAAACTGATCCAAGTTTTCTCAATTTTAGAGTAATCCTCCTTGAGGCACTT
>JAOWBL010000006.1:4498675-4553131 GCA_028564865.1 Zenarchopterus dispar | reverse complement strand
GGGGTGAGGGAACAGAGAAGACAGAAAGGAGAGCAGAGAGAGGGACACATGCTATGGGAGAGAGAAAACAACATTTATTGACATGCAGCAGTAACAGATAAATGCATAGGGAGTGAAAAGAGGTGGTAGTTCTTGTTTATTTAAATTTCCTACACATTTTTTTTCTCCTGTCATGCCTGGGCTTATAGATTTCCTTTGTGAATTTATGTGTTTCCTTTGATGTGGGCTGTCCTGCTTAGTGTGTGTGGGTAGGTCAATGATAAGCCTGGGTGTGTGGCAAAGCTGAGGTGAGGGGTTACACTCTGGCCCCCTTTTAACTCCGGCAGTGTTTAGATGTAGGGCGAGACCTAGTGCGCACCATAAACCCGCAGATTCAGGAACGAGTACAGCTGTAAAATGCCAATCTTGGCATCCAAAACAAACACTTCTGCTCACAGCTTGCTCATTTGGCCACATCTATGCATGTTTGTCTGTGCAGGAGGTCGTACCCTATTACTGTACGCAAGTGCACGCTGTCCATTTGTGTGATTTTTAACAACTGATGGAGTTTTCTGCCAAGTATTGGTGGCTGCATTCAAAAGAAAAATAAACCCAGGACACATAAAAACATCTTTGGCATCATTAGAAATTACCAACATTTGAAAAAGCCTAAAGTGGAACGATGGATCCCTCAACAGGACAAACAGTGACACCAAGAACCTTTTACAAATGCACCAGTACTGCAATGCAATGTAAATTGACAGATATGAAACTGTGAATATAAAGGGAATTCTTCATAAAGCAGATCAAATTGAAAAACATTTAAAAGTACAAAATTAAGTGTCATATTCAATAATAGCTCAAGGCTTGTTAATAATGACTTCCCAGAATTTTTAAAGAAATTCTGAAGTAGATTGGGTTTGCTCAGGTTGTCACAGAGATTTTAAACACTTAAACCAGACCAGTACTTTCAACTCGCAACAAGAAAGTACAGCTTTGGTCCTGCTAGTTACCTGTAAACTTTGTAAGTGGATCTTCTCCTCCAATAGTCCAAAAACATACTATTTGGATTTGAAATTGGTGTTAAGGATCTTCAGTCTGTCAGTCTATCTTTTATAGAACTATTTTGATCTTTTAAAATGCAATCATGGGCCAGTGGAAGATCACACAATATGCACATCCAGACTTTGAGAACTTCTGTTCTAATATTTTTAATTGTTACACATACTTGGCAAAATAAATATATTTAGCATAAATTTAAAAAAATCTATCATGGCACTGAATGGTCCACTTGTAGTCCCTTTAGAGGTCTTGGGATCATTTCGTTATTGCTTTTAAGCACATATGGGAATGCTGAGTTTGTATGAGTGAATTTGTATACATTAATCAAGCCTCTGCAGCTTCAGTGCAGAAGAACCACTATGAGGTTAAACACACTTTGTTAGAGAACCAGGTGGGATGTCTCTTTATAATGTAAACACTTGAAGGAGAGCATCACTCTCTTAGCAGCAGTTCTTATTAGCGGCACAAACGCAATCAAGGCTGGTGTGGTTTCATGGAGAATATACATCAGTGCCATGAGCTCAGAGTTGGGTGGTGACTGACATTTTCATTAAGTATAAACTGAGGAGCCTACATGTCAGGCCAGCAGATGATTATGAGTAGCTCTGAAAGGGCCTTTATTCGTTTTTTTTTCTTTTCCCCTATATCAGCTTTGTGCCTATTTCTATACACAATAGACATGATCTTTATATTTGGGGTTTGGTGCCATCATGTGGAAATATCAGGTATAGAATAAACAGTAAGGGTTGTCATTATTGAGTACTGGAGATATTGAAGCTATTGAATGTAGAATACTATATGTGTGCTTCTCTTTATGATACATTAAAAATGAAAAACTTGGATTGCACTTTTGTGCAGTGGTAGTGGAAAAACTGTCTGCACGAGACATCTTACATTTGTATGAGTGTTTACATGAGTCAACAGGTGAGTCTGCACGCTAATGATTTGAGTCAAGAATGACATTTCTCCTTTCCAGTAAAAAGCCTCTCTCTGGCCAAACTCAAACTTAATGCGGTCGCTGACTAACAAAGATCAGACACTTTCTCCGTCACTTTCTACAGCTGACGTTTAACAGGAAAACACAAACCTACCTCCTCTGTGCTTCTTACTGCAAACTCTGCGTTTTCCACAGTCCAAATGGCTGGTCGCACGCAACTATTCTGCATGAACGTGCAGAGAGATGACTCCACTTTTATATAAAACTGATAGCACAAAGCAAATAACTGTCATTTATTTGAAATTGGTTCTTATTGTTTAGAATCTTGTCATTAACAGCACATTATTTGGTATATCCAGTTTTTTTCATACAAGTGTGAAATATCTACTGTCTAAGTTTCACCATCCATACAATGACTTCAAGTGGATACTTCTCTTTAGGGCTATACGGCTTTTATTTGGCCATTCTTTTAAATGTGTTCTTCGAGCATTTGTTTGCCACTCGAGCATCATCATTTTTCACATCCTGCATGAACACATGGAACAAATATAATTATAGCCTAACTGAAATAGTCAATATATGTTCAAGAAAATAAGATTAATGAAGATAATCACTGACATAATTAGATGAAATACATGTTAAATTGATCATTTGGAGTGCGATTGTGACAGCTGCAGCACATAATCTGAATAGACAGCATGGTAAGATTACAGTAGCAGCAGCTGAAGGTAATTATGGTGCATGTGATTACATTGTTAACTTGCCAATAAGCTATAAACACTTTTGCTGCCTCAAAGTTATTTAGGATTAATAATTAAGAGAAAAGGAAGCTGGACCAAACTATTCAATAGGATGGGTAGCGATAGGACTGAAAACTAAACTAAAAATTCAAAACCCCACTAACAGCTGGAAAACTTGTACTGTATTCAAACACACTTCCATTGGTAAAATGTTCCCATATGACATTTCACACTCCCTTCCAAAATACCCTGGAAGAGTTTCTTTTGGCTCCACAGTTAAATCAACTTCCCATTTGTTCATTAATAAAACGCTCACTCCTTCCATTGCTTTCATTTCCCACCTCTTTCCTGAGACTGAATCACTGCAGAGGTTGTTTGAAACTTCACAGCCCATCAGCAATCACAGGAACACATCCATTCATGGCCTATATTTAAGT
Source organism: Zenarchopterus dispar (assembly GCA_028564865.1). Lineage (NCBI taxonomy): Eukaryota > Metazoa > Chordata > Actinopteri > Beloniformes > Zenarchopteridae > Zenarchopterus > Zenarchopterus dispar. The sequence goes on along the minus strand of JAOWBL010000006.1, from coordinate 4,549,976 downwards.
TAAAGAGTGCATGCTGAACGGTATGTGTAGGAGTTTTGTTCAGAACTTGACTTTGTTTCTTTCATATCATCACCAAAAGACTGAATCATACATTGACGTTTTCCAGGTTTTGAGTTGGAAATAAGTAACCTTGAGCTTTGTTTCCAAAATGTATCAATGAGCTTGTCGGTATGTATAACTGTAGGATTTTGATGGGATGATTTATTTTATCCTTTTTGCTTTGCAAGATGATGTCTAATTCATCAATTCCTGCAGGCAAATCCGCTGTTCCGGGAAGTGAAGTCGCTCATGAATACATACAGTTTCTCTAACTGATTCTGACAACAAGATCCTCAGGTTAAAATGAACAGAAAAATAAAGGAAATAGACTTCGTGCAAGCCAAATCTACAAAAACAAAAGAAAAAGTAAACCTAAATATTTTATTTTTAAAAAACCATTCAATTGTCCCTGAGCACAATGGTCAGTTTTGGATATATGAAGTCATTAACAGGAAAGTGAAGAAAAGGAAACAGTACAATAGCGGTCTCCACATGAAACATGCAACAACAGAGGGCAGTGTTGCTGCTGTATTTCTTGGCAGGAGTTCAAAGAAGTGGAAAGAGCGCAAGTCTGGTGGAAAACAATGCCTTTACCATGGAAATATACAAAACCATGGAAAAGTAAAAAAAATAAAAGCTTAAAAATGACTACAATGAATTTGCAAGCTCTTTTTACTGCACAGAAAACTCCAAGTATTGTCGATGTAAATATGGTCAAGTTTTATTTATTTACTTATTAGGTGTGCTTTCAGTATGATGCATATCTGCTTGCATCAAACTTGTTAAAAGCTGTAAAATGGGGTATTTACAGTAGCAAGGAGCCGCACCTTTGTTAAACTAAAACCTCTGTTATTGTGAGTAGCAAATCAGCTAGAATATTTCCTTATTTCCAGGAGGCATAACGTTCTACATGATTTAGTTGTATATTATTTTAGACAACATCACTTATGTATTAGTCTTCTAAGGCGAGTGCTGAACCAGAGAAATTTTCATGCCCTCTGGCATAGGCATCAGCAGACTGGAGGTTGGGCCTCAGCTCCACACCTGCTCCTCATTGTGTAATCAAGTCCCAGCCCATAGCTCCAGTGGAGCTCCCAGTCAGTGCTGGATTGAAAACTTTTCTACAGAGTTAGCCTCCGGTCTTTTAGTAGTATTGCTCGGTGGTTTGCCCATTTGACTTTCCGTTTGCTGTCTGGGAACTCCAGCTTCGGTCCTCACTCCGTCCTGCTTGACCATCAGCCTGCATCACCCCACCCTGGATCTGCTCACCTGGCTGCCTCAATCCCTCGTTCTACCATTAAAAACTGTTAAAACTGCCATCTGCTTTTGCATCCTCCAGCATTCTGGGTCCAGCCACTGGAACCTAAAAAGAAATAATATGATTGTCATATTGTTGTTTATCTGGTTACTAGCAAGGTTACGCAATACCACAAGGACAGAATTTACAAGAATTCATTTAAAAATGGAGGAAACTAAACATTTCTTTAATTTTTCATTTTTGTTTGGTGGACTTACTTCCATTTCTCTTATAAGAGAACTTTACATTAAAATAAAGGTTTCACCTTGACCGTTCCCACAGGTATAGGATTTGTTATTTTGTTGTACCCTTAGGAAACAGTATGATTTTTTTTTTCAAACATATGGGCTCACACTGTTTAAAACATTTGCCCTTCTTATCTTAAAGCACAACTAAACTAACACAATCTGCTGTGTAGGAGTATATTGAAAATGCCAACAAAAAAATTTATTTCGAAGACGAGGACCCCCGACAGAGGAAGAGATATCTCACTACGCCCGAAATTACAGCCACTTGTTTGCTGAGCAAATCCTTGGGCCGATGTTTTCTGAAATATGTAGAAATTCGCATACAAAAAAATGCTTAAAAAATTTCCCTGTCTATCCTCAAGTAATACTAAAAATAGTCTGAGGTTGCCAAACACTGTAACAATGGCGAAGTTGTGCATCGTGTTGGTAACGGCCTGCCAGGTGAGTGGAGTAGTTCATCTTCGTGTGAATAAACATTCTATGTGAGCGTCTGCAAAATGAATTCCACGGTGTCGTCAGTTCCGCAAAGTGCTCCCCCTGGCTTCATTAAACAGAGAATACACGATTATTTACGTAGGGTGCGAAGAGCAGCACTCTTATAGTAGAGCTTTGCCTTGAAATGTCAGTCTAGTATTATTTTGAATAAGCATTTCCCTCCTGGAAGGTTTTCCTCGGACTGAAAGAAAAGGCTGCAGTCTCCTTTAAACCGCGCTTGAACTGGGATGCACTACGGTTAGCTTACCTTAGCTTGCGCTGTATTTCAGAAGGGACCAACCACACCGTAAGTCAAACCGTCTGAAAATGATGTTACACAATTTTGCCTGCGTTAGACGTGTTTTAACAGATAAGCAGTTGCAAACAAACCGAGCTCAGTTATTGGACTCACTTTTTTAAAATTAAAAAAAAAAAAATTAAACCAGGTTTAACCATCTTTTCCTTAACAGCTGTGTCCGTGACCTGGAGGCAGGCCTTTTAAATAATTCACTCTCCGCTTTAAAAACTACATTTTACATTCTCACCGAATAACTGCTACTAATAAGAACTATTGTTATATTGTCTAATAGAAGTGAACGTATTCCACATGGAGTCTCTATGTTACGTCACGTGCTGGTGTGAGAACTTTGCACCTGCTCTGGAGCACCTGTAAGGGCTCACAGTCATCCTGCTTGCATCCTGGTTCCCTCTCTTTATCACACGTTTGTGATACTTTTGTCGCAAAGTAAATACCGATCATTCATTGGGCTGTTTTGCTCTATAATAGTGTGTATTTCTTTTCCTTTGTCACATTTCTGGCTCTAAAGGGATTTTGGAAGGTGAACTATCACAAAGTCTTGTGTTGAGGTCTGACTTCTCTTGTTACACTTTCTCGGTAATTCAGCAATGCATAAACACTTGATTATGAGCAAAAAGCTTATTAAATACTGCCCACTACATGCTAATTAATCAATTATTGCCATGAGGATGATATCCAGTAATTATTTTTCATGCTGAAGCTCTGAAACAGATGCAGTAAACCAAACTGCCTGTATTAAGTTGGGAAAGGGCTGCAACTTTTAAAGTCGTGTTTAAAATTAACATGTATGTTGCGCCTCAGGAAACAGGCTCGACATGGGTCAGTGCATATTTCTAATGGACAAACCTGCTTAGGGTAGGTCATAGCCTGTGCAAACAAGAGGTGCTCATACCTGCCTTTAGACAATATATGTAGTGTTGGTGTCAGCAAATAAACTCTTAAAACCGCACTACGCCTATTGGCAAATATTTCAAGAACAACAATTAGTTTGTTATTATAAATATTTCATCTTCTGCACCTACTTGTATGGAAAGTGTGCACCAATGAAGTGTTTCATTTCAGGGTGATTGTTCTGCAGGTTCTCATTGAGATATATAATTTTTTTTCACCTTTCATTTGCATTTACCCTTGGAGGTAATCCTGCTCTAAAATGTGAAGACCATGAGTGTCTTCTAAAGCTGTAGGCATGCTAATAGGTGGTAGGTTTACACGGCCATCTGGGGCTGCTCAGTCCAAGAATACAAATAGACTCCTCACTTCTGTTTGTAGGAGGGAACTTAATAAGATGGGAATTCATTATCCCTCTCTAAACAAAAATAGATCCAATGTTGCTGGTTGTCCGGGATTATTTTTGAAAACTGCCCGTGGTTGTGTTCGTGTGCAGGAGAGATCAGTTTGACCTGTTAGGAAAACTAGATTTTATTGACGTAAACATGTTACTGTCTTCCTTTTTTTTTTCTGGGTTTTTAGGGAGCTGATAAGATGCAGTCCTGTAATTGAGCTTCAGAGAAGAGTGGCCACTTCATAACAACAGCTCATTGTAGTGGTGCCTCCTCTTGTGTGTTTGTGTGTGTTTGGGGAGGGGGAGTGTCATAGGTGGGCTGTTTTTATCCTGAGCGGTAGCCTTGGTCTTTGAAAACCACCTCCACACTTGTTTGTGGTAATTATATTCCCATCTGCTTAATGATTTGGCTGTTTTGACTAAGCTCTTTGGTTTCTTCTCTTCTGAGCTGCGAGCAGCCTCGCCGTTTTTATACCCAGCGCTTTGCGGTCTCCTAACGCCATTCTTATTTTTTTCTCTTTCTGTGTCACAGACTTAGTGCATTATGACAGACAGCATTATGAGTAAAGCTGCAACAATGGAGATTCCTATCAACAGTAACGGTGACACAGGATCACTACCAGAAGATGACAGCCTTGAACAGGTGGGTCACAAGTGGGATATCTGTCAAGACTCTGTAACATTAAGCTTGTGACATGTGCCATCCAGAGATTTACAACTGTGCTCTAAACTATCACCTATGTTGGGGTTTCTTTTTGTATGTATTGCTTTCTGGTCATTTGTCTTATTTTTAAATTGTAAATAAGAAAAGCATACCTGTTGACTCTAAAATGCTATAATGTGTAGATTGTTACATTACAATCACTGATGCTGTTATAACAGCATCAGTGATTGTGGGATGACCCAATTACTTTAACTGTTGTCATGGTAGTCAACATCCAAGTTATTATTTGAATGGCTTTACTTCATGTTTTTCAGCTATATTACACTGTTCATTTTGTGTTTATTACTAGTTAAAATCAGCCAAGATCCTTTGTTCTTAGTGGTTCAAATCACACATTTAACAGCACTGATACAGGAACCAAAATAGGTGATTAGTGTTAATTAATAAATTTGTAACTGCAGAGAGGATACAGGACATGGTGTGAAAATGATGCAGTGGAAAGTGACGCGTTTTGTTTACTCTGTGTCAAACAGGGCACATTTCTCCCTGGTGACCGTATTTAAATTAATATTAATTTTATGTGTATATGGACTTATCCACAAGATAAATGACCAAATGGGAAGCAACATACAGAAGAAAATGACAAAGACCAACAGCTTGCTCAGATCATAAATTTACTTTAGAGAAAAACCGTGAATTTCTCCATCACAATCCAGACTTCTGACAAAACTAGCCAGCCGTGAAATCTTCCACAGCAGCCTGAAGTGAATGTTACTGACGTGTGTTCTTGTAACTAGCCAATACAACATGTCATCAGCATGTTTGGAAAATGTCGGGGCTGTAGTGCATGTATGAAAATGGCTGTGGTTAGCTGATTTATCAGGCTGTTTGCTGCTCTGGTCAACTTGGATGTGATTTCTTTTTTTTTTCTCTTTAATTTTACAGCATCAATAGCCACTTATTTCACAAACTAGTAAACAAATAATGAAAAGCTTGTCAGTTTACCTGTTGTGGAACAATGTCTCATTCCTTCTGCACATTTGGGTAACAAGCATTTTTTTTCTTGAAATACACTGTAAGAAAAGAGCAGAATAAATGTAAGCAGAAAGCGGCAATGAAGCTGGGTTATTAATCTCTGAGTATTACTTTTTTTTCCCCCAATTCCTAATGTCACTTGCATACATGGAAATGTATGTCCATAGGGTGCTAAGAAAGAAGTAAACTGGAATGTGGAGTAAGGTATAGATGTTATTTTGTTTAAAAAAATACGAATGCTCATAGATGAATAAAATAGGTTTTGACTGTCCTTTCTTGGCATTATAAAGGTTTTTCAGGTCTGTGTGTAATAATCAAGGTCAATTTGGTAGAACTGTTATTCTTTATCTGAAATGTTGGCCAAGTATACACTGGAACCACGTACGTCTACAAAATATGTCTTAGACAGTTACCTCAGGTTCTGCAGCATCTGGTATAAATCTGACACTTCAGCTTTTCATCTTTTACTGTGAAAGTTGACATTTAAAGCACAACAAATGATTTTTTTTTAAAGCGATGTTAAAATAAAATAAACTTATTTTGAAGTGGTATTTGCTTACTTTTAGAAACAGTCATCAGGGTCTTGTAACCTTTTGTCTCTACTATTACTGCTGTTGGTGAAAGAAATGGTCAAAGTACGTTTGGACATTTGTCCTAGTCTTCTCTTGCAACAACTGCATTTCGTTTACAACTCTGTCTCACACTGGAACAACAATAAACTATCTCTTGGACAGAGTTGAAAAAGTACATTAACCTCTAGACTTAAAAAATGTTCTCTCTGCAAAAGTAGTATGGTGGAATGACATACTTTTAATTGGTTGTCTGGACCCAAAGTTGAAGTTTTTATCATCTTTATGGGTGTTGCTGAGTATTTGATGGAGGTACGTCCTAAAGTAGCATATTGCTAAAATTCCAAAGAGGTCTAGCGACATTCCACAATTTGATTTTGCCACTAGCTTATTTAAACTCTGGGTCATAGCACCTCATCTGAATCAGAATATTTTTGGTATTTCTTAAATACTTAACTTTTATTTTAAAAACTTTGCATCTTTATTGGATCGCACCAGTGAATTGTGAAGTCCAAAGTGATTTTCATTGCTTTTACTGAAGATAGTGTTTGTCTTGCTAAATTTCTTGATGGTACACATTGATCTCCAATTCTTTGAGAGCTCAAATGAACCTCTAAACAGCCACACTGAAAAACACAGATTTTGAACAGTTGGACTAACTTCAGCAACATCTAAGCCATGTCCAAGTGCTTCTTTGGCAACATTAAGGAGTCATCGGTTCCAAAGCCAGAACAGATGTGCAGCAAATCAACTTTGCCAGATGGAAAAGATGTAAACAGTTTTTGACATAAGTAAAGAAGATTCACACAAGAACCCATATTTTTGTCTATGCATCTCCACAGCTATACAAAAAGCTTTTAAATGTGTTATATGAATTTAATGGTGTCTTAAGCTTAAGCTTAGAACATGGATGTTGCTCATACTTGTCACAGGATCAATTAGTAATGCTTGTTTTTTTTTTTCTCACCAGCCACAACATTCTGCTGATTTGTTGTTTTATGTACAGTGCAGTTTATGAGCCGTTCTCCTCGGTAAATGCAATTTCCATTCTTGAATGCTGGCTGTATGAATGGACCCAGATGCTGACTTTTAACTTGATTTTTTTTTTCTCCTGTGATTATACACTGCCACAAATCCTTGTGAAGCTTTTCTCATGTACACTTGCAATCCTACTGGGAGATCAGGTAGGGGAGTCCAGGTGTTGCCTTGGTAACCGGGTGCTTCCCTCAAACAGTTCTTGTGGCCTTGAGTATCGGCTTACAGACAGATCTCTGTTGTGTTTAGTTAACCTTAACGGGTATTGAACTGAAACGCTTCTTGGATGATGTTTCTTGGGTAGAAACTGCTGCAGAAAGAATAAGCATTTGTTGCAAAATGCATTATTCACTGTTAAGTGAATAACGGTGAACAACATTTTTGTGTCTTTGATTTGGGATGAAATGACACTAGTGTTGCACAGTAAGTCAGACCAGGTTATTAATTTTCCTTAATCGTAAGGCACACCTTGTTGGACAAACAAGACAGATCCTGGAGGAAGGACTTGAAGCTAACAGTTCTATTTGCTCACTATATTCGTCTTTGTCTGTTTTAAGTAGTAGGAAAAAAAAATCCCTTCCTTCCTTCCCAGAACCCTCTCACAGTGAAGCAATAGTTTAACCATTTGTGTCTATAGCAGTTTTAAATACAAAAAGTGATCAGCTGCACTGTTTAGTTATTGATATTAACTAGTTGTCATAGAAACACATTTTATCTGCAACTGGCAATGCTTTGTACTTGGATGAGATCCCTGTGAAATCAGACTGGTATTGTCAATGCAGCAATGTTATTAAAGCTGTAGCAGTTGGCATTGTTCATGCAAACAGAGACATATATGTTGACAGCTTAAAGAGGAGTGAACATTTGGTTTCAGATGTTGCAAAGCTGCATGTGTCAGAACAAGGACAGCGACTGTCAGCTTGACAGCGATTGAGATAGGAATGACTGCCAGGAGCATGCTGGCAAAAGGCTTGGAGGCATCACTGTGACTCATCGTTCACTGACATTTTGCAGCAAAGCCTTTGTTCTCCATCTTTTATCTTTCATGTCATATTATTTATTTTTTAAATTTATTTTGTACAAATACTGTGTTGTTAGGGGAGGGGTCTCTGCCTGCGTCATCTTTGTCCCACATTGTGCGTATGCCACAATATGAAGCAGATCTGTTAAAGTAATGAGAAGCACTTACTAAAGGAATTTAATCAAAATGGGTCTTAGTTGTCCATTCAGTTATCTGAACAGAAAATGCTGATTTTTGTTTTGTTTTTTTTTGTTTTTTTTTTCTCAGATAACCAGATCCCCATTTGTGTGGAGTTGAAAATATTAAATAACGATAGTAGTTGACAGAAATGTGCTTGTGCTATTAGTCACGTAAAAAAGAGAACACTTTCAAATCCAGACTTTTATATTTTGGGACAAGATTTAAAATAAAAATAAAACCAACATCACTCCAGAGGGCCTGCATTATGGAGCAGGATTATAGACTTTTTGTGGTAACTTTCGGTGTACTTCTAGCTGGTTCACTTCTTCTTTTCTCTGCGACTTATTGCCATGGCAACATGATCAGCTGATTGCTAGGAAACCGAATCTGGTTGTACTGGGTTAGGTTTCAAATAAGAGATCAATACATGTAAAAGCACCCACCAAAAGCTGATCAGTTATTTGAGAAAATGAGAAGATGCTTAGCAACAAAAGTTGCCAAGCATCTTCATGAGAAAAAGAAAACCACACTGAATATTACTGAGAATAAGATTGAGAGCAAAGATTTAGAAATAATGTAAATTATTCTTATTTACTGAAATCAATTAAGTATTTAATTAGGCTGAAAAAGATTTCAGTGTATCATACTTGCTAAAATTGCATAAAATGTCTGATTGTTCATTCTCATATATGTGTGCATGCATCAGACATTTTCAAAAAGCTCACTGACTGCTTTGAATCATTTCAAACTAGTTGACCAATACATTCATAGTGCTTTTTAAAGACTAAAATTTCCACACATGCCTCAAAAGGCTACATGATGCAGTGACATTGATAAGCTCGGTAATATACAAGATTTTTTTTTTTTGTCTCCCCAGCTTTGGCTGTAGCAGCTGTGGTTGAGGAGACCTGCTTTGTGATTAGGGCTCAGTACTGATTTGGTTTTAACATCGCTTTAGGCGGGAGCAGCCAGTCAAAAAATAAACTGTAAAGTTAGTTTTTAAGCAATGATTGAATCAGCAGATGACATTTGAAGTAGGACTTTGCAGTACAGTGGTTACACTGTAAGCTGGTTTACCACTTGTTTATACTGTAGATTATTAGTGCTTGGTTATAATTTAGTAAGCAAACCAAACTTAATAAGTTAATGAATTGATAAATGGGGAAATATAAAGACCAATGATAAAATATGAAAACAATTCTGAGAATTTATATTTGTACTCATGCTTTATTTTAATTTAATTTTTGTACATAAATTACCTTTTTCTTTTTTTTTAATTTGTATTTTAAGTAATATTTTTTTCTTCTTTTAGTGTTCTCTGTTTACTCCTCTTTGTGTACCTTTTTTCCAGTTTAATCAGTGCTTTTTCGCTCTAGATTTAACTAAGCATTAATCGATGCTTCCTCTTGAACTGTGGTCTTCGCATGAAGAGACTATTTCTTATTTCACTTCAATCATATATAAAAACCTATTGCTGAACATATTTCAGGCTAGAAACTAGCACTACAGTTAAAAAAAAAAAAAGTCCAAATGATTCCCATTTTTAAGGCCTAAATTCAAATTTACTGACACCCTCTACTAAAGTTCAAGGGTGACAGAAAATTATTTAATTCTGAAACTTAAATAGAACATAGAGTTTATCTCCATGAGGCGAAATTAAAATTCTGGGGAATTTTAAATGTTCGAGAGCTAAAACAACCCGAGGTCTTTTATTAGATGTTAAGGAGCATAATCTTTTGTTTGGGTCAAAATGACAAGAATAGAAGCAGTTTTGAGTAGGAGTAGAATATATTCAGACATTACAAACTGGCAATTGATGTTAGCACTTTGCAAAACAAGCTGTGTCAAAAGAAATTACTATCGTAAGTCTCTGACAAGACTCAAAAAGGTCATTCCAGTTAGGTGATAGTGTGGACAGAGTCCCTACAGACAAACTAAGGTCATCTGAACTTTGTGGTGGACACGTCCTTCTGGTTGCTTTTAAATCTATAAATCAACTACTGATGTCATGCAAATCACTGTCAATAGACATAAAAAGAGGAGAGTTCATGGCCTCTGCTTTCAACACTTGCCTATTTTATCATCAATATCGTAGTATTGATCCAGTTCTGTGGAAGCAGGTGCCATTGATTCCTAATAAAAGTTCAAACTCTTTATAGCCTAATAATAGACTTAGGGTTGTTTTTAACTCTGAAATGTCCCTTTAGATAAACACTTAATGATGTCCAAATTCTTGCACCAGGGAAAAGATGCATTTTTATGAAAAAGGCAGAATCTCTGGCTCACTAGTCATCTGATAGTGTACACTGACAGATGATGTATGTAGATATCAATACATTGTAGTAGACCTTTTAATTTTATAATAAAGGCTTAGAGATGGGGTTGGCTTAAAAACCTACAGGGATTGCAACATCACTGAAATGGAATTTCGGTTGTAGCCAGGAAAGTCTTTGTAAAACAATAAAAAAAAGGTTGTAACTCTAACTTCAGACCTCAGCTGAGATTTTGTAACTTGTATAAAATGCTTTGATGCAAATTTTGCTTCACAATAACTTTCAAGAATGCATGTTACCTCTTCGGCCTGTTAACCTGAGTTTGAGCACTAACATTTTAATCATTGTGTTTTGCCATAACTTTTTTTTCCCTCCATATGTTGTTTTAATTTTCCCCTGTGTAGTGTTAGAATCTGTACATTAATTTAGCAGACAGTGATTAATAAATTGTCATGGCAAAACTCTGATGTGAAATTGCAGATGAAAAGCAAAATAGTTCACTCAGTTGGCCTCACAAGCCATTTCAAAATGTTAATATGACTAAATAAATGATGAATGCTGCCTGCTGTGACTCCCGTCATCAGTGCTCTCCATCTTGCATCACTGCTGTCTGTGGACATTTATGATTTTTCCGTTGTATCTTGTTTCATGATTTGGAGTCATGGACTTTATTTCTTTTTGTCTCCTTTTTCTTTGTTTTTCTGTTGTTCTTATTGTGTTTGTCAACCCTCACCCCCCCACCCCTTCATCTCTGTTCAGGCTGCAAAGCTGCAGTGGAGCTTAGATGAGAAGGTAGGAAGCTCCAGAGACACCAGGGTGAGCAGGCCATTTGTGTATTTGTGTGTGGTTTGGGGTTTGTAGAACTGTTTAGTGTTTTATTGATTTATTTGACAAAATTTCTTTTTTTTTCTTTTTTTTAAATTTTATTTTCTGGGAACCCACTGTGCAGCTTGTTGGGCTTTATATACTAATCTTTCTCTTAACTGTTGCTAAGAGTCTCAAACAGGAAAGTTTTTTTTTTTTTGCATCATCTGTCCAACTGATTTTTCTAACCATTAACTCTTGCAGCTGATGAATCCATTTATTTATTAGATTCAAATTATGTGTTGTTGTGAGTGTATGGTAATGTGGCCTAGATTCTGTGTGTGCACTTTGATGTCTGGGTGTGATCCCTTAATCTCTTAGCGGGTTATGGTTGGCAAAACAAAATGTGGTGTCAAACTAAACATCATGTTATACTAATGATTTGTAGTTGCATGTGTATTTACTTTAATTCACTTGATGAGTTAGTTAAAAACAAATGAGCAAAACAAATATGTTTGTGATTTGAAAGGCAATAGGATTCTTGACCAATAATGTGTTAGAGTATGGACTTCATACACTTTATATTTTGTTTTTGATTCCTGTTTGCTCTGTCAAACATACTTCCTGTCTTTGTTTACAAAAAGGAAATGGCTACTTCCTTTCCACAACATTCTTGGGTAGTTTCTTTATCATAAACTTGTAGTAGGGTTGTAGTACTTGTAGTAGGTAGTTCCCTATCATAAAATTCACTAAACATAACGTGTAAGATGCGGATTTCTATAAGTGGTATGTGTGTAACCATAGGTACAACTTTACATTTTCTGAAGAAATTAACTCAGTGTAAAATAACTATTACTAAATTAGATAAAAGGATTGTCTACATATGAATTTAATGTAAATCGCTTGTAGTGGGAATTAAGTCTAAATTAATATTTGCTGAAATTTAAAATCTCTTTGTTGTACTTCATATTTTTCACGTCATATAGTTTCATTAATGTCTGTTATCTGAACAGGATGGCAAAAGAATAACAATTTATTAAATCTAGGAAATACAATAAAGGAGCTTAGGGCACTAAGTTCCTTTATTATATAAAGAATTTAGCAACACTAAACAGCAAATGATGAACTGTCTGGGGAAGACTTAGTGAAAACTCCTGGAAACTGGCAGTGCCCCTCCAGACTGAAATGCAAGCCTGCAATTTTCAGTCTTAAATGGGCTTGGCATCTTATCCAGGAGATTCCACTTCAGATTTCCTAAAATTCCAACTATAAACACAACAGATCTCATGCATTTGAAAATATGTACCAATGTAGATGTATCAAAGGATCACAGGATTGTTGCTCTTAATCCCATGATGGCAGAAGATCTGTTTTGGTTAAATACTGATTGGCTCTTTAATCACGTTTTTTGTCTTTTGCACACTTTGTTTCTCCCTTATAACTTCCTAACCTTCCTAACATAGTAATTTGTCCCACAGACAAGTGGATAGGCTTTTAACCTACATGCCCACAATCTGAATTTAACTCTCAAGTCAAAATCTCCTGTCTACATATTCTTACCCCTACCCATCCCAAACCCTGAAATCCCTATATTTCTCCCTTTTGTCTTTTCTGTGCCTTTTTTTTCTTTTATTATTATTATTATTTACTGACTTTACAGGACCTGCAGCAGGTGATGGTATCGGGTCCCAATCTTAACGAGACAAGCATCGTTTCTGGAGGTTATGGGGGAGCAGTAGAGGGGATAATCCCCACCAGCTCAATTACAGGTAGAGTTCTACTTCATTCTTTTTTCTGACTTATCTAGCTACTTGTGAGATCATGGAAAAATTAGTTTGATTTCTTATAGTAGTCTCTTCCAGTGCCACCTTTGTTTAAAATAGTTTCCATAGGGGCTTTAATGACTGAGATTACATATTCTAACATCTTGGGCTGTCTTTTACATTTATTTAGCAAATACTCTCTCCCATTAAATGAGTCTGGTATGCCTCCCATTCATGTCCAACCAATCACAGTGGGATGGGGGCAGGCTTTATATGATGATTTATACAGGAGTGTGCAAACGCCACCATTCAAAATAACCAGAATGGCCTTCTCCACTGTGTAGCATTTTGGATGTCTTATGTTAATTCTGGTCTGGTTATCACTATCTTGCTTGGCTCACATGCTTGGCTGTATGCCTATCTGATGGTGTCCTGACACAGTTTCTTCTACGTCTACTGGTACTGCCTGCTGGAAATCAAAGTCAAATCCAGAGAAACAAGACCAGATTTTTGAGTCAAAGAGAAAAGGAATGAAGTTGACTGGCAAGGCTAATGTACCTAATTCATATAGAGGGTAAAACAGGATTGCTAATAATTTCAAGAAACATATGAGTATACGTCTGATAGTGCAGTACTGAATTACATTACCCCTGAACCCCAGCTCTAAAATGGAATAACTCTAAAATGTGCAATTAGAACAACTTGGAAGACTGATGGTCATCATTAAACTTAATGAAAACATCAAAGAGGTTTTCATCAAAAATCTCACCTTATGTTAAATAATGCTGCAACCTTTTAATTAAATCCTAATGTTTCTGTTTTCTCAATAGTGGGGTAATATTTTCCTTTCTTATTCTAACAGATAAATTCATTAGATGTATGTAGAGAAGTTTTTTTTTTCTTTGCTTGTAATGGGACTACGAGTGTTTCAGAAAAGTACAGAACTCTCTTTGCAGCTTACTTGATCCTAATGATTCTTCATCTTTGTCCCACTCTCTTTCTCAGGCCCTGCTGTGCGCTACAATCCTGAGTTTAACAAAAGGATCCCAGTTACAGGATTAGGTGCCTAATTGTCTATATTAATGAAGAGCTTCTTTCCAAAATATGATAAGGGTGTGTTTTTTGGGGAGGGTTGTTGGGATGTTTAAATAACATCAAATTTGTGATCAGTGTAGTTGAGGGTCAGTGTGTAGAACCTCCTCTTTTTATATGGAATAAATATAAAGTCCTATTTGTAATGCTTTTGATCATCATCACATGATGTCTTATTTTGGAAAGCTGCTCTCCATGCTGAGGGTGTTATCTTTTTTTAGATGGTTGGGAGCCAGCTTTTCTGTCCCTTTTCATCACATTTTCTTTTTTTCAGTGTGGAGAAACACAGCAAACCTGTCTGCTTGCTGCTCCTTCTATTTTCTTGGACATATTGTAGCTTTTTTTCCCCGTCAACCACAGTATTTCTTATACAGTGTCTTTGGCTTGCGGTAGGTTTTCCTTGTAAGCTAATCCTTCAAAGTCCTTTCATTTGCTTTAGGATATTTTGAAAATTATTGGCAAAGTAAAGCATTTTCCATTTTTCTTTCTCCTTACCATTCATTATTTAATGGCAGATGTGCCCAGTCTAATAGTTCTGCAATTCAGCCTCTCATCATCTTAGTTAAGTTTTTGTTTTTTAGTTTAGTTTAATATGAGCATGTAATTTAAAAGAAAAAAAACATTTAAATAGAAAAAGAAGAAAATATTATTGTTAATAATAATAGCCATAAGAACAACAAAAGAAACAAAATGGCATACATGCCCGGAAGAGAGTGGGAATTTTTTTTTTAAATCAAATCCTATTTCTTCTCCCAATATATTAATATTTAAATGCTATATTACCAACAGTCCCGTAACAATAATATAACAAAGAAAAAAAAGCAGCAGTGCTTCCATCCAAATCATATGTGCAAATACAATATTAACAATATTAAAAAAGGTTCTTACAAGTAGTAATCACAAATAACTTGTTAAATGCCTGGTAAAAGTCAACCTTGTTCATTATTATACATTTATACATTTTAAATTTTTGGACATTTCTCAAGTTCCTCATTTAAACTATTCCACAGTTTCACCCCACGGCATGAAATACAAACTTTTTGTTAGTTCGCACCCTAGGAACACTGAACTGAAATTTCGCTCTGAAATTCTATTCCCGCTTCGCTTAAAGTCAACAACCTTTGGACATTAACAGACCGTAAATTGTGTGTAGCCTAAAAAATGTAGTGTTTTCAAGTCCACAAGATTTTTGTAGTTTCATTCATTTAGACTAAAAGTAAAGAATGAGTGTAATCCTTGTGTCCTGCCTTTTGAATGACTCTTGTGGCTTTCTTTTGCAGGATAATGAATAGTTGCTGTATTGTTATATTGTAATCATTGTTCCAGAATTCAGCTCAGTAATTGAGATAAACCAGGACTTGTGAGTAGTACAGTGTGTGTAGTGATTTATAATCTACATTATATTTTGTTTTTGTTTAGTATGGCTACACTTTTTAAAACGTTATTTTTAACATAACTAATGTGATTTCCAGCTCATTATATCATTTTACTATCACACAATTAAATTTCATTCACTCCCAATTTTTACCCCATCCAGCTTACTTTCAGTATGCAAATTCATTCTGTCATTTCAACCCCAATTAATTTTATTTTTAATATTAAGGAATTATTTATTATCAAACCACAGTTTCATGTTTTCCAGCCCCGTGTTTATCTGCTGAACAAAACATATTGGTGTCATTGGCAAATAAAATTAACTTTACAACATTTGATATTTTTGCATAAGTCATTAATGTCCAGAAAAAAATGGTTTGGGTCCTAACACCACCCCTGTGGCAATCTACAAGAAATGTCCAAGTAGAACAATTTTTTCCCAAGCTCCATAAACTGTTTCCTCCCAGTCAAATAATTCCTAATCCAGTCCAGTGTGCTTTTTCTAATCTTATACCTTTCTAATTTATTTAATAAAGTTATATGATGATTGGTGTCAAATGCCTTGTGTAAATCCAGAAATATTCCAGTTGTATGCAGCCTTTAGTCAAATGAGTTTGTGATTTCTGCCATTGAGTCTATTAATTCAAGTGATGTTGATCTATTTGATCTAAACCCATATCAGCTTTCATTAATTATTTTTTTATTTGTCTTAAGAATTTGTCCATTCAGGTAATGGATCATCTTCACTCATTTATTTGCATTGTTCACTGATAGTCACATAATTAGTCTTGTCTTTCATTTTTGGTTTGTGCCGGTCATTCTCCTCTACTTTTTCACAGTTGCCTCCTACATGTATGTCCCTTATCTTCCACTTGTGGTGATTTTTTTTTTCCCCCCACTCTCTTCTGCATTTTCCTTTTTTTTTTTTTCTCTCTCCCACATCTGCCTTTGGACATGGTAAAGAGGAAGCGACATGGATATGAGAAACTTTAGTTGTGCCTTTCTTTAGCACAGGACTCTTTAACTAATAGTCAGACCTTCCTGTTTGAGCTAATCTTAGCTGGGGGTTCATTCTTCCTTCTAAAAGTTTTGTTCATATTTGTTTCTTTTAACCATGGTTTTCTCACTGCTATTATCCCTCAGGCCCCAACATGCACCACAGCAGCAGCAGCTCGTCGATGACGGCAGAACAAACGACCCGCGGTGTGGCTGTAGAAAAGTTAGAAACCGTGAAGAAATGGGGTCTCAATACTTACAAGGTACACAAGTCTGTGTAATTTCAAGTAAAGAGTAAAACTGATAACTTGAAAATATGATATATGGTGATTTTCATTTTTCATTTTTATTGCCTTAGTGAAGCATGGTGCAGTCGATAACAACAGTTACATTATTTTAATGATGTCTCTCTGTGCACCTTCCTTTGTTGTTTCAGTGTACAAAGCAAATGATCTCCGAGCGTTTTGGTCGAGGATCGCGGACTGTAGATCTGGAGCTGGAAGCTCAAATTGAGGTGCTGAGAGACACTAAAAGGAAATACGAGAGCGTGCTGCGATTGGCCAGAGCGCTGACCACCCATTTCTACAACATGGTGCAGACGCAGCATGCGCTGGGTGACACCTTTGCAGACCTCAGTCAGAAATCTCCAGAGCTACGGGTGAGAACTTGGTGTATTCATCTAATATCTCAATCAGCTTGTTTTAAGTTGAAATATCTTTGTATGCCAGGTTATGACTGTGTGCACGCGTTCAAATTAAGTTTAATTCAGACAGTTGCGGTATCCGTCTTTCTGCAGGATGAATTTGGCTACAATGCAGAAACTCAGAAGCTGCTGTGCAAGAACGGAGAGACTTTACTTGGTGCCATTAACTTCTTTGTGTCCAGCATCAACACATTAGTCAACAAGACTATGGAGGACACACTGATGACGATCAAGATGTATGAAAATGCAAGGTTAGCACATGCAGCCCATAAATCATTGTCACTAAAGGTTAAGTGCAGACTACTAGTCCAGGTTTCTATTTTATCGCCAGATTGTTTTTAGAATCTGTGGGAAGAAAACAAAAACATGTACTTTTTTTGAAACAATAATTACCCGTGATTCAGACTGAGTTTCCTATTCAAGACACTTAAGCTGTTCAAAATAGATTTCAGCTATCTTCTCTGACATTTGCATTAAATGAAAAATTATATCAGATGTAAATCTAATAGTGTTAGTAGTATATTATTTACATCATGGAAAGCATTTTATCACTTCCTTTTTTTATTTATTGTTTTTTGCTTCCTGAACTTACGCACAGTTTTAAGGTATTTGTCTGCAGTCTCAATGTAGTATAACAGGCTGGATATTTAGAATATATAAAATGCAGGAAACGTCAGCGTAAAGACACTGGTATGTTTGAGCTTATTTTGACCTATGTAAGAGCAGCAGTTTGTCATGCTAGTGAATCTAGAACCAAATTTTAATGGCTCTGGAGACTGATATTTTCCTTAGGTGGAAACAAAAGGGCTAAAAGAGGCAGTGTGTTATATTTGTTCAAAATTCAGGGACATAATTTTAAAAAATGATATTACATTATATATTAACTCATATTATTTGAACCATCCCTGGAGCCATGCATAGGATGATATGGGTAAAGAAAATGAATGAAACAGTGGATAAATATTAATAAGACATCAGCTTAAGAATTTTAGTTATCAACAGTTTATTCACTCGTGTTTACTGCCCTCCAGTGGTAAAAAAGTAATGTACTGCAGGTTTGAGTCAATCACCGCATTAGCTACGTAAAATCATTAAACTTTTCAAATAATGGACACAAAATTGTCTTTTATTAATGCAAGGAGCACTCAGATGAGGTTAGGCTGATTTGTATATGACATATGTTTTCAACTTCAGATTGGGAATGGCATTTTAACATTAACATCACTGGTGCAGATGGTGCGGCTTTAGCATCATTTGCTATGAGTTTTTCTGACGTCATGACATCTTAAAAAGGAGTTTTAAGAGATTATTACCCCACATTAGCTGTAGTCATGAGCTAACCTTGTCCAAACACTCTCCATGTCAATTAAGTATACTTACTTTAATAAGTAAACTGTTTTCATTTCCAAAAATATGGGTCTCTGGTGTCCAGGCTAGTTGTTTATTATTGGTATGACCTTGACACCTCACCCCCCACGCCCCCCAAACCCCTTAAAATATGTATATTTCTTTTTCCTATCCACTCTGTATCCACTCTTTCTGTATGTGGATGTCTGTATGTAGACTTGAGTTTGATGCCTACCGGTCAGACCTTGAGGAGCTGAGTATGGGTCCAAGGGATGCGGTTGCCATGGCACGCATAGAAGCCGCTCAGCAACAGTACCAAGACCATAAGGAAAAATATGAACGTCTTCGCTCAGATGTTACCATTAAACTGAAGTTTCTGGAGGAGAATAAGGTGGGTTTGCAGGGCATGTCTGAGTCATTATCACTATTTTTCTTAGTGCAAATATCTCCCGAACTAGCTTGACTTAATATGTGCTTTCTACCAGGTCAAGGTCATGCATAAGCAGCTCCTCCTCTTCCATAATGCCATCTCTGCATACTTTGCTGGCAACCAGCAGCAGCTGGAGCAAACACTGAAGCAGTTCAACATAAAGTTGAGGCCTCCCGGGGCCGACAAGCCCTCCTGGTTAGAAGAGCAATGAGAGGCCTTGCTGGACCTCAGGCAGCCTTCATGTCGACCACCTCCACCTGTTAACTTTTGAAACCCCCAACTTACAGAGGACCACTACAGATGGAAACGCAGAGATGAAGGCATGAGATGAGTGTGTGGCAGGATGAGAGATGGATGTATTGCTGTTTCTGGTTGATAAATTGTCCACATGCAGCAGGAAACAAACGTGGTCAGCTTTATGAACATTCAGGGGGCTTTTAGTGCCTCTCTTCCCAACTTCAATTTTCCAGTTTTACCTCTCTTTATGCTTTGTCCCCAGATAAACCTTTCACATGTCCCTTAACTTTCCAATACCCGACTTAACCCTGTCTCAACACTATTTGGCTGTGTGTCATGTTTATGGCCATTACTATACTCCTTAAGTGCTCCCCAGTGCTCTTGAGTTACATTTCAAGCCCACATGTGCTACAGACGGAGGCGGATGAAAAGAAGGGGAAAAAAAAGTAAAATCATTGAATCACAGACGTAATTAAACACTACTTTCAAACTTCCATCCTTTATCACTCTCCCAGTGTGCCTCTTTATTTATGAGCTAATGTATTTAATGAACATGTGTTCTGTAGAAAGAAAATTCAGAAAAACATGTCTACAACTACATCTGAAGGGGTTTGTATCGTACACTGGAGAGGAATTTCCAGTAATTTCAAATCTGTGTAAGTGTCACAAAGTACTATTTCAGTTTTGAAATAAATGATTGTTTGTAACTTATGAAAACACAATGTTGTGTTTAGTTTTGAATAAATTGACATTTTTTATTATTTACATTCAAATTGTACTGTATGTGAGTGAAGGACAGTATACTGTAACAGGTATGTGCTGGTATTTTGGACTGAAAGCACCACAGACTTTACTTGTACCCTGAAAATTCCTAGACTTTGATTCATATATGCAACAATCATTTAAGGAACACTGCCACAGCTTCACAGAGTTGTACAAGTCCGGGTCTTTTATTATTTGTGTTTCATTTATCCAAAGAGAACTGACAGAGATGTTGAGGGGTTTTTTTTCGCCTTGTTTACATGAGTTGTTTAAGCAGCATCATTGGTTAAATTGGTTAAATGTCACTGTGTAGTGTACCCCAAGTACTTCGAAGTGGGTATGTCGCTTCCAAGAAACTAAACTGGATGCCTCAACTCCATTAGATAATCATTAATAAACTGTATTGAATAGGAAATCATTACTTTTTTTTTAAAGAATATGCGATACTTTTAAATAGGTCTTCATCCTCAGTTTGTCTAATGCTAACAAGTGTATGTTTTTGACATCTAGGCTGTCACCTTTGAGTGCTCCAAAAGCAGAATATCAATCTATAGTTACCTTTCTTCACACTGAAGATTACTGTGGCTATCTAATATTACTAATTTTAATATTTTAACATAAAATCTTGTGATTTAGTAGTCTGAGACTATGTTAGCACTAATGGTTTTAGTAGTAAACAATCATGTATGATTGACAAAAGATGTTAACAAAATATTGGCATGATATATTTGGTTTTAATGTATCACTGTATTTATTATTTTCACAATGTGTTAATCAGTTGAAGACAAGTATCCTGCTAAAAATGAGGGTTGTTTTTTTTTTTTTTTTTTTTTTTTTTTTTTTTAAACAGATGAGATACAAAGAAGCCAAATCAATAATTGACATTCCACAGAAAATCTTCTGTGATTGAGAGTTGTCTTATTTCCCACTGTCAAACATTTAAAGTCAAGTGGGGGAGACAGTATACTGACTGTGTAAACCATTCTGCACTTATGAGTCTCCGTGAAATGCCCATCAGTTCATGACTCAGTCGTCCAGCTTCTTGTCTCTGTATTTGCATGGCAGCCAGCGATCTGAAGTTGCAGATATGTGTGCTTGCACCGATGCTCTACTCTTGGCTGCCTGTGCGTCAGCTCGCATGGACTGGCACAATGTCATGCTTACGGCTGTTGATTTAAATGTTCAAACTACCCGTGGTGGAATCCAAGATTTGGGTTTCCCTTTTCATTAAGCACTTGAGGACAATAATGAAAGAAATAGGTGTGTTTAGTTTGGCTGCAAACTGCATTTTATGAGAACTCTGTCTCAGTTTACTGGCCAGCTGCTGGTCTATTTGACCACCACAAAGCAATATTAACTAAATGTGATTCCTCTTTTAAAATTCCTTATATGGCATTAAAACAAATGGTAACGTGTTTTTTTTCCCTTTATAAATGGAAAAGAAAAAAGGCTGGCAAACAAATGAAGTCATTCTTACGAGAGAGCTGAACTTTCTAAAAATGAGATTTTATTTCTGTACAATCAAAAGTTTTCTAGGCCGAGCTGGTGTATTGTACTGTATGGATGATTGCGCATAAAGTATTTACAATGATAAATGGAGTTGTTATGGATTGATGTGATACTCTGCCTTCATTCTCACTCAGACCCTAAAAGTCCCACGAAATTAAAAGTACACGTTTTCAAAACATCCGGCTTTAATTTCTTTTGCTTCCTCTGTCTCAAACTGTACTGCACTGTGATTCTTGTGTGTCTTCTGCTGCGCAAACACAAGCATTTGGATTTAGTCAAGTAAAATAGTTTAATAACTGTAAATGATATATTTATATTTATTTATTATATTTGCATCTCAATAGAACATGTAGATCATATCAAAAGCATGTTTTCCCCATTTATAAGTGGGTTTACTATCACCCAGCTTTTCTTTCCTGAGGTGGGCGTTACCGTACCTGAAGCTTGCTTGAATCTGATTGGTGGAGGCGTGGCGTGTCTGGCATCTGAGTGTGCTGCCAGTGGAACAGATGACTACAGTCAGTGTGTTAATCTGCCTAAACACTCGAGACTGGACCGGGGAGGATTTATTTGACAGGTAGGTGAGCTTTTTAAAAACACAAAATAAGTAAAGCTAACAGCACTGTTATGATGCCGCTGTATGTGTCACTGAGAACGCTGTGTGAGTTGTTGGAGAGTTAGCCTGGGTGGGCGAAGTTGGGGAGAAATGACAGTCAGTTTATACTGGAAAAAAGTGGGAAAATGGTTATTTCCAACATGGGTCGATTGTGAAAAATTTTATATTTAATTACCTTATAATTTGGCTATTGTTTAGGGTAATCGCGGTAGTTTCCAGTCTGCTGATTCAACAGTTCCCTTCTTGGTAAATGAACAGCTGGGACTGGCAGTAAATTTTAAGCTGTTAAAACAAATGTGGAAATAAAATTAATTGTTTGGCAGATAGTGGATCCTCCCCATGCCGAATACACCACTGGTTATTAAAAAAGCTGGGTAAGATGGACTAGAAATAAAACGAAGGGGTTATATTAACTGCAAGCAAAGAAAATATAAAATAACCCATTTTCTTATTGGTGTCTGGTATGATGAATGTTCTTTGGAGGAAGACAGGACTTTATAAAGCTAAATGTTGTATTCTTGTTTAGTTACTCGAGAGTGCAAATTAAAAACTAAAGAAGTTGGATAATAACTAAATATTAACAAATAGGTTTTTGCTTTTATTTGTTGAATTTTACAGGCTACTCAACAATTAGTTAATGAAATAAAAGGGATTATGGTCATTCAAGTAACATTTTAGCTGTTGCACAAATATATTTGCAAAAAATTTTGCTTTTTTGTGTGAGAAGATGATATTTAAAAATAAAATCAGAAGTAGCTTTGTCAGTGAATTTAGGCCTACTTTGTTTTAGCTTTGACAAAATATTGCTCAAAAGGCCAATGTTTATATTTGAAAGATAATGGATCTTTTATTCCCAACTAAATGGCACATTATGTTGACTCATGAGCATGTTTCAGCAGCGTATTTCTTCCCATGTTCTTCAGATTTGACAAACTAGAGATGGAGGGAGCGCTGATTTTAAGATCAGCTTCTCGTCCCAACCGTTCACCTCTAGACTCCTCTCCTCCTTCGACGCTGGATGCTCAGGAAGATTCTGATCTCCATGCATCTCCTGCTTCTCACACCACGCATGCTGCAGCTACCCCACCACCACCACCTCCTCCTCCCCCTCCTCCTCCTCTTCCACCTCCTCTTCATCCTCCAACTCCTTTTGGTTCCCATGACGTCCAGAGACGCTCCATGAAAAAGCTCAACTGGGACACCATTCCCAGCCAGTTTGTAGTGGGCAAGCTGAACGTGTGGACTTCCAAACGAACTCAGAGGAACTTGGTATTGGATATTCGGACCATGGAGGAGCTGTTCAGTCACGCTGACAATCGGGCATCTCTGCGTAAATCAAGGATGGTGGGTCTGAGGAAGAGTGATGGTGTGGATCTTGTTCCACAGGAGCCTCAGGTAACAAACATTATTGCACCAAAAATAACTTGATTTTACTGTAAAGAGTCCATTTTTGTCCGGGTTACATAAAGGGAGGGAAGTAATAAACACACATTAGAGAAGTAAAATTTAAAAGTTCCACAATGAACTTGTTCACAGTGAGGAACTGCTGACATTAAACTGGGTTTTAAACTTGTAAACGATGGTTTCGGCTTCCTCTGAAAATATCGACAGTTCTCTGGACTTGTCTCCTCACCTGCATGTGTCTGTAGAGATGGAACTGTTTTTGAGTTATTTATCTTTGCTTTGTATGTCTTTAGGTAACAATTCTGGACTCCAAGAGAAGCATGAATATTGGGATCTTCCTCAGACATTTTAAAAGGTAAAGCTGAGGCTGAAGTAGTGATAGTGACTGGAAAAAAAAAATGTGATGGGAATGACAGTCTTGTAGATCTCTGCTATGCTATATGTGTACTGCTCAATAAGAAAGAAATTGATTCTAAGTTACTATAATAAGCAATAGTGAGATTAAGCTGCTGACGTGTCAGTCAGAAATAGCTGACAGGTCATGTCCACTCTTCTAATCTTACATTATCATGAGGCCCTTTATCTTAGCTGAAAATATGGAAATTAATGGAAATACCTTTTAAAGCATCACTGGAGAGTGCTTGGTAGCAGTAGCAAAGGCTACACATTTTACTGTAACTTTGTGTCCCTTTATTAATACTTAAATGATGTTAAATGACAGAAAAAGTTTGTCTGGACATTGTATAATCTCTCTCTCTTTTGTTATTGTTGTTATTATTATTATTATTATTATTGTTATCATTATTATTTTCTCTAGTAGTTTTCTGCATGCCCTACATACCTCGTGTAGTACACTATGTAGTGCTGTTGCTATTTTGTTATGTTGTTCAAACAAAGAGAAGAACTACGAAGTCGGTCACAGCAAGACAGAATATGTGTGTGTAAATGAAAGGGAAACTGGCATAATGATGATGATGCAAAGGGTAGAGGTGAAAAAGTTTCAGGAGTTTAATACTTGGGCTCAGCTTTGAAGAGTGGAGAGTAGAAGAGAAGGTAAAGGGTAAGGGCACAAGGCTGTAGTGGGACCAGCCCCCTGGCAGAGATGGAGGTGGAAGAGGAGTTGTCCAGGTTTTCTTTGGGAGGGATGAGGATGGATAAGAATGAGCACAGCCAGGGTTAGACGTCTTGGAGATGGAGAGGCTAGATTGTGATGGTTGTACACATAAAGAAGCGTGAAGACATTGGTGGAAGGGTGCTGGAGATGGAGCTGCCAGGCAGAAGAAAAAGGGGAAGATTTCTTAATGAGGAGGAAGAGGATATAGATTTACCTGGTTTGACGGGGGATGGTTCAGGTGTCAGACTTAGATGGAAACAGATGATTCTCTGTGGTGACTCCTAAAAGATATGTGGCGTGGTGCTATAAAGCTGGGGCAAGAGACTGGGATGGGAGTCCAAAGTTACTTTGTTGTTTATTATTGGCAGGAGATTTTGAGAGCTAGATGACACTTTCTAAAAATAATTTAATAGTTCTTCACATTAAATTTGAAACTGATATTTTAACATGAAAATTAGTTACTGCCACTTTAAGATTTGCTTATATGTTAAACAGTCATGTCCATCTCATCAATTTACTCAACATTATCTTTGAAAGCTGTTTGTGTTCTATTGTTGGCTTTCATCACACCTGAACTAGCTCGTAACTCTTAGTATAGGGTCCTGATTGGCCAGACTATTTATGGATAGCTTATAACCTTGCAGTAAGATTCGTGTAACCTCAAAATATCACAAAATCCAAGTATCTTAGCGAGAAATTTATGATGTTATAGTATTTAAACTTTGCGCTTAACCCACAGTGCCATGTCTGTACCTTATCAAGACTACGTCACATTGCGACCGATGTTCACACCTCTTACTTTGAATACCAAATAGACTGTCAATGCCTGTCAATATTTAAGTACTGTAATGATGTCTGCTTTAACATGTTATAGTCAAATTGAGACTGTTATAGCTTCTGTGTTCTAGGGGCTTTTATAGCAATTTTTTAATGTAGGTTATCTACTGGACAGTGGAAACTTGTATTACAATTGACGCAATTTCCTGAAGTCTTAATGGAATGTCTGACATGCTTTGGCGATGATATTGCAGAGATAGTTCCCCTTTTTTTTTTTTTTTTAAATTTAGTTTCAAATATCAACAGAGATGATGTCATCCACCCTATGAACAGATATACAGCATCTAACCTGAGAGATGACACTACACATCTAAAACGATGCTTGACTGGAAGTTTGGTTGTCAGTTACTGTTTTCAGTGTCTGTTTTCTGAAGTTCAGTCAGGGAAAGTTGGTCCGAATCCATCTTTTAGACACAAATTTGTAGTGAGTCATGTGATGAGCTGACTCCCGTCTGTAAACGCTGCCCTGCTGATAGGAACGCTGAAGTAAAGTAACAGCCAGTCACGAGGGTGCATAATCAGAGTGGCTAATTTTGTACTTTCTGTCGCATATGAGCCTATTAAACTCTGTGATTCACTGTTGGTCCATTTTTTTTTTCTCTGTTTTGTAAAAGTTATTTTAGAGCTTAACGTAAAGTTTAAAAAACTTGCTGATTTGCACTGGGTTTCACCAATGTTCAATAAAGCTGATATTTGTAGTCCTTGGCCTCTTGTGCTGAATACTCATGTTGTATTCAACAAAAATAGTTCCAACTGTTAACTATGAGGACAATAAAGTCTATTTAGAAGTGGGATTTCCTAGTAGGAGAATAAAATGTTAGAGAAAGCATTGGTAGAACATTATTTAGTATCTTTTTTCCTTAACTTATGTGAACTATGTGGCATAATTTGCTTTTAACCACAAGTAAAAAGCAAGAAGAAAAGAGCTTCAGCTTCTGAAGAAGGTATGTGCAGGATAATTAGATTTCCTGGATGGAGCTCGTAGGTGTAAAAGGTGATTAGACTGGAATAATGCTTTTAGCTGCTTCTGTATCATACCATCTCCCTGAAAATTAGAAAAGTTCACAAAATGACAGTTTTGGGCTTCTTTTTTTTAAGTTTTTAAGGTGGTTGTCATTTCAGACACCAAAATATATTGTCTCAAGCACAGAAGAAGGTGCATGTGGTGGTAGTGCGTAGTGGTGCTTCTACCTACCGCTTCGGTTCAAGATTAGCCAATGAATTATTTAACAAGATGGATAATCTCTGAGGAGTTATGTTCGGTTTGACATTTTAAAATGCAGCTCTAATAACTTTTTCTAACAGTGGTTGTTTGTCTCCCTCTTCAGGCCTGTCACAGAGATAGTAGAGGATGTTCGTCAAGGCAACTGGCTGAGATTTGGGTCTGGGAAGCTAAAAGAGCTTTGTAAACTGCTGCCAGAGCAAAGTGAGGTAACAGCAACAACTCCATCTATTGGTTCATTTGGTTGAGCTAATGTTTTTTTCTTTTCTTTTTTTAAACACATAAAATCAGTCTAAATGTCATAATAGGTGTTAAAAACATCACTGGTGGCTCATGACAGATGAATGACATCACTGGTGGCACTCCAACAAGGCTTTTGCAGCATAAAGACAAATGAAATATGATGGGCCATCAGCAGTAGGTTTTCTTTTTATAAAATTATAATAGAATTAGTCAAAAATGTTAACACAGTAATATGCACAAATTGTAGTTTTGTTGCTGCATGAAGCCCAATCCTGCAGGAAGTTGGACATTTCCAAATTTATTATTGTGTCAGACTGAAAGAAAAGTGAAATTACTGAGCAAAGCATTCTCTCCTGATTGTCATTTCCATCTCCATTATCCATCTGCCAATGTATTCATTACCCCTCCCTCATTTCAGTCTAGGTTCTCTTACTTTATGTCCAGGACATTTAGCCCTGGCTGTACCTCTGTTGTGCTCATTCCTAATCTTATCCACCCTCATTGCTCTCAAAGAAAAACTTAACATCTTTAACTTTGCCACTTGCAGCTCTGCTTCCTGTCTCTTTGTCATTGTCACCATATCCAAGCCACACAAAAGGACTGCAAATATTTCCCTTTATCCTCACTGCAACTCTTCTAACACATATTATGCTACCCACTCTACCTGCAGTCTCTTCTTCACTTCCTGCAAAGCTCCTTGCATCCTCTTTGTTCCCATTGCATCCCCTTTCATTTACACACATTTTCTGTCATATGTTGACTAACCCTCATTCTTCTCTCTCTACACATAACTTCACCTATCCAGGTTTTCTTCCACCTGGCACCTGCTGTCACGACAGATCACAATCTCACCCTGCAAACATCATAGCCTGTGGAGTTCCTGTCTGACCTCTGTCAATCTATCCATCACCAAATTCAGGGCCAATTCTTGATCCTGTCCCACTCTCACCTGAAACCCACCCATTACACCTACTGCACACCTAACTACTGTCCTAATGACCTCATACGTGTCCTGTACCCACTCCAGACTTCCTCATGCAACATCACAGTTCCTCCCTTGGCATTCTGTTATGTGTTTTCAATTCATTTTTACCTTCATTGCTTTTCTCCATCAGCGTTCTCAAAGCAGAGGCTGCATCTGTAGTGCTCCTTCTTGGCAATCGTACCATTCTGTGTCTTCTTCTGATTCTTGATCTGATTCTACTTCTTCGTCGTCTTCATCTTTTTTCGTTGTTGTCTTCTTCTTCCTGGTGTCTTCCTCTGTTGTTGTCTTTGTCTTCATTTTCTTTATATTTCTTGTCTTTTTAGTCTTTGTGATCCTCGTCTTCGTTGTCTCCCACTTCTTTTTCTTCTTTGTCTTAGTCGTCTTTTTCCTAGTCGTCTTCTTCATGTTTTTGTTCTTCTTCTTTTTTGTGTTGTTTTTTATAATTGGTCAGGCTTAATTTAGGGTTGTACTGGTACCTAATATTTGACTGTACTGGTAATCTATTTTCTCATGTTTTTCTATGCAAAAAGGAATGATAACAGTCTCACTTTGGTTTGTTGACTCATGCACGTGTCAGGTAAAGCAGCTGCAGTCATTTAGTGGGAAGATGTCAACTTTACCTGAGGCCGACCAGTTCATGGTCCTACTTATCAAGGTGCCGGGGTGAGTCTACAGTTTTCAGACATTTGTGCAGTATTTAACGATGTGTTGTATTGCTCGGCTGAGTTATAAATGCACAAATATTTTTTTTTTACATATACTATGTTTTATTCACTGTCAGTATCCACGACTTCCAATATAATAACCCAAAAGAAAAATGTATCAGATATTTTCTTTAGGGGATCACTTGCTTCATCTTATTTTCTTTTTTCCTCACACATTTGCATCTGAATCTCCAGCTTCATGTAATGGATTGTATAAAATCACAGTAGCTGATGCAGTTAAAGGGAGATCTTATTCTTCCCTTTAGCTATGAGGAACGCCTAAAAGCGATGGTGTTGAGGGAGGAATTCTTTCCTCTCATGGAGGAGGTGAAAAACGCCATTACTATCATGACCAAAGCAGCTAATGGTAACATTTTACTCACTTTCCTCCTTCTGTCAGCTGCACACACCCAGTGCTTTTTCTGATGTCTACATTAAGGTCCTCTTTCTCTCTTCTTCTCCCCGCAGAGTTACTGGACTGCGATGACCTCCACTCAGTCATTCGGCTGGTATTAAAAGCTGGGAATTATATGAACGCTGTGGGTATTTTTCCTCCAAATCATGTGTTTGTTTTTTTTTTAAATTAGCCCCTATAATGTGTTATCTGATGCATTTAAGCTGCCCTTTGTGCTCTCTGCTATGCCTTTGTTGAAAAGATGAATGAACCATTGAAATGATTTATTCTTCAGGGTGGTTACAGCGCCAACGCCATTGGCTTCAGGATGTCTTCCCTGCTAAAGCTGGCAGACACCAAGGCCAACAAGCCTGGCATGAACCTCATGCACTATGTTGCTAAGGTGAGGAGGAACACGGAGATAGGCAGATAGTTTTCACTCTGACTCCATGTTATGTGACTTCACAATTTTCAGCAAAGTTAAATCAAATCAACTGAACTTTGCAAATTATGCCAAATTTCCAAGAACTCAAGCCTTTATTTTTTCTGAAACCATATGATGTTGATGACCGATAACCATCACGGACTCAGTTATGTAACTGGCACATTCTCCAGCTTCGTATTTGTTGTTCCTCCCCCTTTTACTTCCTCCCTCAGCAAGCAGAAGACATCGACGCCGAGCTGCTGACTTTTCCCAGCCAGCTTGATCATATCGGAACGGCATCAAGGTGACTGTCACATGAACATGTTTTGCTCCGTAATTTCTCTTTTTTTTCCCAGTCTGACACTGACTCTGGTTGGTTTTTAAACATGCACAGTTCCAGTTCTTTCATGTCATCTCCAAATGTTACCACAGAATATGCAAAGAAGAGGTAATCGCAGACTTTGAGGTGGAAGTCAACAAGATTAAGGAAGTGAAAATGTTCAGCAGCAAACAGCCTAGCCTCTTGCAACAGATGGAGATGTTTTTTTTGGTAAAATTTCTCATCTTATTGGTTCAGATTTGCTAAATAGTTAACTCCTGCAGTTTGAAACCCATTGTTATTTATGTTTTTATGTATTTTCTTGGTCTCAGAGGGCTGAGGCCAAGCTTGCAGATGTGGAAACGTCCCTCCATGAGCTGAATGCTCTGAGCCATGCTGTTGCTGAGTATTTCTGTGAGGACCCAGCGACTTTCAAACTGGAGGAGTGCTGCTCCATCTTTCACTCATTTTGCAAGAGGTTTGACAAAGCTGTCCAGGTAAGAATATAAATAGCTCAGAATAAGAATCGTATTTGCTCTTGGTGCATATTAGAAATATTTTTACAAATCTTTCTTGACCTCTTTAGAACTTTTATTATCTTTACTTGAAAGTATTTCTTCCGCATCATTGCATCTTTTTCAAATGTGTCTTGTTTACGTGGCTCCAGGAGAACCGAGAGCGAGAGGCAACAGAACAGAGGCACAAACGGAAGGAGAGCATGCGCATTGCGGCCAAACGGCGCTCCACAGGATCCTGCACAGCTCTTGACCCTAACAGCGACTCCACGTGCTTGGAGTCGGCCCTGCACAACCTTCTGTCCACTGTCCCAGACGGTTTAAGCAGAAGCAGAAGGAACTTGTTGCCCCCAGTTGAAGGTTCCCTTGCCGAATCTGCTTCCCAGACTTCGGAGAAAGCAGCAGCAGCAGCGCCCCGTACTAGCCGAGAAAGCCCTGAGAAGAAACAGCTGAAGTTGCAGAAAGCAGAGAAGGGAGTGACAAAACTGGAAAGCAAAGAAGTCGATCAGATTCAGGAGACGGCTCGGAAGGTGCATTCCTATCAAAAGAGCAAAGGCAGCCTTGATGGTGACAGAGTTTCAGGCAGTTGTCGTTCAGAGAACAAACAAGATGCATCTTCTACCCCAAGTACTCCTCAGCCGAGAACCAGAGACTTTTTCTTCGCCAACAACGGGGAGTTGGGCTCCCCGTGGACTATTCTGAGCCCTATTACTTGCCCCAGAAGGAACAACCCATTGCGAAACAGAGTAACCCGCCAGCAAAGAACATCATCGACATCTAACGGAGACGACCTTGATGATGCAGTCTGGGAGAGCAATGACAACAACCCTCTACCTAGAAGCTGCAGTCGGAGCAGACTATCAGCTCTGTCTGAAGGCTCGGCCTCTCTCCCCGAGGGCTTCCATCAGAGAGCTCCGTCGCGGGGTCCGATCACCAGGTCCGCTTCCGTGAATGAAACTGGCTTCCGACTGGGAGACTTGTTCCAGAGAAGCATATCTCACAGGTCTTGCTCCTCCAGCTCAAGAGCGACGAATATGAGAGAAGACGGAAGTGACAGTAAGTCAGGGAGCTGCGTTGAGAGTCCAGAGAGCACTTCTGGATTTATCTCCTTCTTCAGACGTATCGGAGGCAGAAGTAAGCCTGGTGATTTAGAGGAAGAACACTTTAAAAAATCGAACACTTGATTAATATTTTTTACTTTAATAGAGATCATGCTTTTTCATTTTTTTTGTGTATTTCAAATTGCTAGAATGTGTTTGTCATTTATGTTGTTTGTCTTTTTTAGCTGTCATATTTTTACCCTCCAGTGGAAACAAGGCAATTGTGGACTTGCTTTGAACTGTGAGGGTTTTGATTTTTTGGTGCTCAAAGTACATCCCAAGGTTTCAAGCTCCGTCTTTTGTTTTTCTTGTGTTTTCTTGTACACAATAAAAGGTAATACTCAACCTTTTTTATCACTTTATTTCTAGTATTGATTACCACTGTTTCTCAGGCTGAAATGTCCTTCTCATGTCACGAAATCCTCAAATCTGACAGGGCATCTGACATCTGACATCTCCTTAGGCGCACATGCTCACATTCCACTACTTGCCTTTCACTTCATCTATTATTTCTTCTGTCTGTCATTAAAGCGAGACCGTTACATAAGTAGCACAGGATTCTTTTTTTTTTTTTTTTTTTTTTTAACTTTAAGCCACCCTAGAAAACCACAAGTATGAATGAGAGCAAGGATCTGGTAAATATCTAGTTATTTTCCAATCTTGAAGCTGATGCTGCTACAAGTGAAAACCTTCTAATAAGCATGCTGCTGATGAGGTCATACCACCCTGGTTTCTTTGAGGCTGAGATTTTGCATAAAAAGAAAAAAAGAGGTATTCAACTGTTACTTGGGCAACATGGTTTGTTTACAGTAATTTCATTAGTACTCTCACAGTGTAATAATACTCCTTGAACAAACAGCTTAATGCAGGCCCCTCTCTGGCTGTTCTGTTGTCCTCCTACATTCATGTCCCCACTGGCGAGTGCTCAGCGGGGACTTTTGCAGTTGCTTGGCATTTCAAATAAAGGGGCAAAATAAATGGAATGGGAAAAAGGGGAGTTTTCTTGTGTTTTTATAAATGAAAGAATGAGGATAAGGAATCTATTGTTTTGCCTCGAAACACAAGCTCTTCTTCACCGTAAGAAACGGTCTAAACCTACAGCGAAACCCTGTTCTCAAACTGAAATAACAGCAGCCGAGCACTACGTCAGCAGCAACTGATCCGTTTAAAGTAAAATGAGACCTCCAGAACACAATCAGGCCGTTGTAGTAGAAAAAAAAAAAGAAATTAATGCAGCCTGGGAGAATCTCATGTGAGTCAACTCCTTTAGGACTGGAGGTGACCTGCTGCCTGAGCCAAGTTTTAATCTTAATCAGGGCATTGCAGATGAACCTTGTGTTCACAGTTTAGTGCATCTGAGTGAAAGATGAGAATCAAGCATAAATGGAGAGGGGAAAGGAGGTGGAGAAACTTGGACCAAGAAGTGAGAGAGGGAGGGAGACTTGCAAGTCATATTGTACTGAGGCATTTAAGCTGAGAGGAAGCCAGATGAGGTAGAAAGACGCTGGATGGGGATGTGCAGGACCACTATGGCTGAAGAGAGCTGGACTTGAAGGAATAAAAAACCTGGACTTTTTTATGCAGGGATTGGCAACTCGAGGAAAAAGGTACATTACCAGTAGAATATCTTTGAAGACTGCATAACAATAGTTGTCAAATACATTGCCATACTCTAAGAGAAATACTTGTGATTTTGCTTTATAAACTCATCATATTGTAAGAGGTCCTACTGAAAATGAACTTGCAGCTCTTCGGCAATGTCACAGAAGCAGTATGTGGGGTTTGTGATGTTTGCTTAGGTAACTTAATCCACCACAGTAGCTGTGGGAATCAAAATATTTACAAGCGTTGTACAGTCATTAGATTTGTGGCTAGAAACAAAAAGCATGGAGAATCCATTTTTCATGCACTGAAATATGTTTCTATATTTGTATCGTAGACAAATCTCAGTAAAAGAAGTAGGAATGTAGAACCCTTTGATTGCTCAAGTCTCACGTAGTAACCACGAACAACAAATCTATTCACAAAGTAAGGAAAGAACGGGTAAAATTTTTATCATATTTGATCCTATTTGATTTTATCTCCTTTTTCATTATGCATTTTACCTGGCATGTTTTTATGTATTTTTCTGTACATAAATTTGGTGCAGTGTGGTTTTTTTTAAAGTGCACTATAAATAAAGGATTAAAAAATAAAATTTATGCTAACACTTATAAATGAAGTAGTAAATTGAAATCAAACACAAATCAAATCGTGTGTGTGCATATATATATATCTATATATATATATATGTATATATGTATATATATGTGTATATATATGTGTATATATGTGTATATATATATGTATGTATGTATATGTATATATGTATATATGAATTTTTCTAAGTAAATGAATCAAATAATATGGAAGAGGTTGTTTCTCACAAAATCTGTACAGTGACCCCGACGTGATTTGAACACGCAACCTTCTGATCTGGAGTCAGACGCGCTACCGTTGCGCCACGAGGTCTTATGACGTTATGTATCTGGTCACTTATTCAAACAATGTGACTTGTCTGAACACAGCTAATATTAACTTCCCGGCAACAGCTTTTTAACATTTCTTTCTTTCCACCAAGAGGTTTTGCTCGTGACTTTCCGTTTCCGCGCGCCACGGGGACGGCGTTCCCATCACTTCATCTTATTTAAAACTGCAGCAGAGAAGGAGATCATAGAGGTGTCATTTTAGCGACAGCACATTTACAGGGGTCGAAGCAGGCCACTCCACCCGTTTCCGTGGGTCTATATCTGGTGTAATGCGGGAGATATTTTACGCAAGTTTGCCCACAGAAAGTCACTAGATGGTGCCCTTCATCCGAGGTTCTACTTGCGCTTCCCTTCAGTGCAGAACTACACAAACCCATAAAAAGAGGTGTCATTAAAAAACAAAATGTTTTCCACTTTCACATTATGTATGTATGTATACACTAATAAAAGGATCAAAACAAAAATACAATTACCACAAACCCTCTGCATTTCCGCCATACTGTATGCTGTAAATACATGTTTTAAAATACATAAGATTGTTTTGCAGGAATTTCTATTTGCTAATTCCACCTGTTCTTTCAGGGAATCTGGGACAATCTGAGACAGCCAAGACTAAATCAACTTTCGTTAACGCCCAGGCAGTTTGTTGCAAAATGGACGGGTAAGAGCACACAAGAATTCACATCACTGAGTTTCATGAGCTCACATTTTGCATTTTAAGTTAGCTGGATATGAACGTTGCATCACTCAAGTGTGTGTCCTTCAAAATTGTCACTGCGTATTTTTTTAATCTTGGGGACCAGTTGTCATTTGTGTAACAAGAAATAGTCATTGTAAACTAACCTAGAAGGTAAAGTCTCTCATTTTGCTTGTGGGGCCTCCCTGTTCCAGCTGAAGCCCGTCAGATTGGGATGCACATTGTTCTCCATCTTGTCAGTGTTGACCATTCATTCAAAGGTTTTGGCATCCAAATAAATTTTAGATGTCATAACTCTTACAAAGAAACGCCCCTTGTGCTTGCTCCTTCCTCTGCGAAGCTGCATAAAACTTTAAAATGGATGTCCTCAAAGCAGATAGTTCTGACAGTTCAGGAGTAGATGCAAGCTGGTCCAGTATTCTTTTTTAGCTGTGGTCTTGCACTGTGTTGTTGAAAAATTACTGGAGATTCCTGTCAAGATATTATCTTGAAGGCAGGATATTTTGCTCTAAAATCTCTAATGCATTGATGTCTGCACCCTCTATCGTCACAGGCCCTCACTTTTTGATTTGTTGCTGATAACAGCCTGGATAGTCCTAGTTGTCTTTGGTCCAGAGCAGAATATCCAGACTTCAAATTCATCTGACCATAATCCCCCATTCCACCATGTGATGCTCCATGCCAGATGTCTCTGAGCCTGAAGGAGTCAATACATACTAACATTAAACTGGACTCAAGTGTAAATTGTATTGTAGTGTATTGTATTGTAGTGATTTTAAATGTTTTCTAAAGTAATCTCTTGCCCAAGTGGTTCTATCAGCTTTTGAGGAAGGACAACTGACCAGAGATCAGAGATGAAGGATGTCCATCTTGGGATTACATCACTGACATTCCTTCACATTCCTTGAACTTGAAAAGTTTAAGATAGATAGATGTTATGCTATTACAGCTAGAACCATATTTAAGAGGTTATGTATCATAAAATTAACTAATAATAATGAACCTGTCAGAGTTTTTTTGAAGGAATCACATTGATATTTTGATCTGTATGAAAAGAAATATGTAAATACCTAGTTTTTGTGGAGTCCTGGGCCCATCTTTGCTCTTCAGAGACTCAGCTTTCATGGACACAGCCTTTGTAGCAAATCATCATTACAGTCACCTTAGGACATCAACTTGTTGTAATCACAAGTTGTGTTTTCATAATCTGAGTACTAGACCTTAATTGCGGCCTATCCATCTTTTCTGGGATGTGTTGCAGGTTTGATATAAGGAATGGATGTCTATTAAGAAATGAAATTTAGGTTTATACTGTCTGCAGCAAGTCAGAAGTCTCTCCTTTGCTGTTCTAAATTAACTGCAAAGCAAAGCTTGTGTAAATTTTTAATCAATTCCACACAAAATGCCTTTTCACATCTTTTAAAAAATAGTTTGTCTGCACCCAAAGGTTTATCTACATATTTTTTTTTTCTAATGCAAATACACAAAGAAAAGCCTTTGTGAATTGCAGATCAGGAATGAGAAGCCAACTGGACTGTTTCAGACAGACAGGAAGGGCAGCCATCTGCGTGCTCTGCTACACTGGATGCAGTCTCTATGGCAACATGGTGCTCCTGCAGAAAATCATAGGAAGACGGTTTGCACCCCACCCCCATGTGCATGCACGCAGGCGCTTCACACACACTTGCAAGAAGGGCAACATTGCTCATGTGCTCATATTTCAGTTGTCCACACACATTCATGCCCAGGAAACTTTATCACTTCAGTTTTCCTAAATTGTACTACATTTCAGTTGCATCCTAAATGCTATTATTTTCTGCACAGCTCAAAACAGTTTGAGCTGACCCTAAAAAGAAAAGAAATATGGTATTCTTGATAAGAACTTTAGCATTTCTGTCTGATGTTTTTAATTTTGCAACGGGTTCATCAGTTTAAGCTCTACACTTGTCACGCCTTCAAGTCATTAGATCTAAGAGTTCCCAGCAGGATTTGATGATTTATCTCTGCTCCTCCTCTCAGCCTTCCTTTACAGCCCTGCTTGTGAGAGAATTAGATCTAGTGTTTATGACACCAGGCGATAGTCTCATATGAATCATCTCCTATTTTCTCTGATAGTTGGGGTATTTCTCATTCTCCCCACACAAGCAATCAAATAAGAGCGACAAGAGAGGGAAAGGGGAGAGATAGAGATAGGGCAGAATCTGAAAAAACATTCTGTCCCTTTGTTGCCATCTCTCCTTCACTCAGCTCATCTCTTACACTATTGGACGATCAAGCCCCCTCCCATTTTCACACCAGCCATTCAGCTTGTACAAACCCTCTGCATCTTTTGCCTCCCTCTCCTTCTCAGTCGCTTTCCCTGCTGCTAGCACACACATACATCCACTAAAGCCAGTATCCCCACTCCCATACTCCCGCCCTCTCCACTCATACACACACCCTGTGCCTGTCTCTCTTTATCCTCTCTGTGTGAGGTGCTTTTTCTTTTCTTTTCTTTTCTTTTTTTTTTTTTTTTTTTGCTTTGGCAATGTCAGGTTTGGTGGACGGATACCGCTCCCTCCGGAGGAGAGCACACTGAAACTTCCTCTCTTTCTTCTGTCAGGGATCCACTGTAAGTAAATATTTCCCTCTGACACCCACTCTCATCCTTTTCATGCCAACCCCACTCGTATGTGTCAGCTCTTATTTGTATGAGCCACTCTATTACCTCTCTCTCTCTCTCTCCTTGATAAAAGGTGCCCGCCTTTCCTCCCCTCATCTTTTCCTTCCACTCCATCACTCTTTCTTTTCCCCTCTACCTCCCACTGGTGGATGTACACACCCTACAGTATGTTGTCTGTATGCAAAATAATGCTGCAGGCCATTTGCTGGCCTTTGATAGGTTTAAACCATGCGTTATGGCATAAATCTATTTTGTTGTTTATGGATAAAACACACTGTTAGGCTGATCACACTATTGCAGATGAGTGGAGAGATGAGGTGCAGTAATCTGTGCAGGATAGGTATCTGGGGATACTCGGCATGATCGCAGACTATACTACACTTCAAATGATATTTGTAACTTAATGCAGCATGTTGTTCTTTACTTTTTAATAGTTTGCATGAATGATCAAACACGTCATATATTTTCCATGAGCATGCACCAGTTGAACCTTATTCCTATTTGCATAATAAATAATAGAAGTAGTAGTAACAATGCATGGATATCAGTTTTATAGTAAGATTAAGTTCTCATTTAAGTTCATCTTTGCTAAATTTAAGCTGAAAATAAGATCTACAAAACTCTAATATGAAACAGCCAATGCTGATGTGAACAGGACCTCATTTTGTCGTCAAGCAGAATCTATTATTAGAACGATACAGTAGAAGAGGGACCTAATATGCAGGTGGCTACATCAGAGGACTCTTTTACATCTATGTGCGGAAAGGCTGAGATGTAAAACAAGGATGTTTTTGTAAAAGTTGTAACGGTGATCTGGGGGGGACGTCTAATTCGTGTGGAGGGAGTCAGACACTGGAATGTCCAGCTGGCATGGGAGGAATGTCACCAGAGCTGCATGGCAGGGGTGCGAGTCAAGCGAAGATAAATGTAAACTTAACTGTGAAGTATAACAAATGCTTGCCAATTTTGTTAATGAGTGTGTTTCTCCTATATTCACCTCTCTGGTGTTGATGGTGTCTCTGCTAGACATGCACCTGCTTAATCTGATGTCCACTCAGACATACAAATGAGATTCCTTTTATGACACCTCATACACACACATACTGTTTATTTCACTTGTCTCTTAATAAACAAACTAACCTGCACTTGTCGTTTCACATCCAGTGGGGGCGGCTCATGTCACTAATGTCAAGACATCAGCTCTAATAGCCTTGTTAATTGTGACAACTGTATCCTGTGTATTGTCTTCCTTGCAGACCTGATCTGCTCTGAAAGGTGATTGGGTTGCCATGGGCAACAGGCTGTGCATTCCTCCACCACTCTACCTTGTCTTGCACATTTGTGTCTAAAGTGATGCTTCTGCATCTGAAATGCAGAAAAGGACATTGTTTTAAATCTCTGTTTTGGCACACAACCAAAGAAGTATAGATTTAAAACTTATTGAATACGGCTTTTAACTTTGTTAAGTCTGCAGAAGAGAATCTCTTTGAGTTAGGTTTAAGTACTAATCAAGTTCTTGTGAGGGATGTAAAAACCTCAACTGGGAATTTCATGCATCTGTTCGGGTTAATTGATATCACCCCATGCAATAAAAAAAATTATAGCTTGTGAAACTTTAATTACTTTTCCCTTCATTTTAGTTTTTAAAGTTCCAGTCGTTTATTTCCAACTTTTCAATCAGATGCCACTTTTCCCCTTGCTCTGTGTGTCACAGGTGGAGTGGTGAATCATTGTCTCTGTGTAAATTGTAGTAGATGGAAGCAGTTGAAGTATTTTAAGGTGATTTTATAGACATTTTAGAAATGCTTTCTTTCTCTTTTAGAAACGTTTACAAAAAAGCCCTAAATCTAATTGCAAAACAGTTATCACTTGCAGTTCAAAAAAGGCACAGTTTTGCATAAAACAATATGCCTTTTTGATCCCTCTTGGTTTATTTCTTGTTTGCTTGAAGGATAAGTGTGTTTTAGTGTTTAGACACAGTTATGGATGGTATGTAATTGTGGCATGACGTGTCACTGCATGTTTATGCTTTGGGATTGGATGCTCAGGTTTTACACAATATTCCCAGCTTTACTTACGTTACACTGTCAGGAGAGAGTCAGGGGAGAGTCATGTAGTGACTGAGAGAGATGCGGTCACGTCATGTTGGATATATTTAGACAGGACCCTCCGGGGGGCTTCGGCTATAGTACTGAGCATATTGTGAGAGTTCTTGAGTAGTTTACATAACATCAGTAGATAAAACTGCTACAACAGTTTCAGTAGTTTTGCCAGTTTAACATTTAGTTATTATTATTGTCCAAGAGGAAAAAATATATTTATCAATTATCAGAGTCTTTTCACTGAATAATGAAAAAGGGTTAAAACATCTTATAATCTATAAACCCTGGAGCTCAGATTACACATAGTTATATAAAATTAGTAACTTTAAATAGGAACATGCTCACTGAATATGTTGTTATTGTGACCAAAATATATCCAAAGTTACGATTACAAAGGTTCACTGGAGAGGTTATTACATTATTCCATATGAATCTGCAGGAGAATTGATTAGTTGCATTTGCTACGCTGGTAACAAATGCACTCTTGATGCTTCTACGTCCAAAGCATCTGGACAGTAAAGAATGTCTGCTTTCATTTGCACTCAAAGCTGCTGTTAAAACATGACAAAAGGGCTTTTCCTTTGTGGTTCTACACAATTTATCAAACCAAGAAATGACTGGTTGATACCGAGGCAACAATTTGAAATAAAAGATATCATGGATTAGCCACAATTTGGGTAACTATATGATATGCCATGAATTTGATGTAATGGTGTGGGTGAAGGTTAGATGGGCACAAATGCTACAGATTTATGCAGACTTTTTTACATGCAAAAATAGTCATGTTAAATACATAAAACATAGAATATATTTTTAAAAAAAGAAAAAAAAACAGCATGCCTGTCATATTGTACAAACAGCCAAGAAAAGACAAGAAACCCCTTTTAAGGACCCTCTGATTGATTTTTGGATGTGTCTTTATGGGAAATTCCACTTTGTTGACTTTGCATGTTTTCTTTTTCAACTGACATCATGCTGTGGTAATGGCGTGCCAAAAAAGCTGTGTGCACCTGTGTGTCTGCGTTCGTTTATGTGCATTTGCATGCCTGAGTGTGAGCTGTGACTTAATATGTTGCTACAGGCGGTTCCTGTGACACATTCCTGCACAGCTTGGCTCAGATCAGACCAGCTGATAATTTTAGCAGCGCTTATGCCAGTCAGTCCTGCTGTGTGTGGACGGAGAAGAGAAGGTACCCCTCACCAGAGGACTTCTCATAACAGAATCATTTGTTGCAAGAAATGTTGGTCAGCATATATGTCCTCCTTTTTTTCTGCATTGCTGTCACAGTAGCACGGTGGTGGTAACTGCATGAACAAACGAGCAGCCTTCTTTTTCTTCTTTTAACACAATTACAATTCAGTGCAATCCAGATGTTAAAAATGCATTCACAAATCCTTGCATCAGAGGACATTAGACAGGTATTCAAGTCATGATTTGACCATATGGAGACATTTTACATGGTCATTTTTTGTCATTTTGTTCCTGCTTGTGTGACAGTCCTACTGTTGCTGTCTTGGTTGATGTGCAGAAGGCAAAAGGTGTGCAAATGATAAATATTCTCAGCTGTCAGCATGACAAACAAATAGTAAACAGTTCCTTGTAATACCCTTAACTTAATGAGTTTTCATCATATTCAAAATCTGTTATGCATGTTGATGACTCAATTATGTAATACTGAAAATGAGCAGCATGAGAAAATGTGTTCAAGAGGACATTCCCTTGTTGTGTTGTTTGGGGCTTGTGAGGAATTAAACCCATGGCTAAATAGCTTTGTTCATGGGGTGGATTTGGTGTTTTTTTGTTTTTTTTTAAACATATGTTTGACTCTTACATAA
Source organism: Zenarchopterus dispar (assembly GCA_028564865.1). NCBI lineage: Eukaryota > Metazoa > Chordata > Actinopteri > Beloniformes > Zenarchopteridae > Zenarchopterus > Zenarchopterus dispar. Next base: position 4,508,821 of record JAOWBL010000006.1, on the reverse strand, counting down.
ACCACACTTTTGACCTTCTTTATCTGAAAGCTTCCATATGATGCTTGGAAGATGCAAATGTCAACAATGAAAGCATCCAGATGGTGATGAATATCTAAACGTCTCATGTACCCTAAGGTCTGAGGAATCTCTAGTATTAATGTTCGAGCAAATTGAAAAAATCAATTCTTCCTTTAGCTGTTGATTTTATTTTTTATTGCTCTTTTTTGTGATAGAACTAGGTGTTTGTGTTGTTTTATGTTAGCCCGGGGCTTCTATTCCAACAGTTATTTAAAGAACAAATTATTTCAGGATCAGATCCTTCACCCTGTGGCACATGCTCCTCTTTCACTGAAATAATTTTCTGCACTGGGAAAGGGATGGGGGATGGGATGTGGTGGGGGTGGAGGGTCTCGTAGAGTAAATTAAGAAGAGGAAAAAATCATTGTGTCATCCAGCTACTATTCCTTGTGAATTTATTTAACCTCAAAATGTGTATGTGTTCTCTTTCTAATGCAGTCTTATATAACTGCAGTCAACCTCTTGTTTTTTGATGTTCCATGTGAAACTCCAGGATTTTTACAGTCAAGTGAGTTTGTTTGATGTTCATTATACAGTTCAAGTGACAACAGAAAGAAAGTAAAATAACAAGCACTGAATTACAGAGTCATTATGTAAGGTTACTGAGGAGGAGTAGCAATGGCATATCTGAAGAAACGTCTGAGCAAAGACATTCCAGCATCTAATCACTGTATTGCTTGGAATGAGTGTAACACTGTTTCCATTTTATGACTTCTGAATTTTGTATCACTTGGAAAGAACTGCATTCCAGCTGTATATTATAGTTTGACAAACGTCATCTGAATTGTAATGAGATGACAGTCATAACCCCACAGACTGATTTAGATAAGAAGTCCAGGGTGTACCCTGCCTTCCACCAGAAGAGAGGTGGGATAGGCTCCAGTAGACCCCCATAACCCTGAAATAAGAATAAGTGGATAATGGACAGATGGAAGGATGTTCTTTTCCTTGTGAGAATAATTATCCATATAATTTTAGTCATTTATGAAATTAAACTGCTTTCCCAAAGTCCATTGTGTGGTACCTACAGGTTGAAACCACCACCCCAGAGTACTTTAGTTAAACTGAAATCTGCAGACCTTTCCAGACTTGTCTTTTCTGAGTTTCTTCTTAACAACATGTTCTGGGAGTAATTGAACAGCTTTATGGCACTAACAGTTCTTAATTATACTGTTGGTAATAACTGCTTGAAACAGAGATTTTTGGATCATTTGGGATCGCTCTGCAGCACTTGGAATTGTTTTAACCTCTGGGTAGCAGTGTTTTTGTTATTCCCAGACAACTTTGTTATTTTTGTAATCTTCAAAAACAAACCAGTGACTCACATTTCACAGTGACACCATCTCTGCATAATTCAGGTCATATGGACACAGAAAATTGAGATGAAGAACTCGTTTAGAACCAGCGAATGGGTAATGACTGTATTTTTTTTTATGTAACTATATAAAAATTACTTTTTTCTGCTGTTGTTGCTCACAAACCTCAGACATTTTTGAATAAAAAACAATTAAAAAAAGAAAATGAAGTCACATTGATTTAACAATAAATTAAATAACTTGCTTACAATTCAGGGATACCAGTAATTCTCATCATGATTGCACTTTGCAGGATTTGCAAGACAGATGTTGTTTATAAGGCTGTTTTTTTTTTTTTTTAGTTGAATGTCTCAGCAACAGATGCATTATGTGTAGTTAAGACAATAATGACATCAGGGTTAATATTCCTGCTCTTTAACTGATTATCTAACAATACACAGAGTGTAGAAAATACAAGAATAAATAACATTTCAGCAAACAGGGGTGGGATTTAATAAGATTATATCAATACTAATGACGTCAAATCTGTTTATACATCTGAATCTGTAAAAATTCCATCATCAGTTCTAGACTGAGATTCATTGAGGAAAGACGTACACTTACGCAAGTTTTTAGCCTCAACAAAACTGCTTCATGGTCTCAGATTTCAAAACGAGCTGTGCCAGCAGGTCAGCAGCGTAACGTCTCTGTAGGTTCTGTTCTGTCCACTTCAACTGCAACTAAAAAGTAGCTACTCACTTCTGAGAGTCTGCAGCTCACAGCATGTCAAAATAAATGTCTTACCTCGCGTCTTACGTCTATGAGCGGTTTCAGCGTTCATGAGGGAACTGATTAGTTAAGAGGAGTGCGGTTCCAAAGCTTCATGAAATCTGGCCTGTTGTGAAACTGGTTTTCAATTACCACCTCTATGAGCAAAACCTACTCTGGTACAGGTGTGTTTGAGTGACTCTCCCCCAGCCCCATGTATGTTTGGTGTGATACTGTATTTGACAGTTGTGGGAAGTGGAACCCTCAACACAAAATTTACACTCACACACCTGCTTTGCCTAAGGGGAAGCTGGGATATAAAGACAGCTGGCTAACTGACACTTCGTTTGAAAGACAGGTATTTCAGTTGATGCTTTCTTTCAAATGAAATAGCAGTTGGATATACAGTATATTCAACCCTCAAGTTCTTTGCACGAACGCTAGCTTTTTTTTCATTTCACCTTGAATGACAACACACTCTAATGTAACTTGTTTTTTTAGCTGTACCTAAAGTCCAAACAGGCATTTAAATATGCTGCTTCCTACACTTGGGATCTGCTCTCATTACATTATTTTAAACATAAATCAGATATTCTACATCTGGCATCCGCCATCATTCATCATTACCATGACTTTTGAGACCTCTAAAGGTCTGAAATGAATGGCAAGTTTAGGCCTTTATATATAATCTTTGATGGCAATGATGTGGTATGTTGTTTATGTACATATTTCATGTTCATTAATGTTTATAATGTTTACTGAGCTCTTGTGCCTTTCTTGGCATTCTTGAAAAAGAGATTTTAAATCTCAAAAGTTTCTTTCCCTGGTTAAATGAAGGTTAATAATAATAGTAACTATATAACTAATGAATCATGTACTTCCTTATTTAACAGACCAAGACAATTGACATGTGCTGGCATGTTCTCTTCTGTCACTATAGTAATGACAGCCATGCATATTGACTAACTTTACTTTCTAAAACTGATCATGATCACACATGCTGGCAGGTATTTACAGTCACCGTAACCTTGTCAAAATGGAGACAAAGCATGAAGATGTAATTACTCCTTTTAGAGCACACAAGTGAGATGGTGCTCATAAATCATAGCATATATTAAAGAGTCAGACTCGTGTAAATGTTTTGAGAGTAACTCCTTCTTGGTGTTTGAATCATTTCTATGCTGAATATATGAGGATGCTCGAGCTTGTTCAAAGTGTGTGTGTGCCGTTCAGGGCACGTGCCTGCCAGTGATGTGAAGTGGATGAGAACTGATAGCTCTATATATAGAAATAGATGTATGTGGAGGCTTAACAGCGGTCTGTGAAGGAGAGTGGAAGTTTACTCAGCATGCTAATGAGGGTTGAATGGCCGCCTATGTGCTGTGGGTGTGCTTTCCTGGCATCTGTGTCTTTATGAGAAAAAAAATTAAAGATTTAAATGCACAGAGTGATGTCTGTGTCTTTGCATGTCACTGGTTTAATATGAGCAGCGATAGGGTTGGGGGTGGGGAGGGGGTATAGTATGACTCAGACTGGAACAGCTGACTGTGTGTGTGTGAGAGAGAGAGAGGAATGGTGTTCAGCTCAGAGCTGTCAAACTCTAACAGCGTCATGGTAGCTTACAACTTCTCATGCTCTTTTGCACAAGAGCCCTGGCTGATGAATGCAAGTGTATATGTATGTAACTATACCTTATATAGTCTCCACTCTCTGTGCGTTTCTCCTCATTATATTATCTTTTTTTCTTATTTTGGTCTCAAGTTCCTTTTCATTGATTTCATTTATATCTTCATCAGTCCTCTAAATGGTACTTTGTGCATACTGCAGGCTGGAGAAGCACCAGAGGTCTGTAAATAGAGGCATCGCTAAAAACAAATATAAAATATGAAAGGTGGAATTTTATGACAACATAATAGTCATTTCTTGCTGGTTTTGCCTTTTGGATTTTAACCCATAAGGACCCATGGCGACTCAGGTGTCAAGCTGCCTTTAAATGTCATGGGGAGTTCCTCACACATATAAACCACTTTGTCTGTGTTTTGCACCCCATAGTATTTTTTTGCAAGAAGAAATGGGTCTGGGTTCTTATGAATTAAAGATAATATCATTGTTTCACTCTTTTTATCCAGAAATGGTCAACAACCAAAAAACTGTGTGGTTGTTGGAATTACACAAAGCACACAAGTGACAGCAGCAGTGAGTTAATGCCAAAGCGGTGAAAAGCAATAATAATAAAAAAAGACAAAATTTTTCTTTAAAATTTTAACTGCGTTAATATGCATGTGCAAGCTTCCCACTCTTACATCTATTACAGCATCAGTGTGACACTTCTCTGGCAAGAATCGCTGCTTATAAATGGTTTTTGCAGCAGCCAAGAATCATTCAGTTCTTGTTCGGGGGCTTTTCTGCTGTTCTTTCTCCTGCACACTCTTCATTAGGGTGAACTGTATTGTTAAAGCTGTGACAAAGCCTTCAGTAAACAGTTTGTGACATTGTCCTTTGTGGATTTTGAGGTTGTTTAAAATCATTGTCCTGTGGTACGCCACAGCTTCTTCATATTTGTCTTTTTGTAGATATTCCCTTTGGATTTTGATGATATTCATTGTCCATTTGCAATTGTTCTGTGAGTCATGGTTTAAAATAGAAGTCCAAAGCAAGTTTGATCCACTTATGCACTTAGAATATGGAAGTAATTTCTTTTTAGGAACTTCTGCATCATCATTTTGCCCATTGTAGCAAAAAATTATATTTAAACTTTACCTGATACATTCATTTTGTTTTGCTGTTCATTAACAAACATAATTTGGTTAGGTATCAGGTGAGAATACAGGAAGAGTTTTCACCTGATGATTTTTCCTTGTTCATGCACCTGTGTATGATAAAAAAGTGCACCAACATTTGAGTTTAAGTCTTCTAGATGATCTTTTATATTCCAACAAGGGTTGAATGTCATATGGCCTTTGCTTCCTTTGCAGCATTGAGTCATTTTCACAGCATCAGGCAGTTGTCCATCTTAAGTTTTATGACCAGAAATGAGGTATTTTAGCTTGACTGACTTTACTCGTGATATCTTAAGATGCTAAAAAAAAATGTCTATTTTGGTCAAATCTGTCCAAACATTCTCGTTTCAAATGCTACTGAAACAGTAGGCAAATAAGCTTAGACAACCTGCAAGTGACAGCAACAGGACTGGGTCCCAGCGGCACTCCGCTACTTCTTGTTTCAGCTCCAGCAGCATTCATTTGGGATATTGTTAGATGGTGGCCCGGTTATTTAACTTGAAAGGGTCCTGAAATGATCTGAGGTGAACATCAATCACCCAGAGAACTCATCACAAGAGATAGAAGCCAGTGAGCTAAAGGGAGCCCAGCTAGCCACCCCTGGACAGTCGTTGTGAGCAGACTTTAACCAGGGGTGATGGGTAGAAGATTGCTGCTTCAGTCTCCCCTCTTAAGCTTTGCCCCTGAATCCTTCCAAGCCAACCAAAACCTGGTTATAGCTGTCTCTTACCACAAGCAGAAGCATAACGAAGGATGTAACCTTTAAAATAGGAATGAGTGTGCTCACTTTTTATTTGCAGCTCAGAATCAAGTCAAGACAGTGCAAAGAGCTCATCACCTAAAGTGATGACAGTTATCCTTTGGCCATAGTCAGTCATCAAACAAGAAACCACACCCCTATTTATGCATACATTTGTTGGTTAATAAAATTTAACAGGATAAGTTACATAAAAATTTACTCCTACAGTTGTCATGGATGTGAAATTTAGCTATGGAGACAAAAACAGTTTCCTTTTTTATTATTTTTATTTATTTATTTATTTTTTCTTAACCAGGCTGTGAATATGGTTATTAATGCAGCAAAGTTAGACATTTTAACATCGGGTCAGTAGAAAATGATTTTTTTTCCTGCCAGTTCCCAGTGGTCAGTGGAGTAATTGCAGCTTTCTTGTATTGCGTCAGACTAGCACACATGATGTGGCCCCTGAGTGTGATTATGTAGTGGTCCACTCATAAACTGCTCTTCGTGTTCCGATTACCTTTGCTGTGCACACTCGTAGTGGGTACTCTGTGGCTCATCATCTAAATAACTGCAGAAGTAATACATTCTGATAAAGATGCTGTTTCAGCAGAAAGCAGAGCAATAATCCAATAATGCTGTTAAATTCTCATTACAGGAACGAAAACTGTTTTTATCAAATGGTTGGAGAGTCGCGTGTGGTATGCTGGTCATGTCAGATACACTTTGTATTGTTACTTTCTACAGAGCATTAACAACACAAAAGAGTCCTGTTGGATTATTAAATCCAGATACATCTATACTGATATATATCTTGGAATTTCTATCAAGTTTAGCAGTCCCTTTTGGACTGATTATGTATCCAAAATAATAAATGGCCGCAGATGTTGTTATGAAGCATTTTAATAAAAAGGAACATTTGAAGCGCTGCCTTAATTTGAGTGAGTCATCAAAAATATACTCTGCAGATACCGTTAATATTTCATTATCTGAGAGGTCTCTTCATCCTCTTATCCCAGACTTCCTGTTACACCCACCCAAGCGGGTGAGATGAAAATGATGGGATTTTGGAAAAGGTGTGTGTGGGTGCCGAGGAAGCAGAGCAGGGGAATAAAGACGACTGAACTCAATCCGCACAGATTAACTGAAGAGGGATTTTTAAATATTTTTTTTGTCTTATTTTGTTTTTTGTACAAAATCATTGCCTTTTAGAGCACATTACGCTCTGACCACATCATAGGAACAGAGCACCTGGGCGATTGAGTGGAAAATATATTCTTTGGTTCATGCAATTTCATAAAAATCACTTTTCAGTGAAAATGTAAGTTGTTTTTTTTTTTCTTGATCGCTACATATGTGCAGTTAGACAGAGAAGTTAGACTTAAGTTAAGGGTTTTTTTAGGTGACATCATCATTTCAGGCGGCATAAAATATATTGATCAGTATCAGTCCAAAATACCCCATCTTGCATCTGTGCCTAATGACTACAGGCTTTAAATCTGAACATGATTCATTAATGTACTCTCTCTGTAGTCCACCTACAATACAAAATGTTCCTGGACTCAAGATTGCTCTCTAAACAGGTTGTGTCTCCTCCAATCTCTACCTCACTCCCCCTGGCCAACACAAATTGTTGGCCAATGATGCAATCCCTGCGAGTTTAGGTTTCCCAGCCAATCAGAGCCCTGCAGTAGGAGGGTATCCAGTCAGCTCATGCTTGCAGACATCTCTGACAGTAGGAGGGCCTTTCAATTTCCAGTCCCACCCTCTGTTGTGATCTGCATTCAGCCCTTTTCAGTGTGCGTGTGAGATTGTGGGTGTTTTGCATGGAAAAAAGGAAGCGGGAGAGAAGGGAAAAGGAAAAGGAAGAGTGGTCATCTGGGCTGAGGGAAGAGAAGTGAGTGGGCATTGATGGGCGTGAACTGGATCTTCAGGACTTCACACTGAGCAGCCATGAGGCCTTCTAGACTGACGTTCTCCACCCTGCTGACAGTAGGTAGTGTCTCTGTCAACTGTGTTGTTGTTTGGCCTTAAGTGCATGCTTGTGTGGATGTGTATCAGTTCAGCTGTCTGAACAGTGGATTGAAGTGAGGTTGCGTGTTTGTACAGGCCGTCAGCACACATTTGGTGCTGTACAGGTGCATAACAGTAAGCAGAAAACACTCAGGATACAGTTACTGCTCTTACTCTGTCTCTTTGTCCTTTCTCCCTGTTTTGTGTTACAACAGCGGGAAAACCTTTCAGTTTCCTGTGTTGCCCACTACAATTTCCCCATTTCATTTTCATGTGTATCTACATGGCAGATATAGATACACACAAACTGTTGAAAAAGACTTACTTTATATTCTGAATGAAAGCACTGCATGCCTGTGTGTTAGCTTTTTGTGACACACAGAGACCTGCTGGACACATGCACTTCAACACACACATGCACACTTTCTCACACGTGAGTACTGTAATCCTAGAGTTTTGTGGAATTACCTAGACTGAGGTCACTAACAACATTAGTGCTCTTATTACTGTGTGTATTTCAGTGAGGGGAATTAAAACACTTTTCATTTTTATGGTATTAGCTGACAGCTCCCTGCGAGATGAGCCTGTTCATAAATGCATTATATTTTTGAAGCGTCCTGCAGTCCTGTCAAAGCTTCATCTCACTCTCCCGTCTCTAACGGCAGAGCGAAAAATTCAAATCTGCATGTCGTCACTCATTTCAAAGCCCGTCAGTTAAATGGTTACGGATATTTAAGAGCATCAAAGCTAAGAATCGTGGCCTACTTAGAAATTTAAGTGCGCATAAAGGAAGATGGGGACACGTCAAACACAATTTGGCAAATACCCACATATACGAGCAGTTTGAGTGTACATATACAGCCATGATTGTCGGTTAAATGTGTTTGTTATTCCACAAAATATCCATTTTAGGTCTTTATCAACTTCATGGCAAAAATGAAACATCCAAGACCTTTTTCAGGGGTTCATGCCTTCCACGTATCAGCTAAATTGTGCAAAGAGAGGCCAAAATGAAAATTACGTTAACCTCTTGAAACAGAGGGCAGCTTAGTGGTGAGCACTGTTGCTTCACAGCAACAAGGTTCCTGGTTCAATCCCTGGCCTGGCTGGAGTCTTTCTGTGTGTAGTTTCTATATTCTCCCTGTGCTTGCTTGAATTGGCTCTGGGTTACTCCCACATTCCAAAAACATGTATATTTTAGTTTAACTGGGAACTCTACATTTTAAAAATACACGTAGGTGTGAGCATGCATGTTGTCGCTATATGTGGCCCTGCGATAGACTGGTGACCTGTCCAGGGTGTGCCCTTGCCTATTGCCTGTAATGAGCTGCAGACCCCTGTGACCCTGTAGACGGATTCAGAGGGTATAGAAAATGGATGGATGTTGAAACAGAAGAGATTGTGTTAAAATTCATTCAGTTCCTCTTTTTCGTGAGTCTATATAACTGGAAGGTCAGAGCAAAAACGGGGTTTTAGAGTGTTCTGTAAACATATTTATAAAAGACTGCAATACTCTTCTTACACAAGTGTTCAGACCGTTTACCTCTTGGTTGGTTAAAGGACTTTTGGCAGTCATTACAACCTTGCATGTTCTTGGAAATGATCCTTAGGGGCTTTGCACATCTCTCAATGTGATATTTCCTCCAGTCTTCTGTGCAGAAGTGTGTAAGACCTCAGCTGGATTGGACGGGAAAAAACTTCTCAGGTCTCTGCAGAGATGACAGACAATGTAAGCCTAATTGTTCTGCATTGAAACACCTTTCAGTTTTACATTAGAGGCTAAAATATTTACAGCTGCCCTGGCCTTGTTTATTCCCAATAAGAGACAGTTTATATCTCACCACAAGAGGACTTTGATGCTCCATGTCTCTCTGTCGCAGTGTTCGACTTTATGAAGCAGTTCAGCATGAAGAGGAAGAAGAATCTGAGTGGTGCTTGTCTTCCACCTCTGCTGCTGGATAGCCCAGTCAGACAGTCATCCCACACAATGTTTTCACCATCCTTTCTTTTTTCCACTTTTTTTAATTTCTCTCCAGTGGATACAGCTAGGAGTGATCCAAATTTGGTTTCTTGCTCCATGCATGTATTGAAAAGTGTGACCACTGTATTTATCGCAGTGTACATTATGTACTGAAAGATATTTGACCCTTTACAAGGAGACAAATGGATACTGTTTATTGCCGATTTAAAACACGGAATAAAGCATGTTTAGATTAGACAGAAACTAAGCTACTTACCAGTAATCATTTCCGTCAGACACCTTGTCTGACCTCAACCAGAGTGTGATGTCACATGTCATTCTTGTGGTTGTCAGCTTAATACATGACCTTTATGCTACCACTTTAAAGGCTGCATGTCATTGGATCCCCTCTGCAAAGACTGGAAAGATACAGCTTGGCTCTTAATCATCCTGATTGTATGTGTGTGTGTGTGTGTGTGTGTGTGTGTGTGTGTGTGTGTGTGTGTGTGTGTGTGTGTGTGTGTGTGTGTG
>JAOWBL010000006.1:4452733-4477778 GCA_028564865.1 Zenarchopterus dispar | reverse complement strand
AAATATTTATCACTCATCCAAAGTGGCCAATGGGGGGTTGCCAAATGTTGCTCCTATAATGTAGCGTATTCCTTTAAAAAGCTATAAATTGTGGAAGCCATCTCCCTTCGGTCCAAGTATCTTCCCACACACTTCATGGCACGTAATGTAATGGCACGCCTTTTGGGGAAATTACTTACTGTATACTCACTCTCAATCATGGTGCAATTCAATTCCATTTACACTAAAACTCTTAACAACAACAACAAAACAGAACAGAACAAACAAAAAAAATAGTATGCTACAGTTGTGTGAGTCACAGCACGAATAACTATAAACAATTTTAAACTTATGTTGACAAACCAACACTTGAGCAAGCTTTTTTTGTTTCATTTTGTTTTTGGATATGTGAAACTACAAATGACATTTACCTTAAGCCCTACCTTTAGCCAAGTATTTAAACATTTAGTACTTTTCAAAGAGTAGTTGCAGCAAAGATAAACACTTGGATTTGACCTAAAAACATGTCATTTGCAAAAACAAAGCTTTGTTCGTCAGTAACATACCCGCACTTCATTTTTAGCGCGTTCATCTGACGTTTTTACTTTGATGCATTGAGATTTCTGCCAGTTGAGCCCCATTTGCTTTAATTTCAACTCCATCTATAAGACATGAAGCACATCTACATGGGTAAAGGCATGTAAAATAGTTTTCATACAGTGAACAAAATATATAGTAATGGACACAATGCCTGATATTTCTGCAACAATTAATGCTTAATGAATACTTTAAAAAAAGTATTTACTGATAATACTTACCTTCATGTCATTCGTAACTTGTGATAATGGTGCCACCTCATGGTGTCTGAAGTCACAATAAAACAACATCTTTTGGTTAAAAATTTCCATTCACACGGTTACATCCATGTTACTCTTCTCTTTGCTATCTTCTTCCGAAGGCTTCAGCTCATCTCCTTCCTTCTTATCTTTTTTTTTTCACCCTGGGACACATTTTTCCCATGAGATAACACTAAATGTTCTGACGTACAATGCCTATACTGCAGGTTTCTAACCCACAGATATGCAGCCAAAATGAACTTAAATATACCATAATTGCTGGATTTATTTTTTTTCTACAGGTTTATGGTTTGATTATGAGGTGGAACAGACTTTTACTGAATCCTCTCCTGGATGTGCTTCAGGAGATGCATGTCTTGCCGTTGTTTTTGGTTGTAAATTGAACTGGAAACATTAACTCTGCAGTGCAAGAAAAAAACAAAAATCAAATAAACTGGTGGAGGCTTGATGGTTGGCACTTTCACCTCACAGTAAGAAGGTTCATGGTTTAAGTAACAGTAACAATAAATATAAAAATCAAAAAACATATACACCATCAAACCAGAATGGATTTGGATTTGTTCAAGATTGTTATTGCAGAGGGGATGAAAGATTTTTGTGGATGTTTGTGCGGGTCAGTGGAACTCTATAGCATCTACCTGATGGCAGGAGCTGGAAGGCGTAATGGAGGGGTTGCAGTGGGTGTTCTGTTATCAGAGTGGCTTTCCTGATCACCGAACAGTGATATAGTTCAGAAAGTGATGTTTGTGGTGAGCCAATAATTTTGCTAACCTGACTGATTATGCGGGGTAGTTTGGGTTTATGTTTACTGGAGAGAAAATTATACCAGGATGAAATATTAAAAAAGGTATGAATGGACTGAATCAATGAAGTGTAAACCAGAGTTAAAATATGTCTGCTGACATTAAAGGCTCTTAATTTCCTCAGGAGGTGTTGTGACTTCTCATAAACAGACTCAACATGATGTGAAAAGGACAAACCAGAGTCAATCTGTTCCCAGATATTTAAAAACTGTTGGGATCTCATATCTGAACCATGAGAGTCTTTACAAGGCCAGAATTACAAAGAATATGACAGGGTGACTTGAGAAAACAGTGCACGGCAGAGAGGAGAAAGAACTAAATCTGAATGCTAAATTAACTGGGCACTATTAGTTTTTTTTTTTTTTTAAACTTACATTATACACTCTGTTGTTGAAACGTGGTTCTAACAGCTATTCAAATGGTAACTTTTCAGGAACCATAGCCTTTACAAACTCTACATACTGTAATGACCCCATGAGACCAGTGAATATTTATTTAAACTTGCAACTTCAAACTAATCTTTGTAATTAGTAATCTAAGGCCGTCAACCATGGCTATAAGGTTAAGAATAATAATTTTCAATGCAAGACCAACCTGTGTGCTCGAGCTTCCCTGCAGACTACACAAATAGGTTTTTTATCAGTCTGGCAGTAGAGTTTGAGCTCTTCACCGTGTTGTTCACACTTTCCGTCTACTTCATCAGGCTTGGTGGGTGTAGACCCAAGACAGTCCAGTTCGTTCAGCTTGGCCACTAGGTTCTGCACCAGGTAGTTTTTAGTGAAGCTCCTGCTGTTGAACTCCTGAGAGAGGGGAAGAAAAAAAATGGTGGTGTCTGCTGGTAACTAGGCACAAACGAAACTATTTTCAAAAAGCAAAGATAAAAGAAACGGTTATTGCTAGTTAATTTCACTGTTCCTCATCTCATATCGCGTTAGCTTCAGTAAAGCTAAAAGCAGCTAGGCAGATATCCTACCGCGAGACTAACTGACCAACTGCTTAGGATTTACTCCCATTTTCTTCACATTTCGAAGTATTACCAATTATATTATTAAAAAATGATACGCTTAATAACCATCTTTAGTAAAATGGCTGCCAAGACTTGACCAAACACTAGGACTCCGTAATTAATGTTATAACTGTATCAACATACATTTCCTACGGAAAAAAAAAAAAAAAACAAGAAAAGGATGCAGACACCGTTTATCAACTTACCGTCCGGCATTGAGGACACTGATACCCGTAGTTTCTGCTATTTTCATCCCAGTGCATGCAGATGCAAATCCGACAGAAATTATGCCCGCATCTCAGTATGACAGGGTCTTTAAAGAGATCCAAACAAATTGCACATGTGAGCTCTCCCTTCAGATCATCACCAGGTGGTCCTGCGGTCGCCATGTTTTACAAGGCAGCAGCAGCAGTTTGTTGTCAACACCGTCAACACCGCAGAAAGTGAAGGAAGAGGAGGGGCGAAAACGCGTTCTGCTGCGTCATTTCTGTATTAACCAATCAGATTTCGAGCTCGTACTTCCAGCCTGGATCACTTTAAATCAAGTGTTAGAGCCAGTATAAATTAATTTGTCCAGATATTATCCTGGGCATACAAGAATATATAGGGATTTTTGGAGGACTTAGCGTTCTCAGTTTACATGACCGGATTAGGGATCAGTCCAGGTCAAAGGTTGAATCATTTAAAATTTCTACGTCTGAATACGTAGACCCCACTCTCCCACCCCCTCACACACACACACACACACACACCATTTTCAGACTCTCTAAATCTGAGTCTTAGGAAAAGGTAGTCAATAGTCTTTGAATATATAAAATCTTTGTTTTCCTGACCACTCTTAAACCTGTCGTTTTTTTAATTAGTTGAAGAATTTATCTCATAAGGTTAAATAAAATCAATCTGCCACTTTTTATATAGCAGTTGAAGTAGTTTTCTTGTTTGTGTGCTTTCTATGTCTATGTGTACATTATGTACAGTATATAGGCATTAAGCTTGTCAAAATAACAGCGCTGAAGTCCAGCTGGGCTTGACTGCATTGAACCAAAGTTTACAACTCGTATCTTTAGTTCACCTCTACAGCTGTGCATAAATAGAGATAAAATCAACAGCCACCACCAGGCACCAGTAAACAATATTTATTTGAATTACATATACATAAAAATCCATTCATAAAAATACACACAGTGTGGTTATCAAGTCTGATTGTGCTGAAATTGTCATATTGATGTGGTTGAGTGGCTGTGGAGTACACATTTCATTGCATAGCTTATTGGCATGTGAGGGATGTGATGCAAAAAAGTGCATTTGATGTCAGATATGGTGTTATTTCCAAATTTATCAGGGAGAAAAACATCACAGCTGGGTTTCAGTTCGATTTTGAACCCTCAAACCTTTCACCGACAATCCAGCTGGTTCCAACCTGTGGTCATCATCACATCAGGTTACCCTGATAAACATCAGAAACATTTATACAGTGATGACTAACAGCACCATGATAAGACAAACACGAACACTGATCTCAGCATGTTGTATATTCACAGCAGAGTAAGACACAGGTTTAGTAATACATAATAACAATACATTTCACCAGTGATATTAGCAAAATGTTGAGATTATACCAAAAAGGCTCACATGTAAAGTTTCCCGCGGTGGTCTGTAAGCAGCTCTTTTGTTTGCACCGTTTGTCTGAAAACATGGGTCTGAACACTGCAACGGTGTGCAACACTAGTGACAAATTAAGCTTAGAGAAACATATTGTGAGAAAAACACAGGTTAAATAACTGGATCCCTTATTTGCATGTTCACAGCACCAAGCTTGTAACACAAACATTGAAAGTGGCTCTGTAGTCAGCAGTAGTAAATTGTGTTACAACACACAACCCCCTCTATGTAAAAGAAATAACTCCTGAGATGCATTTCTTCTCCCATACATACTTTAACTTGTGTTTTTTTCTAAAAAAAAAAAAAAAAAAAGGAGCACTCCTCCTTATCAAATTCAAATAAATATGCAATATCAAAAGACATGGTGGAGCAACAACAGTGAGGATAGATAATACAAGAAACTATGATGAACGGTAAACTCACAGAGTAAATGAGCTACAAACAGAGTACAATGTTTTAAAAAACAAATACAGTTCATTCAGCAGCAAAATATATGAACAATACATGTTGGAAAACATTCCTCATCATATGATAAATAAAACAAAGAACAACATATGATTAAAGAAAAAAAAGGATTAGCTGCTTGACTGGTTGACAAACATAAATTCGGTCAGCAGTCACATTTATCTCCTGTAGTCTGGCAGAAGAAGTGGTGCCATCCAGTTTCTACATTTTCAGTTACAGATTGTGTTTTAAAATGACTGTCTCAAGTATTTCACAGCAAATGTACTGTCTTAAAGGCATAGTTCACCTCAGAAAGAATATTAATACACTCATGCACTGTAGCTGCAAGAGTTCAGTAAGTGCCTTTTATTTTCCAAAACAATACTATTTTCATCTAGAATGACAGTTTGAATTGCTATATACTTTGCAAGTGTCAGAAAACAAAGAGCTCACGCTGTTCAATGAAATGTTAACAGACACGGCAGTATGTCAATAACATTAATCTGTCCTTTTTTAGTCAAACTGGTCCTTTAAGCACTTTGACCCTTGATTTTATGTTTTTTTGTTTATTTTTTGTTGTTTTTTATTTGCTTGAACTGCATTTGCAGCTTCAAATGTTTAACTTGGCCCTCAGTGACAGGGGCCTTATGAACGCCAGGTGACTCGGACTCTCTTGAAGGAATACAGTTTCTTCAGGCACTTTGACACCATAAAGTCAGTAGAAGAGATGGAACATATAATGCTAATTAGCCTGTCAAGCCATCTTAATTCTTTACCAAACAATTTCTCTGGTTCCTCAGGATTTGACTTCAATTTCCTGTGGGTGGGGTTTTGCACCAACCAATGCAGAAGAAATTGCCTCTTCAAGGCATTGGATGTGCAAGCAACCAAGCATGTGATGCAGGCAAAGCAACAACCAGACATGCAAAAGTGTGTGTGGTGGAGTAGGAACATCAGTGAAAACTTGTTAATCCAAGGTGTTATTTGCAATTCTGCATTAGCTCTTGGATGCTCCTGTATGAGTCATCATATAAACCTACCCCTTCCTGCTTGCAGTTGGTTCAGTTTGTTTTTAACCGGAGGAAACAGCTGTGAATGAGAAGGGTGCCAGAACCATTTCATGAGGGAAAATTTGTGCGGCAGGCCAAGCTAATGCTAAATGCTAATTATCATTATTTAACTGCTGGGATGAAAAAAAGAAAATGGCAAATAGGGGCGTTGTGCCGTTCAAGCTTGAATGAATTCAGTGTTGTAGAAATATCCCCCCTTAACAGGCACACCTAACAACTCATTTCATCTACATCAATTTTTGGTGATCTGAAATTATTCAATATGTTCAGAAGAAGAAAAAGTATAAAACCTCCACATGTTCCACATGTCCATCAGTCCGCCCATGCATTCAGACTTCTGAGCTGTTGTGGCAGTCTTGCATCCTCACCACCAGCATTGGCTCAGTGCTGACAGACCCTTTCACCACCTCCTGCACCCCCTCCCTCCACCCCTCCTTCCCATCTTTCTGCTTGGATCTCAGTACAAATGTGACGGTGATAATGACAAGGACAGTCAGCAGCAGCCCCACCAGCGCTCCCACCACGGTTACTAGACTTTCCTCTTCCTCCTCTGTGTTAAGTTCACCACGTTTCAGCCCACCAGCAAACAGCTCATGCGACCCCCCTGACCTCTTCTTTGTGCGATCTAAGGCAATATGCATAATATTGGTACCACGGCTGTTGTCTATTCCAATGTCTTCAGCAATAGCTGGGATTTCATCACCAGCTGACCTCCTCCAGCGATTGGCTTTTGCATGTGAAGATGTCAAGATGTGTTTGTTGCTTGAGGAAACAAAGGAGTGGTACTCAAGGCTGCGCTTTCCGACACCTCTGTTGGTGTTCTCTTTGGAGCGAACTGTGTAAATGGTGTGTATGTACCATTCACGGCCTGCGGCAACCTGAGGAGAAAAAGACATATTTTAGGAAGAGACCAAACTAGGTAAAGGATCTGGGACTAAAGTTAGAATCATTTAATTAAGTAACATAAACTTTGCTGTGAGATGATAACTTTATCATTTTCAAACTGGGGAAAACATGGTTCAAAGCATGACGGTAAGTGGATTTTCTTTAGGGGAAAACCCCAAAAGCTGCAGTTCATAGAGCACTGGAGCACCTCATGGTCAGTAAAATAGTAAGAATAGCGATAATAAAGTTTAATTAAGGCTGTTCAACAAGTTACAAGTTTCCAAATATACAAACTTTTAGTTTCAAAATATTGTCTCAAAGAATGAATGTGTCACATAGCATCCAGTGTTTGAATAACCATAATAAAGGATCTTCTTATATGCTTAAAACAAAACAAACAATACAAGACAACACTATGTTAAATCAGAGAAAGCACAGGATTTAGATGACAACACTTCACGCATCAAACTCTCTTCAGCATAAAGTAAACCTTTTTGACGTTCAGCAAATCAAAAGGACACAGTAGCTGATAACTGTGGAAGATTGTTTGATTGACATAAAGAGCAGGAAGAGAGGGATACCTGAAACATGGCTGTAGAGTCCAGTCTAAAACCATCAGACCCTGGTTGTCTGACGAGTGATGCAGCTGACGGCTCGTCCACTGCCAGCACAGCGTTAAAGCTGACGTCGCTAAACGCACGTGCCTGAGTCTCTGGCTGAGCCTTGTCCTGGTAAGGAGTGTGAGGATAAAGGGAAAAAAGTGAAAAAAAAACCCTTACTTGATTAAAGTTTGGGATTAAAAACCCCAGTTTACTCACAAGAATCTTGAATCTATAGAGTAATGATGGTGAGTCAGCCAGGCAGCCAAATTCAAACTTCGTCGGATTATACTTGGGTATGTAGCCATCAGCGCCAGTGCAGAGGAACACCTTTTCGATGCTGCAGTAGAAAGAATCTCCCAGGTTCTGCACAGGATCCACCATGACGCGACCGTATATTGTATCGCCTGGAAAGGGAGAACAGTGTCCACAATTTGATTAATTATTTCTGGATACTGTTTTTCTTTTTTAAACTTTTCTCAGTAAACTGCAAATTCTATGTCCTTTTGTGCTAGTTACCAATTAAATGGTAGTTAAGATGGTGTTGGTCAATGTCTGTTGTGAACCGGGGTCTGAAACCGTCACACAACATTTTTTTAAAAATTTTTAATCAATACTTTAACAGCAAGACCCAGGTGTTTAGAATTCTGTGTTTTTGGGGACCTGCCTGTGACTATCACCATCTGCTAAACAAATAAACAAATAAGAAGCAGTGGACCAAGAAGAAAGATTTACGATGATTGCAGGACTCTCTAAAAGCCGGAACTGGCGTTGCCAGGGCAACCCAGCCAAATAAGGCTGTAAAGGAATACGGTCATAAACTTCTGCCACATTCCTTTAGCTGGAAAAGACAAAAACTCCTTTGTTTAAGTTAATCAAAGTTTGTGACTTCACTTAAATTCAATATGCCAGTGTTTTAATGACAATTCATTATTTTCATGATACGCTTCCAAGAAGAATAAAACACTATGACTATATTATTTGCAGAACAGATGTAGTAATGATTTTAACTGCATTTACAATTAACCATGAAAATACTCTAACACGTATTATTAAAAACTTGATTTTAATTTCAAGATTACCTCATTTGGAGTCTATGAATGCTTTATTCTGCAACTTATTATTGGTCAACACTGGTCAACATTCTTTCTTTTCTTTTATAAGGTTAACTATAATCTTTTTTAAAAGATATCATTTAATCTGAATGAAGTTTCTTGAAATGTGAATTTACAATCCTTTACATAGAGTAAACCTCTTCATTGTGAAATCTAAATGTTACTCTTAAAGTTTGATCCCATTGTGTTGTTATTACAATCCTGATAACATAGTGAGAAAAGACCACCCCTTTTGAATGCAGGGTATCAAATTCTGATTGGTTCTTGCCCAGAACCCGCCAAAAGCCCAGCATAAAAACGTCAGAGTTCCTTTGTGTTAGAGCAGTGTTTTTCTTCAGTTTAGAGTTTTTCGCCAGTGGAGTTTCTCCTCAGTCATGCTCCCAATTCAGCTTTTGACTTAATTCAGTCGTGAGAGCTCATGGATGTCAATGAAGAATCATCCTCACTTTTAGGATGTTGTCCCAAGCTGAAGAATCTTCCTCCAGAGCAATTTTTGGCTTTTGCCTGGATGTTTGACCAAGTTCATCATAACATTTTGAAGCGTTTTGCTAAGCTCACCAATAATGTGCTATTATTATTTTTCCCCCCTTTTTTAAATAGAATAAACTCTTCACTTCTGACATCCAGCTGAGAATTTTTAACATTCTCTGCAGAAAACATTTTTGAGGTTATTTGGGCCATGAGTACATCTTCCATTTATTTATTTTGTTTGTTTATTCAGTTTTCTCCTAGTTATTCCACTTACATTTATCACCACTCTATAATCATTTAGATCATTCAATGAATAACATTTATTTGCACATTTTTATGATTATTGAGGGCTGTTAATAAAAGTTCACAACTGAGTCTTGTGTGTTTTTCCATAATGCATGATCCCTTCAGTGAGAATTTACAACTTTAAATGATAGACTGATATGTATTATTATAACTTAATTTTTCCCCCTGAAAGCAGGTGGTGCCCCTAATGAGACAATTATTAATCATTTATCATTTAATGTGATGGCGCCACATGTCAGCTGAGCAGACAGAATTGTTCAAATGAATCAAAGTGCCAGATGCTGATAATTGTCATTTCAGTTTAAGACGTTAGAGAGCTCCTTTAATTGCTTTTTTTGCTCAACTTTATATGTCATTTCTTTTAAATGTAGTGGAAGCTGTTGTTTTATGTCCATAACTTTCTTTTAGAGTCAGAATGACTCTATCTGAAGACCTTCGTTAACATGTTATAAACTGATATGTTCTAGTGTTCTTCATAGTAGCTAACTAAGATCATGAGCTACTTGAGTTTTTTATGTGATGCAGCTGCCGATAGAAAACTGAACGCTACCAACATTCCAAATCAAGATGTTGTGCTTATTTTATCTCTCATTCATGCTGTACGCACTTCCATGCTCTTGTATTTGTATCTGATGCTCTTGTTTTGGTACATGATGTTCTTGAAGTATTTTATCTCCCTCACGTAGGCTGCTGGCTTTGTGTGACCTCGAGGCTCGCATAAATATTTAGCTGCACTAGAAGGTCATTTGTCAGATATGTGAAGACTGTTGGTGCACTTCGTATCTGTCTGACCATCTGGCTGGAGTATTTTGCAATTAAAATGCAAATATGACAAATTTTGTCTGCCTAAAAAGGGAAATAACTGCCGGGGTGGGGGTTGGGGTGGGCTAGGGGGTTGGACTTTTGCAAAAGTGATGGTGGAAATGAAAAGTCTTACCCTCAGAAAATGCAACATCACTCTCCTGACCGAAACCCATGGATCCATCAGAAAGCCACAGGCTCTTCTTGGACAGCAGGATCATATGAGTGTTCAAACTGAATTCCACGGCAACTGGATCGCTTACCTGCACAAGTATGCGGCTGATAAGTATGCGAGGAGCACAGAAAGCAACTGACAAGGACAGAGAAGGAAAGAGCATCTTCCCACAGAGGATCTACTAATATGAAAGAAACTTACTTGTTGGAATCTGATGTCAAGGTCAAAGGTGACAGGTTCTCTGGGACTGCATACAGGTGGAACCGTGTACTCCATGTTCTGAGCTGCTGTACAGGGGATCAGCTTTACCGTGTAGGCTCCAGAATAGTCCCTCACCTGTAAGAGACACATACACAAACAAAAAGACAAGTCCGTTTGTCAGGACTCCCGCTTATATTGGGTACCAGGACACAGAAAGACATTTACAGAGTCTTACTGCAAAGTCAGAGGTGAAGGTCCATTGCTGGACTGGTTGGCTGTAGGTGGGCTCGCTCCTCACTAAGGTGAGGTTAAATGTCAGGCCAGGGTGGTCCACACTCATCACCATGGATGACATCAAAGCTGCAGGAGAAATTTTGACAGTGTGAAGTTTATAAAAGTAAATAATTAAAACTGAATGCGCTGGTTGTGTTATTTTAGGTACCGGAAAGCTGATATTATGACAGTTTTTTTTCATCTAGTCTCACCAGCTCTTTTAATTCTGCCAGAAGAATGAGACTCCACGAACAGACCCCTGAAATGAGCTCTGGTGCGGAAGTTTACCACTAAACGCCCTTGCTCATTGATGCGCATGCTTGTGGGATACAATGAACCTGGAAAAAACATATTTATATACTCTAAGAACTGTTATTTAAAAACAAACAAACAAAAAAACTTTGCATGCATTATAATCTTTTTTCTGTCATGAGAACTTACCCTGTAGTTCTGATTGTGGGGGGCTGTCAATACCTTCCTGCCAGAGAATAGCAGTATCGTACACAAACGTGAGGCGCAGCTCTGATTGCAGATCAAAGTGCTGCCAGCTGCCAGTGCCGACAGGGGAGTGGAAAACATATGACACGTAAAGAGGGACGCGCAGGGTGACGTAGGACTGCACCAGGTTCAGCACCTGTAAGGATGTTTGAGTCGGCAATGAGTAAAGACACAGTATGTTTTCAATTTATCCTCCAAAACAAGCCAAACAGCTCCATATAGACAATATTCATATTGTCCAATATGCATATTGTCTATATGGACGTGTGCTTGCTCTGGTTATAGTGATAATTATGCAACAAGGTAAAATTCATGTTTAACAAGAGATGCTGGCTATATACTTTATAAATAAATGATTAATGCTGTGTGTCAAAAACTGCAACTTTCTTCTCGATTAAGGAATGACTGTAGGTCAAAATACTATAATAAGTCCAGAGAAAATAAAAGAAATCAACACAGAGATCTCTTCCACAAAGTATTTGAAGTCTCTCACTCCTACTCAGAGTCATCAAAATTCAGAAAGGTCTTCCTGAGCTGCATACAAAGAACCACAGTGGGCAGTGATGTGGGCTTGTATGTTTTTTTTAAGCATTCACAAGCAATGAAAAAAACTTCAGATTGATTATGAATTAATTATTTAATGTGTGCTATAATGGATTAATTTATTTTGCACAATTCATTTGAACACATTCCCATTTATTAAAAATGTATTTATGAAATCTATTTAACAGAGAGAGCCTTCCCGTCTGCTTGAAGTCTTAGCTGTAGTTCCATATAGTCACCACTAGATGTCTCTGCTCACCAACATGTTTTCTGTTCAGCTTGAAAGCCTAAACTACACAATATCAACCCCAAGTTTGGAAAAAAGCCACAGTTTGTCTTCGAAATGTGTCAATTTGCATAGTCAATTAGCACATTGGAAGAGATAAACAAAAACAAATAAAAGCCAATTTGGCAAAAACTAAATCATGCAGTTATTTTCATCACGTTTATTTTTCTCCTCTGTCTGAACCACCATTTATTGCCAACTGACAATACATAGTATGGTATATCTTAACCTCCAGTCTGCTACAATATCTTTACAAACAGGGTGATTCTGGAAGTTTTCACAGTGTTGATGATATGAGAAATAAACTACCTCAGGACTAGGATTTTAGGAAGGCAGAGCTTTTGTAAGATAAACAAATAAGTTCATGCAAACTGGAACAGCATAAAGATGAAGAATGTTCATTGAGCTCCAAAACAATAACAGAGCATTTTTCACCATATTGAATTTATTCTCTGCAGCAAACATAAGGTTGCAGAAGCATTGTACATGCACTACGGAAAAAAAACAAAACAAAAAACCCTCAGTTTTTATCCAATAATAGAGGGTTTCAGATTATTAAACTTGAGCTGTAGTAGTGATAGTGTAGTGTGATACGTTATGTGCATCCTGGCCAATTTTTTACCTAGACGACAGCCATCACCCTTAACAAACAGGACTTAATGTCTGGTGGATGATGAGCACAGTGTGCAACTAGCATGTGCAAGGGGTTCTTGCTGTGTATGGCAAAAGTATTTTTACTTCCTCTTCATCTTCTGTCTTGCTAATACACACATACAAAGAAAATGATGCCCATTCAGCAGGCTGAGCAGCAAAACAAGGTTGATAGATCAAAGTTGGGTGAAGGCAAAAAGCTCAGCAGGACATGCATGAGCAAAGGTGTGAGTCCTAATCCACATTAACAACCCACAGTAGAACACTGCAGCTGCAGTGAATATAACAACAAAAATTGCAACATCTGGTGCGATGATGCAACAAGAGCAAACAGGAAGTGGAAGTTGAGAGGATTTAAGTGACAGCTGGCAGTAATGCCCCAATTTAGCAGGACTGTCTATCTCCTCTGATGGCAGGAACTCCAACAGGATATTGGTGTGAATATCCAAGACTCCAAATAAAGAACATGTTTTTCTTTCACAGTTTTCACAGGTTTCAAGTCAATCTGAGGTCTAATGCCGTTATGAGGGAAGATTTAAAGGCTTGTTAAACATATTTTGCTAGAGTGTTTCTTCATGCTTGTGTGTACTTTCACACTTAAAGCTGTCCGTCACAAGCTGAGAATGGACACACACACTTGCAATGAAAGAGACAGAAAATGCAGGCAAACGCTCTGTCTGTGGAGTTTTCTAATTCAGAGGGCTGCAAATAAGCTGAGCAAACACGCAATGGGGTGAACACAAATGTACACAACGGTGAGCAGTCAAACAGACGTAAGAATCGCACATACAACATAAAGTTTGTCCATACAAAGCCTAGGGTGGTATTTTTATGTTTCAGACAACAGTTACACAAACCTGTCCATCTGTCCCTGTGGTTCCTCCGCAGTCTGTGAGCAGCTCAGACATGTGGTAGTAGCTGGTAAACTCCCAGAGACAGGCTTCCAGGTTGAGGTTTCTGTAGAAGCGTAGTGTGCTGTTGCCCCGCAGAGAGCTGCTGAACTGGTAGGGCGCTGAGTCTCCCATGGTTTCGGGGTTGCGAGTCGAAGCGGTGATGAAGCCGTGACCTGTGGTGACCTCACTGAAGTCGAGCAAGTTGGAGCAGCGGTGGTTTCCAACGCGGGTTCCGTCAGGACTGAGAGTCAGGTCGAAGTTCATGAGAGAACGAGTGGAGATCACAGGAAGCATACCTGCAAGGCAAAGAAAGAGGATTCTGGGCATGTGCCTCTGTCTTTAATCCTGAGAGAAATGATGATTCAAATAGCAAAGAGGAAAGAAACAGATGAGAGAAGTGCAGGAGGGTGATGGAAAGGAAACAGAGGAGTGGGCAACAGCAAAAAAAAAACCTCGAGGAGACAAAGCAGAAGGAGACTGATTAAAAATGAAGAGAATTTTAAGCAGCAGCTGTAGTGGAAGGTTTTTACAGAGGGGTTTGATACATCCTGGTGAAATCTATATTCTGGGCAACACGCTCCTGAGGATCCGAGATGTGAATATCACACACAGTACATTACAATTCAATTCATCTGTGGAATAAGCCCTGCCTGTAGCTTCTACGCACCGTCCATGTGAGGCATGGTGACTGTCAATTTGATGAGGTTGGGGTGTTTCAGGTCGTCTCCTCCAGTGTAGCGCAGCTTGGCAGAGAAAGGTTCAGCGCCAACGGTTCCCATCTTACGAGGCTGACACATACCTTTTTTGTGACAGAAGAGCAGATGGGAGAGATTCTGAACACAAGGACAGACTGGAAAACTTTGAGGAAAATACATCTCTCCTTGTAACACATGTGCAGCTAAATCTACACCTAAAGCCACTGAATCCATATTTAGCTAATTTTGCATTTACAAAACACGGCTAGATTCATTTTTCGCATAACATGCCTGAACTATAACTGAGTTGGAGTTCCACATTCAGAGAAATGTAAGTGGGAACTTGCTGAATGTAGTTGGTCAACAGTCATGGACAAATGTGTCGGTATTCTCTCTCTTACTGTTCCATTAAAGTATTTTATTTAAATTTAGTTATCTAATGTATATATACGTGCCTTTATTATGGTATAGAGCAAATCAATAAAAGGAATTATTCATTGTTTATTTAATAAAGTAGCTTGGACAGATATGTTGGTAGGAGGGGGTTGGAGTGAGGGGTTGAGAGAGGCGTGGTTATGCTTTGGGGCTGCTGTGCTGCATGAGGGTCCTTGAATCTGTGCAGGGAACAATGACGTGTCAAGACTATCAAGGCATCCTGGAGCAGAACAGGCTCAGAAAGCTCAGCCTCAGTCACAGGTAAAACCACACAGTTAAAAGCACTCAGGGATGGCTAATAAAGTAATAATTGACTATTATTAAATGGACTTATTTAAGCCCTGATCTTAGTCATCCTGTTCAACATCTACAGAAACCTGAAAAATCTGAGGGCTACAGGGATTTTTTTTTAGCAGTTGCTGGATAAGTTTATGCAAAAATAAATAATAAAAAAATAATATAATAAGGTTACTATAATTTTATTCCATACCATCTTGATTTGTTCTGAGTTGTTAATGATTTTGGTGTTCAATAAGACTGTCAAGTAGCTGACAGGATTTCTTGACTTATGGTGATTACTCAGAGGTCCAAAACTGTCATATTGTTGCTTTGTGACCATGCTCTGGGCATGGTCTCTGTCATGCCAGGAATAAGCTGAGGACTCAATAGCAGGTAGTTACCAAAAAATAAAATTTAATAACAAAAGACGATCCCGAAGGATGAGGGCAAAAATCCAAACTCCGAAGAGAACAAAAAGCAATCCACAGGATGAATCCAAAACGTAATCAAACAAAATCTAAAGCAAACAAACAAGAACTATGGTGACAAGCTATGGCAAAGATAACAAAAGGCTTAAGTGTAACGAACAAGAGAACGAAGACACTTCGGCACAAGACAAGGGGAGACGCAGACTATAAATACACCTGAAAGGGAATGGGGAACAGGTGGACACAATTAGGAATCAAAGACAGACACCTGATACATGAGGAAGGGCAAGTGACCTGAAACGAGAGGAGAGTTAGTACTTCAAAATAAAACAGGAAATGACACTAGACAAAAAACCCAAGACCAGACAACCTCACCGTTGTGACAGTCTCAAAGCAACAATGGGGAACATTTAAGAAATCGTAGCACTGACGTCACCTAATGTTCCTGTTCATGAGCCTGGAGAAGAATATAACCACAACAGGACTCTAGTTAAAATGAGATGCTTTAAGCCTGTTTTATCTGGGCCAGATCACCTCTCCATCACTGATGAGACAACAGATTCTCAGTTATGAAGAGGTACCACTAAAACAGAGTTATATAAACTGAGAATCAAAAGAAAGTGAACCATAAAGCAAATCAGTGACCTTGAGAACAAACCTATTGTACCAAAGACTTGTTAAAGAGGATTAAATATTTTGTTTTTTTAATGGACAACTTAAAGTCCTGAGTTTTATTCAATAGAAATGTTGAGTTACAGTTTTTATGTACAAGGAGGTCCCAAAAGATGCTAAAATTACAAGTTACTGTCACCCACATAAATATTATTGTGGATCACATTCCTACGTCAGTAAACAGAAGCCTGTTTTGCTTAAATGGGATATTTTTAATTTCTTTTTGGACTTGTGGGAAAATCTGGTGATATTTTTGGTCAGTTTTATACAGATTAAAGTCTACATGATTCACAAACTTTAAAATAATAGAAACTTTAATCAAAACTGGACAGTAAATTTAAGTTGAATAAGTAATTGTTATTTCAATAATGAACACTGTACATAACCTACATGATATTGGGCTACTTTATGCATCAGCCACTTTACTGCAGTGAGCAGTTTTATTTTTGAAAAACAAAGCACGCACTGCCCGTACCACACGCTTTGATCAAATTTTCTGCTTTAAAGATCTGAGTACTTCTCTATTGTTTTGTATTTTATTGAGAAATCTTAAAAGTCTGAAAAACAATGAAGAACATTCACTGATAAGATAAAATAGAAAAGCAGAAAAGAAGGTGTTGCATCTTTTGTATGACTTTACTGTACTGTTATTTCAGGAGCACAGTTCTTGAGGATGTATGATACTCTGCGAACAAAACCCTTTTCAGAGCAACACTGGTAAAAACCCTGTGTGATTCATTCTTTGAAGAACTGGAAATGCACAGAGCAGGATTCATTCTTTGTTCAGCCCTCACCTTCCTCTTTGCTGATAGTGACAATGGGGCTGCTGAGCTCTAAACCCTCATCTCCATTAGAATTAACAGCCCTGGCAGCGCACTGCACCCTGGAGCCTGCCTGGAAGTACACCGAGTCCAGCGTGATCATCTTGGAGGAAGTAAAGAACGTGTCAAAGTCCACGTCCCTCATGGGGCTGGTGACGCCATCGGGGCCAGCCGGGGCGCTGATGCGCCAGCGGTAGCGGGTCAAGGTGTTATTGATGTGCTCGCTGACACAGATAGAGCCCGTCTTGTCGTAGTCCGGGTATTTTGTGTTGCAAGCCTGTAGGTTGGATAAGGAACACAGCAGGAGTGGGTGGGTGAGCAGGGACAGCGCAGATATGGGAAGGATACAGCAGATGCTGGAGAACAGATGGAGATAGACGATGAGAATCCGACCAAGTACGTGACTACTGCCAAGGAAATGTAGATTTTCAGTATGTTATGTTAACATTGTTGAGTGTTTACAATTATCTTTATACTTAGCAAGGTGACTACTAATCGTAACTGAAGGAGGAACAAGTTTTTTAAGAGATTGTGTGGATTTGATTTTAAACCTGTTGACATTGAGCCTCCTGGTGCAGCACTCAAGACTTCTTTTTTTTTTTTTTTTGACAAGACTACTTCATTATGTTTCCTCAGGGAACCTCCCACGCAGCTGACCACACTGCAACAAAATAAACACACACACTCTCGCTCTCCTCCAAACACACAGTCCCAGCCACACAGAGCAGTCACCTGAGGAGCAAATGACTTAACACAGCACATTTAAGTGTCTCTCTGAGCCTGTTTCCAAGAGTGGAGGCGATTCTCTTGTGAATGAAAAGAAAGAGGACCGAGGCCCACTAAACTGCGTGATGTGTATTTTAATGACAGGCTCGCCAAAAACCTGGAGGACAGTTGACGTGGGATGCGGGTCCTTGGAGGGAAAGCTGATTAGGTTCTGCAACCTCGAAGACAGGAAAATGTGGCAAATGTAAGCTGTTGAGATAGTTGCTAGGCTGTATTGTTTCTTTTAAGCGAGCAGTTACGTTGAAAACAAATCTCCAGAGCCAGTTGTGACCCTGAACATCGTTCCACTCACTGTGACACAGATGACCGGGTAGCCGGCTGGTGGCTGGAGGTTGTCTGGCGTCCTGGCAGCTTCATCGTAGTGGAGCAACGACACAACATGAGGCAAGGAAGGGAAGGTGACGTCGGCCATGCTGTTGGACTCTTCAATGTAAACTATGACTTTAGTCACCTGATCCAGAAAAAAAAAGATCAAAACTGGTGGGAACTGCAACACATATATTCATAGATAAAACATTAGAATATGATAAGGTGTGTTTATGATCTCACAAGTTCTAACACACATGCCTTTCTGTTCTTAAATAATATACAAATTCATTGGGAAACATTTTCTTTACAGTAAAGTACTGCTTCTGTCTGGTCAGCGAACACTTGAAAAAGAGATGCCTAATCTCAGTGGGACTGACCTGGATAAATATGAGTAGAAGAAGAGCATCGGTAAAACTTGAACAAATGTCTGACCTGAGTCTCGGCCACCATGTTTTCGTCAGGCTTGAGATGAAGTGTGAAAGCTTCTCTCATTTCTCTAATTCCGTCAAATAGCACCTCCACTTCCACAACATGTTGCTTATCCCCTTGTTTGAACTCAACATCTAGACACACACACACACACACACACACACACACACACACACACACACACACACACACACACACACAGTGAAACAGCTTTAAGCGTAACTTTTAAACTGCGGATACAGCAGACAATGCGCCACTGATAGAACACTTGTTAAAAATACAATTTTAATGCACCTGCTTTTTTTTTTGTAAATAGCTTTTTTTTTCGGCAAGGACACCATAAAGGTCAGCTTTTTGTCTTTTAAGTTGAGTTTAGATTCTTTCATAATGAAAAGTGCTTACTGATCAAACAAATTCATGCTTTAATGCCTCAGAGGAACACACTTTACCACTTAACAAAAAAAGCATTGCAGGTTTCTATTTACATAGTGCCAAAGGTGCTCTATCTCATTGCAAGGTAAGTAACAGAGCTTTGCATAAGAAATGTGGTGCTGAGAGGAAATACTGAACAAATTGTGAAAGTCACTGCTGCACGATTAAAAACTGCTGTGAAATTTGAACACTGGCTGTGAAAGTATAATTTGAAAAGACTGAGTGTACCTTTTCTGATATTACAAACCTTCATTGAGCTGATAAATATGCAGTAGGAATGCTGATAATGAATGCTGGAATTCTGTTTATAATTGCTCCAGTAGATACTGCAAAAATTGCGTTTGACAATTTGGGATGCAATTAGAAATTAACAGTCCCTGCCAAGACACACCACTAAGCTCACTTTCGTGAGTTTCAGAGTCATACCTTGTTTCATTCTAGTCTAAATGGGTCTCCCTATCTTCTGCAACTACATAATGAAAACTGATCAGAAGGATATCTGAGTGACATTTCGATCACTTGGGGTGCTGAAGAGTAATGCACCAATAAATTGGTTTCTGAGTTGCGCCACACTACTTCTCTACAATACCACACACTTCTTGAACGTGTACACATGTCTGTGCGTTTCTCAAACACAGTTTTATCTGATCTACCTCAGGTGTGAAGTTATGTACTCTAGATGAGCTGTTTTCGCTGCTGTCCGTTGTCCCTCTTAAGTACTCGGTTGTTTATGTTGCTGTAAGTCAATACATCTATTTTTTTATGTCAACAAAAAAACGAGAGGCTACGCGTGAGACTTACCTTGAGACACAGGATAGTAGTCCTCTCCTGAGACAGCTGACCCGTCTTTAGTGTGAACGCGAACCACGGACACTTTGGATGTGTCCCCCGTTCGTACCACAGGAATCCTCACCGTTGCCACGGTGCCAGCTTCCTTGGGTTCACTTACACTGAATTTGGGTTTCAAAAACCGGATAATAGGTTCTAATGGTATAAAAGAAAGGGATGAGACATTTAAAAAAGGGCTAACACATGATTCTATTGTGCACATAAACATTTAAAAGACACTTCATGTCTATTGATATGCTTAATACGTCTCCTCAGGGACAGTTTGTTGTATACCTGTGGGTTATGTTTTAAACATATTTAAATTCTGATTACCTTATTTTTATTTTGCTGTACATAAATCTAAATTTCCCTCTACTACTTTCCAGCCACCTTTCATCCCACTTACTGTCAGCTGTGTCCTTGATCATCACCAGAGTCTCATTTAGAGCACCCAGCGAAGCGCCAAACTGTGAACTGCTCTTTGGGTCCCCTAAAACCAGACGCAGCTCTTCTCCCTCCTCGTACACGGTGTCATCAACCAGTGACAGAACACATGGCTTCTCTACATCGCCTGAAGCGTACAGTGAGATCAGTCAGTTAAAAAAAAAAAAACATGAAGTGAAAGAAAGAACAAAGACTATATTCAACAGTAATCAGTGTCTTTTCAGTATAATTCTCCATTTGTTAAATTCATTCATTGCATCAGGTATGCGTTCACGGAAACAGCTGTACCTGGTAAGAAAACGATGACAGATGCATCTGTGTTGGGCCGCTCGTCAAAGTCATAGGCGACTTGTGCAGAGCCCTGACGGGTATAACAGCGGACCGAGGATTCGTGTCTGATGTCACCGCTGCGGTAAACTGTTGCTGTGATCTGACCATCGCTCTCTTCTCCGCTGCAAACAGGCTGGCGGAACTGAACCTTCGGCACTGTCGGCCAAAAACAACAGCTTTTATGCATATATTTGATGGAGACCACAAAAATATAATTAAACAACACAGATCTTGTAACACCCAAATAAAAGTGCTGAAAAAAAGAAAAAGAAAAAAAGCTCAGTCCATTTCTCAGTTTTAATAGTTTTGTTTTAACACTTGGGGCAGTAAATCAACAGTCAAGGTTTTCACAACAACCTCAACTACACATGAGCATGTTGCATCTTTAAAATAATCATTCCCTGAATTTGATTTTTGAATCAAATTCTTTGTGTTATGTCAGAAAATTTGATTCAAAAATACTTTATTAATCCCTGAAGGGAAATTAATTAGAAGAGTAGTTAATTATTAATTGAGCTGAATTTCTAAGTCAGTATGTTGCTTCTTCCAATGGCTTAGATGTAATATATGTAAGTTTAATGGCAAAGTTGCTATCCCCTCTTTTAATCCAATGCTTTTTGTAAAAACATAATGAAAAATATCTGATTGCAGTGGGTTTTAGTCTTAGATACCATCCAGAAGATAAGAGAGGACAAGCTGAAGTCAGCTAATCATTAGCCTTTGATGAACTGATCGTCACAAGGTGCGCGAACCGCTAAAAGATGTGTTAACACAATGCCAAGAAGGAAAGACATAAGCAATGGTCTCAAAGATGCAGGCTGTGTATCAATATGAAAAGGGTTATAAAGTCATGTCCACACAATTTGGAGTTCAGTGTTGTGTAGTCAGAAAGATTTTTCACAAGTGGAAAGCATTCAAGATAGTTGGAGTTTTTTCCAGGAGTGGGTGTCTTAGCGAATTTACGTCAAAGCCTGTGCAACGCTCAAAGAGCCAGGAGCTACATTTCTGACGCTGCAGGCCTCACTGAGCATGTTAAACGTTAGTGTCCAAGACAGAACAATTTGAGGAAGATGAAACAACTGTTGATTGTTTGGAATAGGGGCCAGGACAAGGTGTATTTTGTCTAAAATAAACATGGACGCGGAATTGAAGTTAGCAAAGCTACTGCTGATGTAATCACAAGATTTTGGTCTCATCTGTTCACAGGAGACACCTCAAACTCACTGTCAAGCATGGAGGTAGAGGAGTAATGATTTGGGGTTGTTCTGACTTGACTATTGAGTCATAGGGTGACTAACAGATTTTCTTTTCTTTTTAGCTCAATTTCAGTTAATTAAATAATCATGAAATAAGTGAAATAAGTTATATGCTGACGTTCATCTGAGATGGTATTTGCCTAACACTAAGACCAAGTATGATCAGGTGTGTTTTTCAATTGTTTTTAAAATAAAAAACAAAGAACCAAACAAAGAAAAAACATGGGATAAACAGAGGGGTTTAAAACTTTTGCACATGACTGTAGTATTTATAAGATAAGGGTGAGAACATGTCAGTGCTACTTGATCACTAAACCTATCACAAGTGGTCCTCAGCATGAGTGATGAATACAATCTCCTGTAGAGATGCAATTATTGAGACTGTATTTTTTCATAGGATTAGTGAGGTTCTGAAATCACACTATAAAATTATTAGTAAGTGATGAAATTATCTCCTGGACACATGGGCATCTTAATTAAGTCTTGTGATAACTCACTGAAAGAAAACAATGCGCTAATATATAGGAAGAAGAAGTTTGATGATCATAAACATAGTGTGGATTGATCCTCTGGGCTTTTAAATTAATAAGGAAATAGAAAGAGGGATTGAGCATTTAAAACATTCTGTGCAAAAAGGCCCACTGGATTCATCCTGTCTTGCTTTATTTGCTGTTGAAGCACAGACTGTCTCTGAGCAACCATGAGCATAATATTTTGCCCCTCTGCACTTTGCTGCCTGAGTGACTGAAATGGGCAAGTGAAAAGACCCTCCTATCACCTATATATATTCTCACTGGATCAAAAAAAAAAAAAGCAATATCTCAAACAACAGAAGATGAGACGTTCTCTTCAGGGGCTTGCCCTGAGATTTATGCAATTTGATAACCTTTTCTGACTTCTGTAGGAGGGCGGAATGGAGGACTGTGACCCAATAACATCTGTAAACATCACATTCAGTTCCCTCTCCCTATCTTTTTCGTTGTTTGCCTTTTTGAGATGTCTATAGCAAATGTTTTTTTAAAGTCATCAGTGTAGGCCTGGTTAAATTGAGTCATTATTCCAGATCAAAATGGACAGTATAGAGCTTTCAGCACGGGATCACTTACAGTCAGACACTGAGTCATTAATGAAGACTGTTGCCTTCTCAGGTTCTCCCAGGATGCCGTTCGCTGGCATTCGCAGAACCAGCTCAAAGCTCTCACTCCCCTCCAGCTCTGGCTGTCCCAGGTCATCCAGAATAGTGACCCGGAATGTCTGCAAGCTGACACCTGGGGCAAAGTCCAAGTTATGACTGACGCCCACATAATCTGTACCGGCTGGACGAAGGACGGAGAGTGGGATAGATGGTTGGGGAAAAAAGCATGAAGAACAGATGTGCATTATGCACAGATGATGATTCATTGTAAATCCAATAATTTAGGTTTTTGAGTCAGAACATACCTTCTGCAGAGACAGGTTGTACTTTGCGAGAGCGGACAGTTACAGTACCAGTCTTGGACAGGTCAGTTCCGGTCCTCCACACTCTGACCTCCACATACCCATCACTTTCGTCCACGTTATACTCTAACTCTCCAAAGTAAAATACAGGAGCTGCCGAACAAAAACAATGCAAAAAAAAAAAAATCGTCAGAAATAATACATTTTATCTTAATTTTTCTTACATGATGCTTGTCCATGAGTATTTGTTGCAGTTTTATTGAGTATGACTGAGTATGAGTCAGGATGAATACTCTTAGAACATTTAAAACACACTGTTGATTTTAGTCTTTTCTGTTAAGAAAAGACTGGACTTGTTTTAATCTATCTCTGTCAGCAGCTTCTCAAAGCTTGACATGAATCAATCGTAAAGCCGGAGGCCAGACTCAGAGGTCAAAAAGTCATAGGCCATTAGCGTGATGTAAACTGCAGGGAGGTTTGACCTTTCCTGGCCTCTTATCCAATCAAACAATTAACTGCCATTTGCCCGTTTACACAGTCATTGTTGATGTCACTCACCTTTGTTTATTCACATCGAACCAAGCACAGACAGCAAACCACTGGCCCAGCATCACTCTAATTAGTCTTTTATGGTCAGAAGCGGCGTTTGTATTCAGCTCTTATTTGAGTCTGGGTCAACTCGAGTCTGTTTCATTTATTAACAGACCCAATCTCAATGGATTCCAGTTATGCAAGCACTTTTCTATTAAATCAGTCCAACTGTGCCAGAGCACATTTGTGGAGTGGTATTTTACAGGGTGCTGTTGTTGTTGCACATCCACTCCACGAAGACCTGAATGGCCTTGAGGTGCAACAACAATGAACTCTTATTTGATTTTCGTAGCCTCGACAGAGAATAGGAAGACACGATGAAGGCATAACAGTCCCACCAAGAAAAGCTTGTGTCTCGTCTACTGACAGAAGATTTAAGTACTTTTAACAAATAAGGATGCAGTTAGCACTGAGCACAAGGCCCATGTGTGTATGTGTGTGTGTCTGTGTGTGTATGTGTATATGTGTGTGTGTATGTGTCCTTTTCTCCGAAAACTGAGTGGTGAGATGGTGGAACAGAGACAGCAGACCCCCAGGCAGCTAAAAGACTTGTTTGAACAAGGATTGCTTCCTGAGGCGGTAAATTGGAGGCAGTCTAGTGTGTATTCGACAGCTTCATCTCCCCCAAGCCCCCTGTCAAGTCCAAAGGAAAAAATACAAATAAAATAAAACCTGACACAATAAAGCATTTAAGCTCTACTTATTCTCACTTGGCTCTTCGAGATGGCATAAAACTCAAAATAGCAGCTATATTATTATACTATCCTCTTTGTGTCAAGATGAAACACCTAAAAGTCCACAGACTAACAATATTCCATTTATACACGCATGCACACACACACACACACAAACATGCACACATACATATGGAGAAAAAGAAGAATGACAGATGAAGAATTGAGAGGAATCGGTCAACTGACTTGATAAAACAACAACACGAGGGATGCATATGACTGACAGAAGAAGAGACGGCTCTGGGGAACCACATCCCGTCAGCATCACAGATCAAGTGTAGCCCAGTGCCCTGCATACCTCTCTTTACCCTTCCCTCCCACACATATGTTGGAGATGGAGCTGTGGTTTGCAATTTTAATAAAATTTGTGCATTTTTACAGTTGCTGAGTAAAAGGAAAAAACGTACAATGTGTAGGTGGGAAAAGCACAAACAGATACTGACATCTGACCAAATACATCAGTAAAAAGCATGGGGATTTTTTTTCTTTCATCTTTTTCCCCTAGAGTTGGGATAAGTTTAAAAATAATTGTGGAAATATGTTAGTTGTCTCACAGCATTATTTGTCAGTGAAATGCCTTTCAATTTTTCTTTTCCTATGTCTTGCATGTTTAAATATATA
>JAOWBL010000006.1:4405336-4452633 GCA_028564865.1 Zenarchopterus dispar | reverse complement strand
CTCTCCTGTCCATGCTTGGTTTGTTACCATGGGCATGTGACCATCATGTTCATATGTGATACTTCAAAGATGATATTTTTATTTTTAGTAGGCAAATTCATTTATTCCTTTCCCTTGGGTAGGTTGTCAGCTTTATTACGTCTTTCGGTAAGTGAGCAGCTGTAAGCAAATAAAAGGATTCAGTAAATATTCAGAAACAGAAAAAATGTGCAGGGCAGTTACTTTGCTTAAATGCATGTCAGCCATAGTTTTCCCTTTTTTTCGTTGGATTCAGTGTGGTCTATCTGGAATACCCAAACCTGCCATTATTCAAAACCAAAACCATCACTTTGATGATAACATCAAAGCGGTAAAATCGGAGGATCACTCAGCTTAAATGTCTGTTCAAAAGGTGATGGCGGTCCATCTGCTGGTTGTTGTGATATTGCTGTCTGAAGAAAATTGGTGTACCTTTTATTGTCAGCGATTCATGCAAGTGGCTAACAGTACAAAGCACATAGCCTGCGAGCAGAAAAGAAGAAAGAAAGATGAACAGACTAACCGATGAAAGACGTCTCTCCCAGGTACCCTCTCCGTCGGAGTACCACGTCCAAGAACATGTTCTCCTCATCTACTACATAGTACTCTTTCTCGAGAGAGATCCAGGCCCAGTCCAAGCGGTACTGCTGACCTTTAAGCTTGTTGCCTCCTAGAGGAAAATACAAAAGAACAAGAAAACACATATGTCATACTTGAGTAATTATGCCTCTTACACACACTAATATGTACTGTGTGTGTGTGTGTGTGTGTGTGTGTATGTATGTGTGTTAAACTGAAGTAAATCCAACATCAAATGGACATCAGCACATGATATTTAACACTATGTAATTATGTCAAGGTAGGAGCTAAAAGTTTGCTCTAAGTATCAGAAAGGTGCTTCCATAAATGCTCTTGTGTAGTTGATCATCAGGAAGCATGACTCTCCCCCTAAACCTGGATTTTAAATTAGCAGAAAACTTAGGAGGTTGGAATTGTAACAGGGCCAACCTCCTCCTCAGTCCCTTCAGCTGCTGCATCTCCATTTACATTACCAGGAGGATGTATGTACTGACTTGGCAAAGTACCCCTCCATATCACCCGAAAGGGGTACTGCACCATTTCCACCAACTGCCAATATGCATAAGAAGACAAAAAAAGTAGGAGAAATAAAAACTAGAATGACAAAATCAGCATTAAAGGAGCTGAGAGGGTTGTTTTGTTTCTCTTTGCTGTTTTCATACATGAGAAGAGATGACGCATACTTGAAGTTCACTAGATGAACATCGTCATCTCCTGTCCACAGCATATCCACTCAGCTCCAAGTCAACACCACCCCTCTCCCATCAGTTTTCCAGGAGTTCTGAGTGTCTAATCCACGGCAGGTACGTATTTCATCCTCGTAGAGATTTCCAAAAATGATAACGGAGACACACGTTTTGGCCCCATAAACCTACCACAAACTCCAGTTATAGAGTCTAAAAGTAGAGTTTATTACAATTTGCTAGTATAAAGCATTCAAGTGTCCATTAAGACAAGACCAAACAGGGAAGATATGAGGAAATAACTCAGAGAAACAACTGCTGCTGCAAAGTAGTCTGAGAAGATACTTTTCAAATTATAACCAAAAAACATTCAAGACAGAAATCAATCTTCCCAGAAACAAACATCCTACTAAGTTCATGCAAAAGGTCAAATCATGCGATGAGCTACATCACATATTCAATATTAAAGTTTAGAACAGTATTGTTAGAAAAGACTAAACAAGTATGGTTTATTTTGGAAAGATGGCCGGGAGGAAGTCTCTTATGTCTAAAATATAAAATGACAACACAGCTGAGGTTTGCAATGTTTCCTTTGAACAAACATTGAGAGACCTACTTTCAAGGATACAAAGATTTCTGCACGGATATTATTTATGACTCCATTCTATCTAGTTTTTAAGAGGCCTGGTTCCAGTGTTTCCTGTTTGTATCTCGAAGAGAATGGAAGAGAAATATTAATGTCATTAAAACTTTGATAAAACAGCAAGGCTAGGGGCGTGTACGATTTTTACACAGTTCTGTTTATTTAGAAATATTACGATAGGTCCTGACCTATTTATTTTTCTGATTTTACACCCACGTGCTGCATTCAATATTCTGTTTAAACTGGAAAGGAAGCTATGAGAAAAAAAATTGTGACCTGAGGGGGCAATTACTGCAAAACTAGAATGAAGAAAAAGCATTTTAATTATTTTCAGTGTGCAGTCTGAATGTTCACAACATACTGGAGAACATATACAGATTCATAAAACAGAAATCTCATGATCCTATATGCTTCTGTCTCAGTCAGTCCCTTTAGATCCATGTGTTCAATTTCACATTACTTCTGTTGAATTGTTTTTTTTTTCTTATTACTTTTCTTTTTCTTCCTCTTTAGAAATTACGGATTTCAAGCATGCCAGTCAATCCCTGCTATTAAGGGAGCATTTACAGAGAAAATGGTTGTGTAAGTGTAAAGCTAATAGAACATATCAATACCTCAATAACAAGCAGGCCGGATGGAGGCTGCTTTGTGTGTCTTATTTCACCAAATACTGTTTAGAGTAGAGGAGGATTCATTACTGAATGGAAATCATGGGAAAATTGTTTTGTGAAAGTAGGATATAGGAAGCGATGGACGGATTTTGTATTTTTCTGCTGTTGCTTAGAGGTGAACAATGCTAAACTCTGAATGGCATTCCTGTAAGTGTTATAATAAATGTCTGATTGTATTCAGTGCTGCCAGAGGAAATTGCAAAGGTAAAAAACTGTTTGTATAAAAACCTCATGTAGATATGTCATTTTGATGTGCTGAGGACTGTGTCACTTCTACTTGTTTTATTCAAGAGGTTTGAAGCAGTGAGCCAGTGGAATGCACTTCATCCCTATCATAAAGTACAGTAGATGCCATAAACAGTGGGAGGGCTATAATGTTGCTCAAAAACCCTTGTACAAGAAAAAAAGGGTGGTTCTTCTTTGTCACTAATCCATAAAAAAGAAGAGATGATACTTTCCAAGGCTATATTGAGCACACACTCAACGCGGCTTTTTATTAAAAGAGAGCTTTAACGTGGTGCTAAAATGCTGCAGAGGTGAAAAGTTCAGCACTTCCCCGCCTGGCAGACATGGCTACAACACGCTGAGGGGAGGAGAGCGCTAACATAATCCGAGTTCATGCATCCGCCTCAAAGCCTTCAAACCAAGTTCAAG
The DNA here is from genome assembly GCA_028564865.1 of Zenarchopterus dispar. Lineage (NCBI taxonomy): Eukaryota > Metazoa > Chordata > Actinopteri > Beloniformes > Zenarchopteridae > Zenarchopterus > Zenarchopterus dispar. The sequence continues at coordinate 4,449,385 of JAOWBL010000006.1, read as the reverse complement.
CTTTGATTAGCAGGTACAAATACAAAAGTGTTCACATGCATTTGTTAACCCTAACCCTAACCCATGGCATCCTGCAACTTTGACTTTCATACCGGCTCCGTGACAGTACATGTAGCAGAAACTTCCTGAAATTTCAGTTTGTGTGTGTGCGTGTGTTTGTGTGTACTTTCTGAGTGTGTGACTGCTCACTGGGGGCGAGTAACAGTGCACAGACAATAGGGATCTGAGACAGGGCTTTCAGAGTGTTTCATTTCTGCAGTCGTTTGAACGGATAAAAGACCTCTCACATGTGCTGACCATACAAAAAAGCAGCTTTGAAATTGTCTTCAGTTGAGCTAAATTCACTTTTCACCCTCTTTCAAAGGCTTTCTTGACAAAAACTCAGTAAACAGGTTTATGTTTTTTTTTTCTTAAAGAAAATAGGGATCATAGTTTTTGCACAATGAATTTCAAGGAGAGGGAAGCTCAGAGAAAATTGAGGAGGAAAACTTTGATGCTTGAGTACTGCACTGCTGACTCTGGCTTGTGATGGAGGATCTACTTTCAAGAATAATCTCTGAGAGATGTCCTGTCAGAAGAGATTACTTTCCAACCAAAAAGCCTTAATATCAAAAGGCATGTAACCTTATAGCACCGCAGAGTGAAAAGGCTTCTTTTAATGGTGAAGCTGTGAAATTTATACAAACCTGGCTTTGTGAGTTTCAAAAAGACGTATTTTGTTTCTTTCTTTTCTGAACTGGGGTCTTAAAGATCTCACATTTAGCTGCAGTAGACAGCTGCATTTGTCTTGAGCAAAAGTAATAATGGTTGAACAAAAAGCAAATGTTTAGAGGACTTTGATGTCACATTTAAATCTACGGACACAGAGAGAAAAAAATCATCTGAAAAGGAAAATTCTCTGAATGAATTCTAGTGTTGTTGCTCCACTGATGGATGAGTTTGCAATCACATGATAAAATGTTAACCATAAATTCATTTTATTTTATTTCATTTTCCTAGAGAATAATGTCTTTCAATTTATTTGGGGAAGAAAAAAGCAGTGTTCATAAACTTTTAAAATGACTTCCTGCCTGGCCTTGAGGGAGGCATCTTGGTATCTAATAAAAATCATTTTAAAAACACCAATACAATACAGATCAAGGTGTGGGCTAATTTGAAAGAAAAGCAATGAAAGAAAGCAATGGTGATGCCACATCAATTTCCTATTAAAGAAAGTTGTTTTCTTGTTGTTTTTTCTAAACAAGTTCCAAAACTGCAGTAATTCTTGCTTCTGCTTTCTTTTTCTTTGAACTTTTATCCCTACATTTTTAGAGATCGTGTCCTTAAAAAGACCCTTTTTGTAACATTTTTCAACTTAACAGACCTCAAAACTACAAAGTGCCACTTCATTCGCAGAAGCTTGATTCTTGAAAGTGATGAGGAGACATAGTCAAGATTCTTAACTGTCACGCTTCAGGCTTGGTCAGAGGTTATCAAGTGATGAGAGGCGAGACTGCAGCAATGCTGCAGGTCCAGATGGTGTCAAACCTACAGGGTCCTGAAGGACCGTTACAGATCCCCTACATGGGACTGTACACCAACCGTTCAAAGTTTGCTCTGCAGACCTGAGTCAGGAGAGGAATCCAGTGATCTGAAACGCATCCTGCCTTGTTCAGATACTTAAGAAATACATCTGCCGTCAATGACAGTAATCAGTTGGAGCTTTAGGGAACCACCACACAAACTTATAAAGAAAATTGGCTCTGTTTTTTATTTATTTACTTATACACACACACACACACATTTTCTTTTGGTTAAAATGTATGTGTTAGCAGCAGAATTGCCTTTTGGGATTAATGCTTTGATAAAACCTCAGGCCAAGCTCAAGAGTTGAAAGCATTTTTCATTTTACAAAGCAGAATCTTATTAAATTCTTTAAATGGCTTTGACTTGAATTAAAATGAATCCACAAGCGTTCCAAGTATGTTCAGCTTGAGGGCCGCCTGCAACCAGACTTTGGAGAAAAGATTATCTGAGAAATATTTGTCACGGAAACTAAATTAAAACATTAAAAAAATGCAGCTATAACAAACACGTTTTCCCATAAAATAATTTCCCTGAGTGGCGGTTAAGCAATGTTTCAGACTCATCTTAAAGCAGCGCAGAGAACTTTCGTTCCTGTTAAATATCTGTTCCAATTTCATCTGAAGGACATGTTTGATTTTTAGTAGCAAGCATTTGTCTCTGCTATCAAAAAAAAAAAAAAGTAACTTTAAACCCCCATCCTGGTGGGACAACTGTGTATTTTTAACCCTTTGATCATTAGAGTTGAAGCCTAAAGGTGGATACAGGGGGGCTGCTGGAAATTTTGACCACCCTCAGACCTGGCAGTTGTGCATTTGCTGGTAAGGTAGAGATGGATGTAACTGGGATGAACAACGTAATGAGGACAAACATCACCCAGGCTGTCTGGCCAAAGTATGTCTGGGGTTGCCACATATCTGCAAGAGGACAGTCACAGAGCATCACCTCACCACCACAATCCCCACAGTCAAACATGGCAGAATCGTCTTGTGGAAATGTTTTTCCATGACAGTGAAACTACACAGCAATCCTATGTGAAAGCATTTGTTAGTGTTAATAGTCTCAATGTGAGGAAAAAGCTTTACTAGACTGTGAGAAAAATCCCAGCCATGGAAATTCGGCGACAGACTTGAGAACAGCAAGCCAAAGTCTAGACAAGAACACAGCAGAGCATCTCTGAAGAGACCAAATATTCCCTGTTGTAAGTGTGTGAATAAAAGGCAAACTAACTCCCTTTCTAAAGATGTTTCACCTCTCATCTGAAAAGTTCACTTCTGACAGGTTTTGAATTTCAGACTTACAACATGACTGAAATTCATGCAATAATAAACTTGAATTTCCTTTACTGGTTAGTTTTAACTGAAAAAACACTTTTAGATGAGAGATGAAACCTATTTAAGCACCGAGATAAGGAGCCTAGTTGCCTCCTATTCAAACATATAGACCTAACTCAAAGAGAATCTACACTCAAGCGTTTCTCTTCTAACTAGATTTATTTTTCACAGTGAAAGAGAAAAAAAAAAGCAAAACTTGCAAAGACAGAAGTGTTGACCTTGTAGTCTTTCCAAGTAGACTTGGGGCCTCCCTGCTTAAAAGGTGTTTCAGCCTAGTGAGGGTCTGAATAATTATGTGAATATGAAAGAAAAAAAAATTTAAAGACAAGGCTGTAAATTATTCAAAATCAGGAAAATTTGAAAACCTCTCTGCAGTGAAAAAAATACAATTACCAAGCAAATCATCCTTGACTTTACCGGCACTGTAAGGTCTGCTTTGATTGTATGTCACTTAATGAAAAGTGCTTTTATTTTACAATTTTATGCTGTATGCCATTCAATTTTATCTTTCAATAATAAAATAAAAGACTAAGACCGTGAGGAAAAACTAAATAAACGCATCCCCATCTCAGCCTTTCCAACACAGGCTGGATGGTACCTGGCAGCGACAATGATGTCAAATTTGTCGCACCAAATGTTCAGATTGCCTCTTTCATGCCTCTCCAATAAACATCACACAAAGTTGTGGAGAACATGTCAAAGTGGCGCTGTCGGTCGCATATAGAGGTGCTGTGTGAGGCTAGTCTCAGTATTTGAATGTGACTGCAGGTGTGCTTGTGTTCGACTGTGATCGCCTCACTTTGTACTGAACTGGCTGTGCTCTAGATAACAAGCTGTTGGATCCTGCACACAAAAACACAGACCACTGAAAAAACACTTACATCTGATGCATCACAGCCGAATACATAAATGCAGATGTTTCACAGATCTAGCTTTTATTTATTTATTTTATTTTTGTTATTTGTTGTGAATGTGTGTACACGTGTTAAACTCCAAGTGAAATTTCTCTCAACATGACAACGTTTCTCCCTGTGCAGTACATTTATTCTGCTGGTGGCCGAGTGGCTTATCCCTCATGTCTCCGTCTGTCCTCTGAACTCTTTCATGCAGGAGTCTCCAAATCTCAGTACAGCTCGTAAACAGAGGGATTTATGCAACCAACAATCTCGATGATGTCTCTCAACATGAAAAACTTTTGAAAAAACATTTGAAAAGCCATGACATTCTCCTGCTAAAACCCACTCGCAGTAATATTTTAATATTAATGGAAGCCCGTGCACCATCTATGTGACAGGAGTGGCTGACAAAATTCAAATATTTCACTCCCCCTCTGGGCACTTCAGTACCTTTTAGCTTATTCTGACAGATGTGTGAGCGCTACTGTGCTGAGAGGCTGGGCCTGCAAGCAACAAGTGGCAAAAACGAGCTCAAAGACTGAGGTGTGTGTTTGAATGTGCACATAGTGGGCTCAAAGAAAATCTTTTGTGCGTTTTTTCTTCTGTATGCTGTACTTAGCTCAAGGCAAGGTGTATGTGGATATCTCCTGAGGTGGGAAACGTTATCAGTGGGCTGACCAGGAATTTAAAGCCTTGGGCAAATTCAAGAGTTGAGATTCAAGTAATTTCATAACTTGATATATAAATTACATATCTATTTATTTATTATTAATTTATAAAAACCAAGTCAATCTTGATGGATCCTTTCCATATGTTTCCAAAAGCTTTGCTGCATTGAAGAGCCCTCGAATTACACCTCATGCATCCACCCATCCAAACACAGGAGATAAAAGTAGCATGTGACAGAATAAAGCATGATTTCCATGATTTCCTGCAGCCATTAGGCAAGACTGAGCTGCTGAAACACCTTCAGCTACATTGCACACAAAAACCATAAGAAAATGACAAGTCAGGCAGAGACTCTTCAATGCTTTGAAGTTCTTGTGATACACTTAGCAACCGTGAGGTTTTTCTCTGATGTATATAAAGGCAGCCGTTTATGACCCTGGGCATAGCTCAAAGGGAGAACGCTTGAGGACAAAGAAGCAGCAGCTTCCTTGTGTGAACGTGTGTGTCTGCTGCGCTACATCTGTTTGCACATTTGCCTTCATCTATGCAGAAGTGACTCCATTCACAGTGTGTGTGGATCCTGACTGGCAGCTGAATGTCGACAGCAAGGAAGCGCTTCTGCAGAAACTGAGCTCATGTTGACACAACTTCAGCATGGATATCATTCCGACATCTCCCTTTGTCTTCATTATTATATTAAAGAGAAAAATTTGTTCAATATAGCTCGGGACAGTTAGTGGAACTCCGGAGACCAAACCTTATATCAGTGCCAAGATGATAAAAGTGACTGAAAGCTTTGGTTTTTTTTTTCTTAGATTGTGCTCTTTTCTCTACCTTTTCTCCGTTATTTCCTTAAAGTTGGCTGAAATACACTTGTGTACTTAAATGGCTTTAATAAATGTTTACTTGAAGAAGAATGGTTTCCTCATTGAAACAGTTCGCCAAGGCTCAAAAAACTTCCGACCACTGTGTGCTTTAACATTGCACAGTGAACAGATATCTGTTAATTAAGTAATCATTTACATTGTGGTGCTTACATAAATAAAGCAGAATTTCCCTTAAGAGCTAATAAAAATAAAAAATGTAGGAAGCCAAGAGAGCTTGGAAGACTCATACAGAAACAGTAAACAAGAGAAAAAGATTTGATGTGAGTTCTGTTTGTTTTCTTTGAAATGACAATGCACTTGTTTTACTCCATAAAACAGAAAAAGGATGGGATGAAAATGAGATGAGTAAAAGACAAACTGCCAAGCGAAAAGTGTGAGGTTGCAGTATTGAAAGAGAGGCAACAGACCATAAAGATGAGAACAAAAACTAAATTATGCGCTGATAATAAGGCATAATGCATTCATATTGTCAAAAATGTAAATCCCAGCGTTTCCACTCAGCTAATTACTCGCTATCAGGGGGTGTTTGGTCATGCTAGAATGTTTTCATGTCAGACATCATGTGTCAGCCACAGAGAAACGAAGAATCAAAGATGATTAAGATGATGAACATTTGCTTCACGCCTCTCAAAGTCCCGTGCTTTCATCTCAAGGTTCTAATAAAATGCAAATCGTCACAAGCAACCATGCTGAATGTAGCACAATCCCATATTAGAGATACTTTGACAGACAGACGCGGCAAGAAGCGACAGACATGACGGTAAAACCCAAAGCTGATGACTGAGGCAGTCAACACTCGTAATAACAAACCTCAATATACTTTGCGATTTAACTTACAGAGACGGTAGCGTTAATATTATGACTGCATCTCAAAAGGAACAGAGGATGTTGAGCAACTAAGAGGCAAGCAAAAATAACGTGAAAGAACAAAATATACAATGAACACAGATGCTGAGGAGTTCAGAAATGAATAAATCACCATGAACAAAGATCTAGGACTGACAGAGCGAGAGGGAGGAGATGCAGAGGATAAAGACAGGAGATCTGGTCCCTGTGAGAAGTGGTTGACAGTGAACCCCAGAATGCAGGCGGATGAAGGGAAGTCTCTCCTGAAGCTGGGAATGTGCTAATGCACGTCAGCCTGTGTTCAATTCTGCTCTGATCAGTACACCAGCTTTAACAACAACAATAAAACAGGTTAACTGAAAGATCGGGGGGTTAACCAGCCCCACCAAGGTGAGACCACTTTATACCTGCGTTTACTTGCTTTCCCATAACTTTCACATCTATTTGACTTTCTCAAGTTGATGAGATATACTATTTCCAAAATGAAAGCTTTTTAGGATTTTTGCCGTCATGACTTCCATGGTGACAAGAATTATTTTTGGATTAATTGGAATAAGCAATTAGCAATATAAATAAGTAAAATATAGGTGTTTGCAGTATGTGTCTACACTTTGGACATTTACAACTCCAAATCAGAAGGAATGAGGACAATATGGGAAATTCAGACTAAAGACAGATGAGTGATTCTTACATTTACTTTGACTTTTATTCTTTTCAGGCACTATGAACCCAAGATGTTTAATGTTTATTATTTTGTGCTGTCGATCTCATTTCATTTGTTAAATGCAAACATTGTTGCATATCAACCTTACAGCACATAAAACAAACAAAAAAAAAGATAATTTTGTGCAAGTAAAGTGGCAAAGAGAAAAAAACAATGTTCTTGTTACTGTAAAGAGGATTTGGTATAAAACGACCCACTATCTATAACCACGACCCACGCCCAGATCTCTCTGAGCAAAAGACAGGGGTACACCCTGGACATAATGCCAGTCTGTTGTAGAACCATACAAAAAGGCAGGCAACTATTTCACTAGAGGTTTTTTTTTTTTTTTTCCTTTTTTTTTTTTTTTGACCAAATGAGAGACATGTGCTCCAAACCAAAGATAACGAAAAGACCATCCCCATTTATGATGGTATGGGCTTGTATCAATGCCCTTGACAAAACTTATTTACACGTCTGTGATGGCAACATTCATGCAAAAATGTGCAATGAGATTTTAGAGCAACATATAAATAAAGATCACAAGATCAAATCTTTTTCGGAGATGTCCATGCATTTTACAGAAATGCAAAACTGATTCTGCACTCTCTGCAAAGCCATATCAGAAGAAGAACAAAGTGTAGGTAGTGGACTAGCCTGCCTGCAGTCATGACCTGTCCACACAGGAGAATGTGTGGAGAATTCTGAAATGATTCATGCGTCAATGATAATCCTGGACTGTTGCAAACCTTAAGACTTGTTTGCAGGAAGAATGGGAAAAACAATAACTAGAATACATCTTTGCTCTGTGTCCTCAAAGCAAGGAGGCATCTCTAGTATTGGGGAAAAAAAAGGAATGGCAATGTTGCAAATCTTAGGTTCCTTCCTCATTTGCTAATTGATTCAGTATGAGAATTAGATTTATTGTAAAAGCTTAACTGTCACAACTTTTCTTAGAAAATGTCACCAGGTTAAAGTGCAGAAATGGATGTAGAAGTGTTAAATAAAGCTGCTAGTGGGGTCCGTAGTGTATCAGCTGATAATCGCCATGGCAGATCCAATTATCTCTGACCCCAGCTTTTGTATTTCTGTTGTTGATGTTGAACTCACTTTGTGGTGTCCTGCCCTGCCGGCAGACTGGTACATCAAGCGTTCCTATCTGAGGTGCAAATGTAACCAGAAAAAATGCCTGTGAATGTGTGGGAGCTCCCCATTTGGCTTAACCCAGAGACAACCTTACTAACTGTTAGCAACTGATACTTGCTGGATTTTTTTAAACTTGCTTGTTTGTTGTTTTGTTTGTTTTTTTTGTAACCATCACAACTACTTTCCTCCACTAGTTAAAAAAAAATCCGTATGTTCATTCACCATTCATTAAGTGACAAAGCGTATAAAAACATATATGCGCCGTGATGCACTCCCTTGCAATCCTGTAAATAATTTGGCATTCATGATTTCAAAGAGAGGAGAGCGAACTAAAAACGCATGCTGTCTTAAGTATTTGCATGTCTTATGAGAAAGAAAACATTTCCTTTTTAAGAGGCAGAAAACATTTACACATAAACAACAGATCCGCACACCATCACAAACTGTGCATTATGAAAAGTGATAAGAGAAAAATAAATAGTCGTCTAACACTAGGAGATGGGAAAGTATGCAGTTCTGTGAATATTAAGATGGGTAGAGACTGAAAAATGCATGAAATGAATAGTTTGTCCAGAAAAACATGTAAAAACTGCAAGTGTAAAAATAGCGAGGGGAGCTGTAGAGTAAGTGGATGTATGAGTCTTAGTAAAGAGCTGGTATCTTTGGGCTGCAGGGATCAAAGGATTTTACTGTAACAATCAACTTCATGCACAGTGAGATGAGCAGAGACAAGAAACCCAAAATTCTCCCTAATATTCAGTTGTGTCTACTCATGCACAGAGTGTCATGGGAGTATTTCTAAGATTTGAGACCCTCCTTCCTGAATTTTCTACTGCTGCTCACTGCAGGTGCATGAAACTTTGCATGGAGTATGTGAGCTGCATTATGATCATTTGAAGCATCATTATTTAAGTTCTTGACTGCAGTAGAAGAGATCCTTTGATGTCAATTTGTAGAAACATCATGTATCTAAAATGGCCAATTTAATCTCTTTAAGCTGTCTCATTTAAGGATTCAAAATATGGCAAAAAGAAAAATCCCATAGTTCTGAAATTAAACCACCATCCTCAAAGTCAAGGACACTTTAACATTAATGCATCAAAAAGCTGTGCATGAAATAAGTGGTTACTTAATGGAAGTCAAAACTAAAAGCAACTTTTGTGAGTAATACTTGCAAGTCTTTTTAGTTAAGAAAATATAGTGTTAAATCCAATAATAGAGTAATCGAATCAAATAATTAATGCAGTCACTGAAGGATTTAGCTGTAATCATTGCTATTTACTGTAATCTGAGTATTTTATTTTCTCAGCATTCACTGTAATTTGTGTTTTGTCATCTGAACATCCCCAAGAATAACAAAAGCCTGGGAAACCCAGTGTTTTCCAGCCCATTTGAGTGAACTACAGACATCCCAGCTAGTCTTCACCTGTTAGAGAAGGTTCTTCCTGACACTCTTCCCATGTCGATGAGCCTGTAATAGGGCCACATAATTACCCGTGGCTCCCTCAGAGCTCTCCCCAGCTCATCCGCCCAGGGCCCTCATTACCCACGATGCTTCCGGGGCTCTTAAATATCAAACAGCTCATTGTGCTGGAGGCTTGACCGCTCCTCTTAGCCTGCAGCAGCCCCTCTGTCTTCACGCTGTGCATCTATATGTAGAAATATCTAAGCATGCAGCATCATATGTAAAACTTAGTCTTTTAACTTTGTCATAAAATATGCACTTACAAGTGCTTTCATTTGTTATACATAACTCTGACTTCCTCTCCAAAGCAGACTTGTAGAGTCTGGTTTTTCTGCTGCTATTATTCATGACAACTGCGGGATGTCACCAGTTTTATTTTAAATGTGTTTGTCCTTCCTTATCAAAATTTTACATCAGGAATCAATGTGCTTCAACATCAACCTTTTGGAGAGTTTAAGAAGTTAAAGTCAATGGTCAAACTCAATATGGAGTGATAAATAAAGTCACGTACTTCCAATAGTTCCTCTTTAATACCTCGGGCCTCTTTTAGTTTAACCGGAATATAGCCAAGAGCTGAGAAATACTAAGCACTTAACAGGAGCATAGAAAATCAATTGCCCAACGTTTCTCCCTTCAAGTGGATGAAGGAACCGTGATTCTTTGCTTTATGAAAGGCTCATCTGAAAAATGTGTCTGCACCAGGATAATTCACAAAGCACTCCTTCATGCATTTAGACAAAGTGTGTAAAAACATCTGAATCCGGGATGTTGGGTGTTTAATGGGAAAGACAGTTTGAAGTGCAGCATCTGAGAAGGACTGTTAAATCCCTTCCTAGCTCGTGATGTACAAACAAACCTTGCAGAGTTTCACAAAAACTAAATACTGTTTATTTTACATACATCCTCCATGATGCAGTCCTGTCATTTAATGAGCAGCACTGCCTTGCTAATTGCATCTATTGTTCTGTTGGTTGAAAGTCTTTTAACACAGCACCATCACATTTGAGAATTGTATGTTTGCAGAGAATATTTCACCAAAATGGACTGTAGGTTTTACTAAGTATGACTCAATTTTCTGCCTTTTTTAATTCATCTTCATATAAAAATATTAATGGACACCTGCAAATAAAAGCTAAAGCTCTGTTGGAGTTCAGAAACTTTAATCAGACTGTATTTTGTGTTTCATTGAAGGGCATAAAGTGAGTATCACTGAGTTTTTACAAAAAAAAAGAGCAAAGACAGAAATCATGAAAGAAACAGCTTTTCAAAAGCTATTGAAAGACAAAACAAAGGAGTGCAGCTTGAGGTTGCTGCAAGGGACTGCTTGTCCATGAAGCAGATCAGGCGATAATTTGACCAAAAAAAAAAAAAAATCACTGACAATAGCCTTTTTTTAACAAAGTGGTGGCACCTTATTGACAAAAAAAAGTCATCATCCTTGTTAATCCACTGCTCTTTCTCTTTTGTAGTTCACACAACTAAACAGGGGTGACATAGCGCCTCACTCATACATGATTGCACAACATCGTCAGCAGTCATCTGAGTTTCAAGGTTGGCTACATCCCAAGGTGGAACAGATGCACATCAAAAATGTCCCACCGTTCTACTTGTGGTCATTCATAATCGAATCAGGCTGAAATTGCTGTCACTAACCTCTTACACACAGCTGAAAGTGTCGTATATCGGCGATAGACTTACACAAACAGCACATAGCTAATGTACAAACATAAAATGTTTAAATGCACATATTTTTTCAATCATTTGTGCACATTGAGCCAATAATGCTCAAAACTTTCTCCGTGCGAGTCTACACTGGAGTCATGCTCCTTCCTTACATTCAAATGAAAACGGATCAGCGGGCTGATGTTTGTCTCCAAAGCATTTCTGTGCACTTTTAAAATGATTTGAACTTTCTCCACCTAAATTTTCTCAGTTTCCATTTTGCTTCATTTGTCCTTTTATTTAGCCAGTTTTAAAATGTAGTTTCAGAGGTTTTGTTAAAAGATGCACATAGCATGCACACGTGTACAACATAAATCCCAGCAGCACTACTGGGCTACTAAATAAGTTCTGCAAAAAAACTGACTTTGCATAAAGACAAAATATATTGTTAATTGTACTTGACATGTCCTGGAGTTATTTATTTATTTATTTATTTTTAAAAAGGCAGTTTCATGAATTCACTGAACTTTAAAAATGATTTGTGTTCATCTTGGCAGCTCAAAAACAGCTTTCTATTTTTCATTAGCCAGTTCACCAGTGAGTTAATGCAACATAACATTTGCAGCAAACAGACACAGAGAGAAGACTCGCAGATCTTTCACAGTTGGTATTCAGTACCTGTTCCCTGAGTGGTGGTTCATTTGATCTGAATCTCCAGAATAACGTGAAATCAGCGAGAGAGAGAAAAGAAGAAAATACAGTCCAATGATCTGTTTATAAAACCTGCTGGGAACAATTTCCAAAATTAATCTCCCCTGTGAGCTGGAACCAGCCGCTTGACAGCTGACTCGCTAGTCCATCACAGTCATAAGATAGTGAATGAATAATTCTCTGAGCCTTAACACCAACTGCAGAAACTCCAAGCAAAGAGAAAAGTAATAAACGGGCTCGGAGAGATGAGGAAATGCAAATGTCAGGAGGGTAAAATCTTACCGTTATCCTCAACAGAGAAATGGAAGACATCTGAGGTGGCATTTTCTTCATTTCGCAACACATAACAGATGTTCAGGTCATCAATATCGGCTGTAAAACAAAAGTGACTTTAGTTCATTTGGCTATTATACTGAGGTCATCAAGCGGAAGTGAAACAAATGGAAATATCAGACCAAGAAACAAACTGTAGGCTTGGACTCCACAAAATACACATTATTTTTTTGACATAATTCATTAAAGAGTGCAAAAGAGAGCCAGTTTACCGAGGAATTTAAAGTAAATGGTTACATAGCTGAGCCAATGTGAAGTGATGCATGATGAAAATTTAAAACATGCTGATGGCTAAACAATGAATTATATTTTGAAGAAATTTGTCTCTGTCAAGCTTTAGGAATTATATTTTGGAAACAATTTGCATCTCAAGATTAAAAAAACCTTCACGTGATGTTCCATGGCGACCACAGAAATAGCCTCAAACACACTTTGAAGCAGTATAACAGCTTCATGGCTGTTCAAACACAGTCTCTGTCAAATCATTTTTCAAAGATGGGAGCTGTCCCGCCTCAGCAACATATCGGCTACAGTAACAGCAGGTCTCTCGTATCACACTGACTCCATCCTTATCAGCACTCAGCAAGAACAATTTTCCACCAGAGGAAGCATTCTGAAAGCCATGCATGTGCAATCCTGGACGATTAGGCCGCAATCTGAAATACAAGCCAGCTCCAACAAAACTAAAAGGAAATTAGTTTTTAAATCCAGAACCTGCCAACTGTTTGTGTCAGCAGCCCTGAAAACCAGGTGACGGTGGATCTTTTAATGACAGGTGAGGTAAGAATGTTAAAAACAGGATTTCAGTGGGCAACACACAGCTGTTTCCCTTACTTCTCTGAATTACAGGGCTGTGCTTGCATTTTTTTTTCCAGCACTCCCCACAAGCATCTATTACAGTGCAGAAAAATCATCAACAATGTGAAAGGGCTGTGCCCCTGCAAACCACCCCTTTCAATAATAGATGTCATACGAAGGAGCTTCATAAAATTATAAACCCCTGACTCCTAGCTGGGACACCAGCCTCTCTTTCCGCAGGTCGCCTCCTGTCACTGCGGTTTCTTGCTTTCCATTCGAGCACAGAGTTCCAATCAATAGTCGTTTTACATTTATACACCATCGAGTAATTTTTGTGTGGCTTTGATCTGACTTTCAGGTTAATTTTCACGAAACACTGCAAGAAGAGGATCTCTTCTGTGGCACAGACTTGAACTAGAGGACCTTACAAATATGAAGTCGACACTGCGAACAGCGGGTGCAATGTTCATTCAATATTTAAAGAGAGCGCCTCCTGAGATGTGCCCTGGAAATAGGACGAGTAAATAAAGAGCAAAGGATTGTCTCTTTCACCTGGCTGATTCTTCTGACGAGCCTGTTTGCTCTCTCTGACTCAATCTCTCACGCTCCCTCCCTCATTCTTTATTTCTCTCATGTCAACTTTAGCCCTTCGCACCTCCTCACCCCTCTTCCACTTTCCCTGCACTCTCTTCCCCCTCTTCAGCCTTCTGCCTCCTTTTCCTTCTACACTCCTGTCTCATCTGTGCCCTTTTTTGTTCCAAAGATGGTAGCCGCATCGTGGTTGTCAGAAGTGTCTGCCTCCTGCAGGCTGAAGAGCTCCTTCTAACTCTGTCTTCTCAGTCCATGTCTGCCCTCACGCCAAACTCTGGTGCAAGCAGGTGAAATTACTTACTCGTGGGCTTAACTGCCTCAGCATGAAGATTGCATCGCTTTAAAGCACAATCGGCTGAATTGTTGTTTCCTTGGCAATATTGGGAAACAAGCATGCACTCGTGCAAAAATGAGTTCAAATTTGTTTGACGAGGTGTCACAGGTGTCGTGACAGCGGGGAACAGCCATGTACTTGTTGCAAGATCTGAGGTTTCTCTATTAATATTTACAACACACACAATTATCATCTCAAACTGACCTTAGATGCTAAAACTATCAGAAAACTCTGCATCTTAAATACCACCCCGTCACTTCAAGCTCTGCACTGACCTTTTCACACAATCCTCTCCCTCCAAACTGCTTCATTTAACAGACCTCCGAAGAGAACATCAGATGTGAACATTTCCCCGGAGATGCGGAAACAATTAATTATTCATCTACAACGTCCACAAAACATCAGTCTGAATCTTTGGTCTGCTAATTATGATTTGATGAGCAAGACACATCTAAATCAGGCCCACAAATTAACTATTGAAATTCCCAACCCAGTGCTTGTCACACATATGAATAATTATAAATCCATAAATTAAAATGTTTGGGAGGTGGGGTGTGAAAAATTAATCAAGACGTGCTGATTTACAGGGAAATTGAACTTCTTACTTTCTGTTTTCTAAAGCACTGGATCACATATTTGGGGAATATAATTATTTGATCAAAAAAATGTCATTAAAATTACTCTTATTAACCAGTGAAGCGGAGCAAAAGTGCTTTTTTAAAAAGCTAAGACCCTGGTTGAGACGAATATCAATGTGCTTCCTTAAACCAATTACTCAGTTATTAGTAATAGCATTTTTCATAGGATTATTTTATGCAATTCTCTTAGCCAGATGCTGAAAAAGTCTTTTTTATTTGATCATGAAACCACTACAAATATTGATTGAAACAAACAGACCTATAAGGTGTTTCCCAAAACCCCACCAGCATCTTAAACTTCTTCATTTTGTTCTATTTTCCTCCTTTTATTTGTCATTTTCTCCTCATCGATGCTCATTATAATGTAGTTTCAGTTGAAATGGTTTTGTATCAGTGCCTTGTTGTTCATCCCTCTCTGACTTTTGATTTTTCAGTAGGCGGCATTTATTAACTACTTCTGTAAGTTTTGTAATATTTACTGAAAATTTGTTGTTTTTTTTAAAAAAAAAGAGAAGAGAAAAAAGTTGAATGCAGAAACCTTATCATCAATGTAAATGTAAGTCAATATAGCAGTGTTGGAGGGTTTTGTGGAGAGCTTACCTTGACTGAATGAGTCAACTGAGTTGTTTCCACGTCCCAGGTTAATGATGTAACCGTGTTTTGGCTGAGTGCTGATGCAAAACACCAGAGAGGCTGGTCTGCTGTCTCGGTCTTCTGCCCTCAGCACTTTGGGTGTGATGAGGAACCCCAGGTGACCTGTAGGCAAAATCTTCAGAGTGTTTGCACCTTTATTCACGACAATCTGGGGGACACCATTATCTACCGCCACAATGGTGATCTTCATAATCTGAGGGCGCCTAGTCTCGTAAACTGTGTCGGGGAAAACGTAGAAGTCGGTGTGTGTGCCATCTGTGACAGTAAAGGAGAAAGAGTCCTCTGAGGATTCGGTTCCGTCGTGTTTGTAGCTGATGAGGTTTTCATTGAGGTCTTGTTTTGTGAAGCTGCTGACAGGTCTGGACTGGTTATACAGCAGTCTGCCATGTACAGGCAACTGAGTAATGGTAAATTTGATAATGTTCTCGGCTGTGTCCTGGTCTTCAGCAGTGAGCTCAAACGGTGTTATCAGCTTAAACTGCCCTTCTGTGACTCTCAGGCTTTTTATAGTCACAACAGGTTTCTTATTGTCAACATCTACAATAGAGATTCGAAATGTCCTGAAAATAGGGTTGTAGCCGTCTGTGACTTCAAACTCAAAACTGTCCATTTTCACCTCATCGTCTGAGGTGTGGATGTAGAAAATCTTACTGCCAGCCAGCTGAAGTTGGGCAAAAGATACAATTGGCAACCCTGGAGTATCTGTACACTCCAGGTGGCCCCTGACAGGGGCCCGTGTGACTGTGAACACCAGGTTCTCGTCAGGACTGTTGAGGTCAGTGGTGCTGAGGAGATCTGTGGTTAAAGTCACTCTCCCGCCCTCTCTCAGAGAAACCCCTTTACTGACCACATCTGGGAAGACCATGTCAATCCCACCCACAGTGATGTAGAAGTAACGATCAATGAGGGGGTTAATCCCATCTGTGACATCAAATTTAACCAAATCTCGGATGCCCTCCTGTCCATTGTGAGTGTAAAGCACAAGTCCTGCATCGACTTCAGCTTGTGAGAAATTCATGCCAAGTGTGATGTTCTCCAGAGACCCAGATGGGGTTTTTCTATGTAGGACACCCTGACCGGGCCCAAACCGTATAATGTATGTGAGCATACTGTCATCGGAATCTAAATCTGTTGCTTTGAGAACTTTATTATTGATCTCTTTGGTCTCTCCAATTTCCACCTCCAGACCGTCATTGATAGTCATTCTGGGCGTCTCGTCATCAACAGGAATAATCATAACAATCGCTGTTTTCTGCACTGAGTACTTTCCGTCCATTAGAATGACATCAAAACTGTCCTCAGTTGTCTCTGAGTCATCATGCTCATAAATAATACTTGATGCTTCTCTGATCTGTTCTAAAGTGAAATTAGTTACTAAAACTGAGCCTGTGGATAGCTGGTTTAAAATGGCACCATGTTTGGGATGTTTGGATATGACAAACATCAGCTCATCAGGTGGAATATCACCATCCGCTCCATTCACAATCTGAGTGTCAATGACAATATTCATCCCCTCCATTAGCACTATTTCCCTTAAGTAAATCTCTGGTTTTTCATCGTTTGCTGGGATAATAACGATTGGGAAGAAGTGGTTTTCTGAGAAATTTATCCCATCAGTGCACCTAAATGTGAACCTGTCCTCCACTGGCTCTACCCCTTTGTGAATGCTCTGCACATAAAAAATATTCCCTTCCCTTATGTCTCGGATAGTAAAAGCACTGATAGCTGTCCCTGACCTTGACTTTTCTGAGCCTGGGGCAGGGGATATATTTTCCACATATCCTGCACTTGGCTGGACAATGATGGTGCAAAGGATATCATCCGTTGGAGTGTCATTATCATCAGCAGTCAGGTGCTGGGGGCCAATAGTATATTTCTCTCCTTCAATGACACTAAATTGAATCCCAACTCCAACTTCAGGGGCCTGATTATCGACAGGAAGGACAGTGACTTGAACATGAACCCCACTGACCTTATTTCCACCTACTGTCCAATCATCAGACATGTCTGTGAGAGTCAAATTAAATCCATCCTGCAGGGAGGTAAGCCCTATCTCACCGCCAGTGTGTGCATACACAACCACACCATTAATCATGTCAGCTTGTGTAAACCTCTTGGCAGCCACTCCTTTCACCAATATTTCACCCAAAATTGGGGGATCTTCCACAATAAATGTCAGCTGGAGATCATCGGTGTCATCATCGTGTCCTTGAATCACATTAGTTGTGATTTCTGTGGCTCCATTTTCCAGCACGTCCACATGAGACCCAATTGTACCCTCAGGGAGGCTGACGGTTGGAGTTTCATCATCGACAGGCTTTACATTCACTTTAACTGTCACAGTCACGATATGAATCCCATCACTAACGTCCAGCTGAAATTCATCACTTTCTGTCTCCTCTCCGCTATGAATATATGATATTTTTCCTTTAGAGATATCCTCCAGTCCAAAAACCCCTTTTTTCTCCAAGTCAGTAAATGCAACCTGAATGTGACCATGTTTCGGGGGCTGACTCTGAGTAAAGGTGATTTGCTCACTCTTTGTGTCGAGGTCTGTGGCATCCAGTTCAGCTATGGTAAGGATATGCATGCCACGTTCAAACACATTAAATCCAGTGTTTGTAATCTGTGGTGGTTTGTTGTTGACTGGCTGCAGATAGATGGTAAAACCCCCTTCAGCGGTGTTTCCAGCTGTGTCTTCGACAGTGTAACGAAACTGCACAACATGGGCAGTGATTCCCAGCTCAACTTCTGGGGGGGCATAGGAGATCTTATGATGGTTGATTTGAGCCTGTGTGAACTCTGTCACTTTAATGTCGGTGCTCTCCGTCAAAACCAGAGACCCAAACATAATTGGGTTGTTTTCATCTATATCTGTCGGAGGCTGGATAACTGTGTATTTGAGGTCACGATCCTCAGAGTCTAAATCAGTATAGCGCAGCACTTCTTTGCTAAGGTGAGTGAGCTTGTATTCCTCAACAGTCATCTGCAGGGTGGTGCCAGGGAAGAGCTCAGGGGGTACGTCATCGACAGGTAAAATCCGTATCATAAACGTGCTTTTTTCTGATAAGTTAGGAGGGTCATTGTCATCTTGAACTGTGAAAACAAACTGATCCATGACTGTAGCAGTGTTGTGAGGGCCTGTGTGTCTGTAAAACAATTTCCCATCTGTGATATCTTTCTGAATCCACTCAGTCACCTCCTTCTCATAGACTTCATCCTCTATATTAAACTTCCAAGAGGAAGGGTCCTCTGGGGCATCTGACTGCCTCAGCAGCACTGTGCCGATTGTGGAAAAAGGAGAAACAATAAGGAATTTAATAGTTGAGTCCTCTGAGTCTATATCAGCAGCGCTGAGCATGAGAGGTGATATAGGTGTCATTTGATTTTTGAAGAGAACCAGACCTGTGTTGGCATTGATAATCGGTGGCTCATCATCAGTAGGAACAATTGTGATTGGAAAGAGGAACTCTACTTCATTCTTCCCATCCGTCATCTTGAAGACAATGTTGTCACTGTATGTGTCACTTCCATCATGCTGGTACACAACAGCCCCCGTAGTGAGGTCAGCAGGTGTGAAGAATTTCCCGTGATAGCCCAGCACCATGAGGTCCCCGTGCCGCAACCCGTCCAACACCATAATGGTGACTGCGTCCAGGTTGTCCTCATCGCTGATCTCCAGATTGTAGGTGCTGATGAGAGGCCTGGACTGCCCCTCATACAGCAGCTGGCCAGTGTTACGAGTCACAACGGGAGCCAGAGTGTTCATCGGCTTCACCACAATCATGAAGGCAAAGGGGTCTGAGATGGCCCCCTCTGTGTCCATGACCTCAAACTCAATCTGGAAAATCCTCTCAGTATCCGAGTCCAGTGAGGGTGGAACATAAGCTATTTTCAGATCACGCAAGTCTCTCTGGAAGAAGGATGTGATTGGGAGGTTTCTGTCATCGGTGCTGACTACATAGCCCTCCTCATAAGATAAGGGGGAAGTTATATTAAAAATAAGCTCTTCAGGGTCTGACTCTGCATCCTCAGCAGCAAGCATATCAGGTGTTAGGGCAGTCATAACAAACTGGCTCACCTCCATCATCATCATGGACACAAAGCTGGGTTTGGGAGGAGTGTTCTCCTCTCCCTCTTTAATGCGAATCATAAGGTGAAAATACTCCTGTTTCACTAGGTTGCCTTCCTTATCATGCAGCTCAACAACCATGGGAACATAATCCCTGTTGGGAGATTTACGCTCAAATATGTGCTCATAGCGGATGCCAGCTTGTGTGAATTCATCACAGTCCATCATTGTGGAAAGTTTACCCCCATCAATGAGTTTTCCATATCTGGGCAGTGGGCTGCTGCTTGAGAGGGATGTCATCTCGCATTTGTAGGAGTCTCTGTCATAAGTAAACTCTAAAATCTTCTTATCAATAGGATTACTTATCCCTTTGAGATTCTCCACGGTGAGTGGCATGTTTTTGGTGAGTAACTCCAGCTGCGTAAAAACAACTTCAACCTCCATCATAAAGGGGATGATAACGGTTTCGCTTTGCGTGTCATACCTGAGCTGCAGCCTCACTCTGTCTTTAGCGGGACTCCTGGAGCCGTAGTGGGAGTATGTCACGTCGCTGGGACCGAAATCACAGGGAAACTTTTTGGGGAACAGATGCCCCGGTCTCTGCGAGAGCGGATCATTATCCAGGACGGTGATGCTGCACCGGTCTCCCGGCTGTGTCTGAATCACCAGGTCATTGACGGGATCGATGAAGACCGATCTCCCGAAAGGCACGCGTACTCCGTTGTTGGCCACCAAGATAGCGTCTTCCGACAGCTCCGATCTGAGTGCGTAAAATAATCCAGAGCTGTCGGGTTGCGCGAGGACAATGCCGGTTACTGAAAAGCATAAAAGAAGTCTGTGGAACAACATCTTCGCAGCCGAGGTGCTGCTGTAGAAAGCCCCCGGTCTGTTTCACTGAAGAGGAAAAAAAAAAAATCCTCAAAGTGATGTGAGTCAGAGGGATGCTTGCGCAATGGCTCCCGAGCATCTATCCATCTGAGCCCTCGACATGCTCAGTAAGAAAAGCGCGCATGAGTTTTAACTTCAGACACTTGAGAAAGGCTGTTTATCTGCTGCCGCCCATCTCTGCGCATATTGGATGATTTTGAGGGCTTGTTACCTCAGGCAAATCACCAATGGACAGCTGAGCTGACAGTCAGAGGGAGGAGGAGGCAAGAGGATGAGCTGAATTAGGTGTAGGCTATTAGACTACACACCCATTACCGACTTCTCATGGAGGAGTCATTACAATAGGTCAGACAAACTGGGATCAGAATTATTTCCTGTTATGATTAACTTTTATTTAAACAGGGAGAAAAACTCTTGAGATTTAAAATCTCTTTTTGAAGAATAGCCTACCTTGATCGAGACAGGCAGGAGACTGACAATGTAATCTCATGTCATTATGTTGCAACATTAATGAATATTGAAGTTTTAGTTTCTGATTTGGTAAAATCTTTTAAAACTTTTTTTCCCCCTCTATTGTATGTCCAGCTGCAAATATTTTTTTTTATTTAGGATTTGTTTGCCAGTAATTATCATTTTACTGATTAATGGGATTAAAGTGCTTCTAATGAGTCATGGATTCTCTAACAGATTTTTTTTTTTTTTTTTTTTTTTTAGTCATAAAACGTTGGGACATTTTAGTGATCATAACCTGTGTTTTCCTATGTTTTTCTATGGTGTGTTTTGAATAACAAGACTATATGTAAAGTAATTAAAATAAACCTGCTGTATAGTCTAAATATATACCTATAAGTCATAACATTATGAGCATCCATGAGTTTTAACTTCAGACACTTGTCAAGGTCTGGACAAAAAACATCTGAGGGCATCCGGGAGTGTCTGGTACTGAGATGTTACCAGTACATCCTTTGGGCCTAGCAGTTGTGGTGAGGGGATTGATTCCCAGGGATGCCATAAGGTCCCATGAGATTGATATCTGAGAAATTTAAGGACTTTGGAACAGCTCCGCATTTTCGATTAACTGGTCTACAAAAAAGTATCACAAAAAATTCCCATTAATGTAAGGTTGCAGGTTATTGCAGAAGAATATTAGATTGTAACAGGATGAGCAGATGAGCAGTAGCTGCTATGAGAAGTCAGAAGAACTATAAACCCCTCTAGGATCTCATGAAAGCAAAAAGTCCCCTGAAAAGAAAAGACCCAGTACCTTAGACTTTGCCAAGATCGTGCACTTCAGTAAATGCATTTCCTTTTTTTCCTATTAGTCAAGTGAGACGCATATGAAATACAAGAAACATGTCTTTGTCGCATGCACAAAGAAGTAAAGACACAATTTCAAATAAAAAGCAGGAGCACCTCCATTCAACTATCTCCCATATTTATTTGTTTTTCCCTCTTCAAAATATTTCAAATATTGCTCAAGATCCTGGGTTTAGTTTGATCACAGCACACTGCTCCACCGATGCTGGTGATATAAATGTTGGGCTTTGGGCTTTCTTCCTTAATTAAAGACACACTGTTGTTAGTCAGTCTAGCTCTTATTAAAGCTCCTCCTCATTTACTGTATTTCTTACACAAAGCTACAGTGGGAAGATTGGGCTGCTTATTTCTTATTCATGTATGCATTCATCCATATATTTATTTAGCTGTTCATTTGGAGTTACACATGAAGTTCAGAGTGAGTCTCTAAATTATGATGACCTACCCTCGAGCAAGAAAAAAGAAACAATAAATTTTTCCCCCGGCCCATTACGGATGAGGGGAACAATGATCCAGTCCTTGCTTTTGTGGCTCAGTTAAGCATAGCGGAAAAAGAGACAGGGGAAAAAAAAAGACACAGAGAAAAAAGTAAAATAAATTCAACGTGGTGATCTTGTGATGCAGTGTGGAGAAGTGGAACACACATTCAGCTCTCACAGAGAAAAGAAAAGTACACCAAATTGTTGGTTAAGAAAGGAGAAAAATCTATCTTGCTAACACTTGGTGGTCTTCGGGGAAAATTTATAAAGCAGGATGGAACATTTTTTCTAAATTTAGTCCCCATGAGGCAATGAACACATTTCTCCCCCTGCAAACACAGCTTTGGAAATGAACAGCTTTTTGCCTCTTTCTTCTTTTTCTGAATATGTTTTTTTTTCTTTTTTATCTGCATTATCGTTGTTAATATTTATCACTTGTGCTGGAAACCGTGCCAGTCAAATACTGTAGTAGGAATGGTTTCAATGTCAGCTGGAAAGTCTTGCAGACATTTACATTTAATCAGAAACATGCTATGATGTTTAAGAATAGACACCAGTTCATTTAGGAGCGTACAAGCATCAGCGCTAAGAATAACAATTTATTCTAATAAGGCTATTGAGAAGCAGGTTTGTATAAATCACTTGAGGGTTTGTGTTTTTTTAATAACAAATTTCAAACATGAATATTTGAAACCTTCCATGCTTATAAACTAGACTGCTTTGACCCTTTTGAATCCTTACCCATTACCCTGAGCTTTAAAAGTGCTCTTGCGACTACATTTAGTCGTCAGTTCTCTTCGAGCCCCATTTAAAATGCCCAGTGATTACAGGGGTTTCTGGCCTTTTGGTTCAAAGTACAAGGCAGCTTTTACCAGCTGTCATTCACCATTTATGCTGAAATACACTCTTTTTGTGACTTCACATGAGAGAAACTACTCATATGTGCATTTTAGATTTGCACTGTGGGAATACATTAAGAAGATTATATTGAAGAGCAACCTGAGAACAGACAGAACAAAGTACGGACAAAAAGATCATGATTAGCTCGACAAAATTAGAGAGCGTTACAACTTTTCACCTGGAACCTTAAGTTACAGCGTTTCCTTCCCAGCCTATTTATTTCATGGAAAAAAGATAAAAGAGCTGGTATAGCATGGCAGAGTGAGCAGCTGCTTATGTGATTCACATTATGTCAACCCTGGGTTTTCGCTCTTTTCAAATGACACATTAGCACAAAAACCCTGCCTCGTCCCTGCAATTCAGCTTCATCATTTAACAGGCATATGAAACTTTTGGGAAGTTTGCTCTCATATGCATAGCTCGTTCACACAGCGCAAGATGTGGGGTTCCTTCTGCACAGCCGGCTGCTCTGCTGAGATAAGGCCACACATGGCGATTCTGCAGTCTGAGTCAGTATGGCTCAGTGAAAGATTCAAAACTGCAAGCTAATGACAGTACGAGGGTCACATACCTATCGGATTGTTACATTTGCATAAAATCTTGACATGTAAGTCAAAAATGACAAAATCACTTCTTCTAAAGCTAATATATTTAAAAAGGTATTCTGCCACAAGCTGGGTCATTATACACCACAAAAGAAAAAAAAAGTGAAAATTCATTACTGCTGCATGAGTTGAGCTGCAGGAACACACCAAAGTGCAATTATCTACTTATGACTTCTGAAAGTGGCTTAAACTTCTTCTTTTACTAAAAAACAAAACAAAACAATGCAGATGCTTCTAAATTCCGCACCTCACTGAAAATATGGTTTGTTCACAGCAACAAAGCTAACTCTCACACACTCTCTCACACTCACCACACACCTCGTCTGTACAGAATCAAGAGAAAGGAGTTTCGATTTGTGATGTTGTGACAAAATGTTTGAGACAGGAGAAACCTGACACAGGATCTGTATCTTACTTTAAGCTCATGTTTTTGTAAATATCTGCCAAGGCTTGAGGCCACGCATACTGGTTTTATTATTGATGGAGGACATGACTCTTGTTCAGATAATTAAACAAACCATCCAGAATAATCCTTATGAATTATGTATATATGAATGTATTCATACAGTGAATTCATGTGAAATTCATTTTTTGGGGGGGGAGATTCTTCTACTTCTGTCTTGAAATTTTATGCTTTTTTAAAACTTATTTCTCATATTTCCACCTCACTTCAAATTTAGAGAAGATATTTTTCTACACTTTAACTTTAAATCTAATAGCCAGTTTGCACGTTAAGTACTTTTATTTGTTTTTGCTATCGTAAAGTCTCAGATGACTTCCTTGCACAGGCACAGAAGTAGTCTGATTCAAAAGTGGTCACAGCTGCTCTACTTTTGCTTTCACCGCTCAACATCAATAACAGGAGCGGGTATCCTGTCAGATAGTGACTCATTCTCACTATCTTAATAACCACAACGAACCTGGTTCTTCTTCATCCTCTTGACATGGTATACAGTTGAAACCAGAACCACTGCTGGTTAAATGGTATTTCCCAGAAATGTATAAATTACTTTTTTAATGGTTCAGCTTAAAATGTAATGGGAAATCACCCCCATCTTCTAAAACCACCTTTTCAACATGAATACTCCCACAAGTGCACGCACAGATTCATATCTGGTCTGTCTTTGTTCCGGTGTTACAGCCTTGAAAATGTAAGCAGTCAGAGGACTCGCCAGGACCTCTCTTTCTCCTAAAAGAAGTGTTAGTGTCATCGCTGCTCTGTAATCATCAACACAATGACCATGGGAGTTTACACAATGTACCATTCGGATTAATGTTTACTGTCTGGTGAAACTGCCAGTTTGTTCCTGCGTCTCACACATTCATGTTCCATCACAGATGACAGTGTCTCTGTAGATGTTTACTTTTCAGTCAGGCACAAGGACATTATTACCAATTGCAGCAGATTTGGGTAAATACCTGTCGCATCAGTAACTTTGTTTCTATCTATGATTGACATGAAAACTGTGAGGGAAGAAAGAGACAGATTTTTTAATGAACCATTTTGACAATATTTTCCAAAATTGCTCTTGTTTGCAGTGATTTATTCCACGACTTTCAGTTATTATACTTGTACAAAATAATGTGTTTCCCTTGTTGATATCCTTCAGGTTTTGAAGTTTTACCTCAAATTCAGAGGCTGTCGGTTGCCTGAGCTGTGCTTCACAGAGACTATATTCTATTTCCTCCCCCAATCAGACAAATCATTTTACCCATGCACATTTATTATGTTCTTTTACCAGAATTTTGTTGCCTGTGTAATTTTTTTGTGTATGTCTAAAAAAGAATAAAAGAGAAGAGAGAATCAGACCCAAGGGGCCCCTTCTTAATTATTTTAAATTTGTAGAGTAACATTTTGTGGGTGTAAGTATAAAACAAATGAAGCTCCTCAAACATAAGATGTAGATGATATGCCTAATTGTTTATCATCTAAATAAACCAGTTGGATGTACCCAATATTAGTAAGGAAAATACAAAAGAAAAGTTCACACCTGACACAAGTAGTTATGCTGTAGATACAATTAAGGCTTTAAGAGTCTAATAGAGTATCTTATGTACCATTAATTCTCTTTTATTATCAAGAAATGTTTTCAATACTGTAAATAAACACGTACATTCCTTTGAGGTTGGCTAAGACAGGTAATCGATTCAAATATGGACATAAATTTGATTTAAATGAAAAGGTCAAGAAATTATGCAATAATGAATTTCTTTTAATAGGCTACTGCTCTCTAGTGGTGAAGAGGGGCATAGTAATCCAGGATTTAAATCCTGAGTCACTGCTGTAGATTACCAGATTTTATTTATCAGCTCAGACAAAAAAAAAAACAAACAAAAAAAAAAAAAAAAACAGTGGGTACTTAGTCTTTCTCACTATGCATTGCATAACACTTGCATTATGTATACAGTGATAATCGTTTCCACTGATCGCTTCACAGTTGTTAAATTGTCATCTCTCCAATGTCTGAAAGTTTTCAGTGGGACAAGGGGCTCACCTTATAATCTATGAATCAAACTCCTCAGATGTGTTTGTATAACTTATTGTTCCCAGTCCAAACTAATCTCAGGGAGGGTTTCAAACTGGGGAAGAATGGCGGTTTGCTGGATAACACTGTTTCCTTACTGCTAGATAATTCCTGGTCCAACTCCTGGCAGAGATCTTTCTGTGGGGAGTTTGTATGTTCTTACTGAGCTTGTGTGGGTTTTCTCCAGGAACTACAAATTCATCCCACAGTCCAAAAACATATTTGTCAGGTTAATTAGTGATTCTGTGTTCCTGTGATGTAATAGGGACATGTTCAGGGTGTACCCTCTCCTTTTGTCAGATTAGAGCTGGGATAGGCTTCAGCAGACCCTGAATGGGTATAAATGGATATAGATAATAGAAGATTTCAAAATGACAATTTATAATACAGTGTGCAGAAGGTATCTGAAAAACAGACAGCTTATGTCAGGTAGAAGTGGAACCTCAAAGGCTGCAAAGTTTCTGCAAAGGAGATACATGCAGACATGGACAAAATTGGTCATACTCCTTCACAATAACAACAACAACAACAACAACAACAATAATAATAATAATAATAATAATAACTCTCAGCCGTCTCTGAATCCTTGAAGTAATTTGAAAGTGACAAAAGTTCATGGATGGTATCCACTATTATTTAACTAAGGTTTAACTGAAATAAGAAAGATGAATATTTTACATAATGAAATAAAGGAAATGACATGAACAGAAATAATGGGGCCGTTAGGGCAATATTTTAGAGCGTTAGATTATTTAAGTGTCCAGTGTTTCTGGAGCGCTGCAGTGTGTCATGAACAAACTCCTGGAGTTGAACGTATCAAAGAAGCCCAAAAACATAATCATGTCCCATCTGCAGTATGTAATGCATGATGTTCGTCTTCTAAATCTTCTTTTTTTCTTCTTTTTCTTTTTGCAAACATAGAGCTGATGTGACTCCCCAAAAAGCTCTTGTCAGTCCAAAGGATTTTCCCCCAGAAACTTTAGGGCTTGCCTCCAGCAAGTTTAGCCTGGCTTTTTTTGTGTGTTTTTCTCTCAGCAGTGGAGTCGTTCTTGCTTTTTGTCTGCAGCGTCCACAGTTGCTGTTCAAAAGTAGATATATGGTTAATGAGATAATGACATACCTCAACTTTTGAGTTCAGTTTCAAAGTCTTTGGATGTTTCCTTTGATTATTTCTTTACCATCCACACACTCATTGCATAAACCTGGGATAGCTTTTCTTGCAGGCATGTCTTGGGAGGCTCACCAGAGACCTTATTTGTAACTGTAATTGCAGGAAGATGAAGCTTGCTGGAGATGGTTTTATCTTTATCCTCAACATGCAATCCAACTCATCAGCATGGTGCATATGAGGAGACCAAATTACACAGTGGCAAGTTTAGTTTCTTAATATGGCCTGAATGAAAATAATTTTCAGGGTTCCAACAAATTTGCCTTTGCTGGTCCACATAAGGGAATGCAATATGGTGTATTATTAAAGTTCACTTGGAAGGTTTGCAATCCTGAATCCAAGCGTAGCAGTTACGGGAATCACACATCTGACAGGACTATTCTGGCTCACTGGAGCATTTTGAGGTAATACTAAACATCAGATTCAGTGGGCTCATCACCTTTTTAGATACAGACTAAACTGATTATATGTTGCATATGTGTGATAGGTTCTTAAACATATTTTGCTAGTCATCAAACTTCAAAAGCACTGTTTACCACTGCAATTAATGCCAAAATAGTGATCTTTAATAGCAATAATTTAAAAAAGGCAATTTTAGTCCACAAGATATAAATAAATAAATAAATAAACAAACAAACAAACAAACAAACAAACAAACAAACAAACAAATACATAAATAAATGAGAGATAACCAATCACCATTTGTGGAATAACATGCACCACTTAGACAGATAAAGCCTTGTACTGTGTGTGCTTAAATATGTGATTACCAATTTACAATGCTATTTTGCCTTAAATCCACAAAATTAATCTTCTTTTAGCCTGAAGGAAATCAGATATTTTGATAATGAAATAGCCCAACTTCTGGCATGGATAAGTGGAGTGTGTGCCCCCTCTGGCTAAATTAGAGAACATTGCAGCATGCGTGAATGCACTGGATGCCAGCTCTGTACTCTATCAAGATCGATTTGTTCAGCAGACATGGACATCAGTCCAATGATGCTCCTCCATGGGATATTCTTCCTGCTGCCATGCTAACTTTATGACAGAAGGGGGCAGAAGTAGGTCATTTATACTACTAAATACTGTTGATTAGGATTGGAGGCTTTGAATTCAAATATCTAATATAACTTGGCTGTGTGCATGGTATTGGGTTTGTATGGTTGCTGTATACACATGTGGTACAGATGTTTTGAGTGACTGACACGTGCAAACTGAGAGGAAATTAGATGAAGACG
The DNA here is from genome assembly GCA_028564865.1 of Zenarchopterus dispar. NCBI lineage: Eukaryota > Metazoa > Chordata > Actinopteri > Beloniformes > Zenarchopteridae > Zenarchopterus > Zenarchopterus dispar. The sequence goes on along the minus strand of JAOWBL010000006.1, from coordinate 4,420,963 downwards.
TTGTCAGAGGAAAGCTGTTTCTGACCCCTGCGCTCCGTTTCTTTATCTGGCTCTGTGGCATGGAGTCACAGCAATGGGCTTATCACCAAGTCCATGAAGGCACACAAGATTTCATTTTAGATTGCCTTTCTTTAATGGGAGGCCATGGTGTACTTTCAGCGTGACATTTATAAAGCAATAGGGGCACAAAAGATTGAAGACAAAAGAACATGAGAAGAACCATTTAATAGAAAATGGACTTTATTCACCTTCTCTTTTTCACTTTTACAGTTTCATGCACAACCACTGTGATCTGCTATCTTGAAGAGGCTGAAAACACTGCTGGAGACCTTAAACCGTTGATATCGCTCAGTTCAAGTGCAAAATCAATTTTGCTCCTTGTGGATTTTTGCATAATCCTACAAATATCCTCTTATGTGTCCAACACATATTTTTCCTAGTTTTAATTCAAGTGTGATCAAAAGCCACACTGAAACAAAGTGAGGTCTCAAATGTACTATATTTATCTGTAAAGGCTCTAAGTCAATTTATTTGATGCAACTAGAAGATAAATATTACAACAACTGGCTTAGCAGTTAACATTTGGTTTAAAGCTATCAAAAGGACAAACTGAAGGTTTTCAGAGATTTCAAAGGGGTTAGCAATTTTTTCAAAATACTAAAGCAACTAAAGTATCTATTTAGCAGCTTTTAAAATAAAATGACATCTGTCTGGAGTAAGCTGCACTGCAAGGTGAAGTTTGGGATGTTGTTATGGATTATATAGAGGCGAGAACTTTATGGTAATATGGCAGGGCAGAAATTTAATTGCACACCATCTTGCAGCTGGTTTGAGGCATCGCTCCGTGATGCACCTTTTTCAACTTGTTAAGAGTATCTTACGCCGCACTACTCGTTTAGCTGAAGTGTGATATTTTATTTTCACACCTTGAAAAAGCATCAACTCAAGGTGCACTTAAATGCATCCATTTAATTTTTTTTTTTGCTCTTAGTCATCTTGCAAAAAATGCCACATTGCCAGAATTAGCTACACTGGTAGGAAAAATTATCTTTTTTTTTTTCTTCTTTTAAACCAGGATAGAATTGACATATTTTAACATTATTTTAATCACTTAAATAAGTTCAAATATGAGTAAAGAAATGTTGCAAATAGCTCCAGTAATTAAGCAGTTTTTACATCATCGTCATCGTCAGCAGGACCAGCAGCACTGCAATGGACGTCTGCTGCATTCAGGGTACAACGTGGCCTTTTGCCATTTCAGAAGTAAATTTCTAGTAAATGTGCCTTGCAGTGACTTTGATTAAAATAAATGAGAAAATCAATTCCCTACACTATGCCCCACCCTCACCCGAGTCTGCCTCCTAATGGATGGATGGTAGGAAGTAAGTGTGTTGTCTGCTGTGTAGTACAGCAGGCACGCTTCGTTGTTCCATCCAGACCATTTTTTTTCTTTTCTTACATGTTCGCTTTTCATGGTGAAGAATAACAACCATTTTTTTTTTTTTTTTTAACAACAAATGACTCAGACCTTATGAGACGATAGTGAATAATGTGAGCGGGATAATAAGCTGTCTCTTTGGATATATCAGTTAGGGGTACAATGAAGTGCTGCTTCTCCGATCAATAAATGTAGTTATTTTATTTTGTTTTCAACAGAAATAACACAAACATTTTCTGTCCCTAAAAAGAAAAGACACAGAACAGGTGGTTTGCAACTCTTAACATTTATTTCCCAGATAAAAAGATGAAATCAGTGTTTTTGTGGTTGGGTGAACCGTAGTTATGCATTAATTATCACAAGATTTTCTGAGGCCTTTGCATGTTAAACACAGCTTCTTGGAAGCTTGTTTTATTATTGACATTTTTATTTTAATTCTAACTATAAGTTCATTAATAAACTACATGTGCAAATCAAATACTTCCACGATTTTCTGTGTTTAATGTGTTATGATGAATGTTGACTTACATGAATAAAGGCCAGGTAAACGGCAGGTACGAGCTGTTGTTCAGATATGAGCTGACAGGGGGCAGCAAAGAGCCACGTACTTGCTGGGAGAGTTAATGGGTTCATTTTTTTATCTGAAGATATGGTCTTCTGTGAAGAATCTGGTCCACAATACAAGCTCAGTACAAATCTATGACTCATGTTATGTTGGGTTTGAGAATTACTTCTCTGACAATTGTACTTAAAGAAGAAAAAAAAAAGAAAAATCTGAAGCAAGGGCCACTTATAAAGTGGCAATTATCCTTAAAGCAGTGACAGGAGAAAAAAAAAAAAAGGTTTGCCTCTCATGCTGCCATAAAATGCCTAAAAAATAAAAGCAAAAATAGAAAAAATAAGGATGAATTGTTAATTATACGGATTGTTCAGTGACATTTAAAAAGATACAAAAGCTACCGCTGACTTAGCTTTTTGAAAATTTTAGCCAATGTGTAAACACAGCTACTGTCTGCACTGTATATAATTATTACTCAGCATCTCTGCCTTCTCGATCCATGTCGCTCTAAACTTTTGAACTTGGCTGAGGATGAAGATGCAGGGACCGTGAAAATGTGTTTGTGTCATCAGTGAGTTTAAATATGGATATTCTCATGTGAGTCACCGTCAGTTGTGGGCCAGAAAATAAATATGAGACACGCCGAGGTGTTTTCCTGGGTCTGAAGCGTTATATGATTCCGCTGGGTGAGTCATTATGCCGTCAACAAGGAGGAGCAGCATAAGTCAGTCTCCCTGTCCTCCCACTCTGTCTCTGGGAATGAGGCGGAGCTCCGATCCGTGTTTTAGAAACACATTCCCTGCAACACAGGACACAGCATTGCATCAAGATCACAGCTGATAATCCTTATGTTCTGCCCAAACTGTTGGAGTATGTTCATAATGCCTGCTGGCCTCCCGTGTATTTAAAAAAAAAAAAAAAAAAGTGCCCGTAAAATTAGCTCAGATCAATTTCAGCTGTGTACTCAGTCAAGCGAACAAAAGGCAGAATGGCTGCAGTGGGTGAAAAGAGTCGATCTGACAAAGGTGTCTGAACCGGGTTGGTGCTTGCCAGCACAAATAAAAAGCTGTTGTGAATGCCCACAACTTTATCCTCTTAGAATAAAAACACCAAGCCTGCCTTTGGTTGAAGCAGGTACAACTTGATTGATGAATCCCAACTGAGAAGAAACATGAAGCTCGGGAAAAGAACTAAGAAGGCTGATTTCACCAGGACCTGGCAACAATTTAGGAATCTGAAGGGAATTCTGACTAAATAGACCGGTCCCTCTTTACCTCCAGTTAGACGATCCTTTTCAGTTTCTGGGGTTTTTTTTCCTTCAAGTTTATGTATCAGCAAACCATTTTTTCCCTTGAAAAAGAACTGCAAGCTTATATGAAGCTTATATTGGAGAATCTTTGTTTACAGATGAAGATTTTGTAGGTTGAGCATCAAACATCTGTTATAAATATGTTATGATGGCTGACAGTGCTCAGTGCTGATGAAATCTTTGTAATGCCATACAACACTGGCTTTGCCTTTGCTTGAGAGTATGCTTCTTCCTGAGGGAGAATTTAGATGCGCTTTCTCTGTCAAAATCATTTTTTAATGAAGATTTTTTTTCTTCAAACCTGTCAGTCCGGAGTGAGGGGACATCGCTGCTAGATGTTGTCAGTTTTTATACTTCCTCTTCTCAGTAATTTGTCTTCAGCTTTCACATACAAAATAAAATTCACATCCGCCAAAAGTTCTTTTTTATTCACTATAACAACTAAAAGACATGTATTAAATGCAGTTTTATTAAAATATGACTTTACCTCAACCATCTAATCAAACACTGGAATCATAATTATTGACATTAACTGATACATCGAAGGCAATTTTGACTGACAAGACATGAAAGGGCATCCTAATAGTCTTGATGAGCTAATGAAATTTATCCATCATATCACAACTTAACAAAGAGGATGTGTGGAATATGAAATTCAATTAGTCAGTCAAACATCAGAGAATCTTCAAAGTGGTGTAATTAAAGCCCAGAACTGTACGAGGACCAGTGCATTGAAGCAGGTGTGCATAAAATGAGCTTGGAAAGAGTCATTGAGGATTGTTGAAGATGGCTGGAGCTGCAAATTACTGCAATGCCCTAAAGTCTTTTTTTGATCCAGTGCATCACCGGTGTTCTCCAGAGAACTGAGGCGACACGAAAAGACACTACGAATGACTCAGGCATGAGGCTTTATGATGCACGACGAAGGACCAATTTAACACCAGAGCCGGGAGCCTCAAGGCCTTATGGACATGCATGAAGCCCGATGCATGAAAAGCTTTTAATGAACACGTGCGCTGTGCAGTACCTGGACCTGGTGTGCTGGGGAATGTCTGATGGTAATGAAAGACACTCAGGACAAAGACGGTGTTCCCCAGTAGGCCAAATCCAGTCAGTTATTACCATGTTTGTGTGTGTGCATGCATATTAACACACTGTGTAATAATCCTGATGAATAACTAAAGCTGTATAAACACCAATTTATCTGTTTATCTTTAATGTAGATAGAGTACCCTTAATGGGCCTAACTGAGAGTAAATAAGAATGAAAAGATTCTGTAGTGTGAGATGCATGTTTCTTGTGTTAAATTAATGATTTAAACTTCTTAAAACATGTTTCAGCTTTGAGTAAACATGCAGAAAAGACATGTTGTTTAACAGGTCATATGATTTAGCAGCGGGTTAAACCTCCACTAAGTTAGCGACAACTCAGCTGGCCAAATATACCTCTTTAAAGACATGAAACAAATGCAAGCATTCTCCCTTTACTTGGAGAAAAGAAGCTCTTTAAAGATTATCCAAGGAAATGGGTAAAATCCCAACATAACAGCTCACCTGCCGTCTGAGCAGGGTTGATTCCTATTCCATCTGCAAAGAAAGCATGAAAGAAGATGTAAATACAACAAAAATCACTCAAATTGTTATCTGAACTAAAAGTAAAGAAATGATAAAGATAAGAGTCTCAGTAAGCAATGAGCAGTTATATCTGGACCAATAAAAGAGCAGAGATCCATTCTGACAAAACTCAAACTCGTGTTTGACTCAGTAAGGATGTTTTAGACATTAAGTCCACTGATCTCAGTTTTTCCTCTCTTCCTCTCATTTTTTAATAACTTAGAATATTAAAACTATATTAAATGTATTGTTTTTAACACTCTAAACTTATTTTCCTCACTGCCAAAAGTGCAGATCATTTAAAAATTTCGTAAAATGTAGTTTTTAATTAGCCATAGCAGCTTATTTTCTATTTTACTAGAAGTTGTTCTGGTGATTGCAACAACTAGAACTACAAGATGACTAGAGTATAAACAAATGAATTCAGTTTTTTTTCCTAGTTTCAGGCCCAGATCTTTCCAAAAATTAATCTGTTGGGAAAATATTTCCCAAAATTATCCTCTCCTTTTTTTTTTCTTTGTTGTAGGTATAATAGAGTGCAAACTACTTGAAATTTGTTTAAATCAACTTCAGTACTTAACTGTGCACATGAAAATCATATATTGACTAAAGTATAAATAGTGAAATAGATGTTGAAAATTATAAGAACAAGTCTAAACTACAGATCGTGTCGTTGATGATTTCTGTTTTTATCAATATGCTGTAGGTGGTTTATTCTTCGTCAAACTGTAACACTCCTCTAGTCCTGATTTTATGCTGCATTGAACTTTAACTGCTTGTCAAAACCATCAGAATGAGACTAAAAAAAGACCATTAAACTAGCTCTTTACTCCAAAACTTGCACTACACAAATGCACAAAAAGAAAAAAAACAAAAAAAAAAAACAGCCCTCACCATTTGTTATTATTGCACTGGTTGCTGATGGGACTTTGAACTGTGAACAAAATTGAAGGACATTAAAGTGAAATTCAGAAAAGAAATGAACATCTTCAGAAATTTCAGCAGCATAAAAACATTTTGATGGAACAATCAAAGACATGTTGACAGCCTTGTTACACTCGAGCTGAGCTGATGCTGTTATGAAAGAAAAAGCAATAAAAACTTCACTTTTTTTTAGGTGACGAGTTCATGTGGCAATGTTTTCAGACGCAAAGTTGGTGAAAAATGGCAACAAAAAAAAAAGTGTGTCGTTTCAATTTTTTGTACTTGTCACACATACAAAAGTCACACACACACATACACACACACACTTATAGCAACACTAAGAGAGCCTGAGGGAAAGATAGACATGCTTGAATTTCTGGAAGAAAATCACTCAGAACAGTCACAATACATGTCCTACTTGAGTGTCGACAGAGGAGGATGTGGGCTGCTGGGATTTACAGAGGAGGATGGAGTCTGCCACCGGGAAGATAAGGTGAGCAAAGTGCTAGTGCCAGGTAACAACACAGTTCAGACCAGAAGTGGGCTCCGTTTGATTGTGGAAAAAAAACATAGCAGAGCTTATGAAGGATCATACAACTGAGAGTGAACTAACCCCTGGCTGTTCTTCTTCTTTTTTTTTTTTATAAACAGCTATTTACATCCCTTTTATATAGCAAATCACCAGTTACAATAACCACCAAAATTTGGATAAAAATACAAATAAAAATTTTCTCAATCAAATTTAAACCTATAAATGACTTTGGCTCAGTGTTTTTGACAAAACGACAGCACTCACACAGTAACACAGTTTAGTTTTAAAATCCCAGCGCCACTCCTCTCAGGAAGCAAAGTTGGCTGTGTGAAAAATAAAAACCAAAATCCATTGTGAGGTCATTTTCCATTAGCATGTTGGTTTATAACAGAATCCAACTAACAGGCGGATCAGCACCTCAGCTGGCAACTTCAGTCTCCACCAGGACCCTCTCAACCTCAGCGCCCCGTTGTGTTTGTTTGATGAGTGACATGAGGCAATGGAAGGACAGAAAATTTAAAAGGGGACATGTTGTTGAAAATAAAATCTCATTTTGTGTGCTGGAGGAGTGGAATGATTTGTAACTCAAAAAACTACAATGTAACTCAATGACTTTTGTTTGGAACAGCATAGTGCTTAAAAAAAAAGAAAAAAGTAAATCCAAATCTTTACACCCTCCTACTTTTAACTTCAGATCATCCCGTACTGGCTGAACTTCAGATGGGAAGTCAAAAATCTTCTGCTTTTCAAATTCTTATCCAGAGTTATACAGTTCACAAAATCAGCTAATTATGCTCTGCTGAGCAGTCGTTTGTCTAATATTTCATATTGTGAATAAGAAATTTAAATTACTGCTGAACCTTTGTCTCCAGTGGAGAAACATAATATATAAACAGCATCACTGGTGATATACTCCTTTTATAAACAACAGTTTATTAGCCTCGTAAAATTAGTAACACTGAATAAAGTGCTGGCAATAAAGATAAGCGTTAATCGAGCCAAAATATATTCAAACTGCATTCCTCCTGCATTTCTATCTGGACCTTTTTTTTTTAAATTGCAATCTGAGCCAGTACAGCAAGGGACTCAAAACAATAAAAATATGGTTAAAAGAGGAATTAGCACTGATCATGTGTGGCTCAACCGCTTTTCGAGAGGAAAAAAGCAAATCGGGTGTTTGGTAAAGCTCTTAGGCTCATCGCTGTATGCTGGACACAAAAGCTGGAGGTTACTGTGAAGGCTTGTGTCAATTACTGATGGTGTAAAGTGCTGTAAAACAACTGGACTCAAAATAAACGAAATGTTGACATGTATCAGTTACCACAAACAAGATCTTCTCCCTCGACATAGTCCAGTTTAAAGACATAAACTTGAGTTATAGTTAACCAATCCACCCAAATGTTACATCAGGATGGTGATCATCATGAAGGCTCCAAACTATGGCATCCTCTGCCTTTACACATCCTTTGCAAACTTTGAAATTACTTCTTAAAACCCACCTTTTCACCTCAGCTTTTGACACCTTTTGAGTTATTGACCTCTTGTTTTAAATTTCATTTTACGTGGTTTGATTGTCTGTTATTATCTGGTGTGTTTCATCTACTTGTCTGTGCAGCACGTTGGTTGTTTTAAGGTTCTTTATAAATAAAGCTGGGTTGGATTGAACTGATTACACACTGAGCACAGACTACAAGCTTACCTCCTCAGCTGCAAACTTCAAAACAGCAGTGAATGGTGTGCTGTCTGGGACGCTTAATCTGCAACAAAACACACGAAAGGACCTTTAAACGAAAAACAAATCAAATCCTGAATTCATTTCTTAAACTTCCCCCGGGTCACTTTACCCAAGCTGTAGGTGGACAATCAGTAAGAGTGATCGCTTTGCCCAATTATCTTATTTTCCTCTGAAAAGCAAATGGTTGCTTCAGTGTTTGAGTTATTTACTATGAAAGACTCCCAGATGTGTAATTCTGGTGCAGACCATTTATTCCATCTTCAAAGGTAAGGAGAATAACAATAACTAAAGAGGGAAACAAAACCATTTATGGCATAGCTACACACGATTCACTTCCAGCTGGATGCTTCTCCTGTGAATCCTGCTGCACATATTCAGAAAGGAGCAGAGACCTCAGATGGGCGAACCTAAACACAACAGACGCGTTTCTCTGAGATAAAGATAAATAATAAAAAGAAAGATCACAAGGCTATAAATGTAATGGCCAAGTAAGGTAATGTAGAGGCAACTGTGGTGGTGGAGGGCAGAAAATCAATGGGCATAGTCAGCAGGCCTGCAGCAGCAAGAGACAAAAATAGCAAGTGGAGCTTCCACTTTGAGTGGAGCTTCACTCAAAGTGGTAAGATTATAAAGAAAAGATTACAATGGTGGCTTACGGGAGAGTTGGGTAAATAAGAGATTAGAGTAACACGGGCCAGTGGTATCAAATATATAAAAATCTAAAAGAGTCATGGTTTTAAAACCGTTAAAAATAAATCAAACTGCTTCCACATATGTGTTAGCTTTCATCAAAGTCATGCCTTTAAGGGATCTCTTCAAGTCTCTTGCAGCAAAGAAAATAAAACCCCTCGTCGCCTGGTCGAGAGGCCTGCGAGGACACGGACAGATGCAGCTTGGAGGAGAAGGACAGTCTGACCTATAAGGTGCATTTAAGGAGCATTTTAGAAGCGTGGCTGCCTAATACTTCTGCATAAATGCGTTTTAACCACGAGGTGACTGCAATATCTGAGACTGAAATGACTGAATCACACTCAAGAATAAAGACTTTGCAAAGGCTGGATCTAGTGAGTTTAATAATCTTTTGCAAAAAGGTCAAACATACATAGAATGATAGAGTGAGTTGCGACTGCAGCAGTTTCACCAGAACAGAGATGGTTGATTTCAGACAAAATAAGGTGCAATTTCCCATAACAATCCTTCCAGCTGAGCAAAACACCTAAAACCAACTGCACAGACCCAATACTAGTCTGAAATGAGTGTACTCACAACAACACATGAAGGAAATTACAAACTTTCCATCATAATTTCAAAGGTGAATGCATACATTTTCCATGTTATTATTCATTTTAACCTCTGATTGTGTTATATCACTGATAGTGATCAGGGTCAGTGGGGAGGGTGGGACTGATTTTGTTTTTACTCTTAAAATACTTTGTGCTACATTTTACTGTATGAAAACTGCTACATAAATAAAGTTTGATTTCATTTGATATCATATCTGCATGAGGACCATTCACTGGACTTTGGCAAATTTAAGGTGATGGGGTCTAAAGACGTACGGTGAGCAGAGAAGTGCCAACTTTCTGTGAGTGTTTTGTTATTTAGCTGATCCCACATCTATACCTATTTCCTTTCCACCCTTGCACACAACTGTTCAAACTGATATTTATAAACGGCGTGCTGGCTCACTGGTGTTCAGTGACTATTATGTGCTGGAAAGATTACCGGTCAAAGTGAGCACTTGCAGCAAGCTCCATGACACTAAACTCTGTTCAGTGTTACACTCAGTCATTAAATAACACATTTTACAACTACAGCTGCAATACCATATTTTTGCTGAAGGGTATCACACGGTCAGATTATCATACCAGTCCATGCCTATCCTGCATACTGATTTGGCATACATGACTTTTTACTTCAGGAGCCCTTCCCTTATTCTGGGCTTTGGACTGACACTATGACAACACTGATCCCTGGGATTTTACAGCGAGACAGATTGGGGTTCAGTGTCCTGGCTCAAGGACACTTTGGGACATGATTGAGCTAGTGATCGATCCCCTGACCTCCTCATTGGAGAGAAGTGACTGATTATACCCACCACCAACTAATATGATGATTTATTATTATCCTGTTCATGGTAACAGTTACCAAAGTCATCCACTGTAATGCCGTCATAACTGTGACTGTCATTTCGTATCTCAAAACATAAAAGGTAAGTTAAAAAAAGTAAACACTTTTTTTGTAGTAATATGATGCCTAATTTTAATGAATGAGAATAAGTAAAAGATATTGATGTTAATCATCCCTTTGAAGACAGAAGTACACCATGTGCTCAGTTTATACTACAACACTGTTTTCCCATTTACAAAAATACCAAATTCAAGTATGATTTTGTGTTATCACAACTACGATGATGTGAAGAAGTGTGAACATCTCATAAAAAATATATTTTTGAATTACAAACCCTACTTCAGAATAAGTGTGCTCAAACAAACAACAAAACTGGCTTTTACTATGTAAACAGAAACATTAATGACACTTTTTCCAATACATAAAATTTGAATACATTTGCAGAAGCGACTTCAGCCTGTGATGACAGAAACAAATATTTAAACCTGATAAGTCTGGAATTCGTTTTGTTACCATGGTATCATTATGCATGGATCCAACAGTCTCTATAAGTGTGTCAATATATTTAAACAGAGATTGCAAAATATGCCAGTTAAATCATACCAGCATAAGGTCTAACATGAGAAAACCTACAGCCCTGAAAAAAAAAAAAAATCACTTTGGCCAGAGCATCTAATACAAAAGTAAAAGTCCAATAAGCCCAGAATTTCATCACAGGATCTGCGGGTAATTTTTTCCATCAACAATCAAACATTGAATCACTTCGACAGCCAACTGGAGGTGATATGTGGCCACTATCTTCAACTCACTTATTATGGATAGTAAAGTGAAAGATCTGATCTGATCTTAGCTCCAAAAGTAAGGAACAGTTTTTTTTAAATTTATTTATTTATGACACAAAACATTCAATGTGATGAGTATAGACTATGAGCCTTGTTTTAATAAATTTCACAACAACATGATATTTACCATTTAGGAATTACAGCCATTTAAACCAAAGTACGTCATTTTTCAAGGTCTCAGACTTATTTGGACAATTAATTAAAAAGAAATAGTTATGGGATGGACATGTCAGGCTGTCAATAAGACAGACTCACTGGTGTAAAGGTCCACACTGCTTTTATCTACTGCCTTTCATCCAGTCTGTCATTTCTGTTCTGATCAGTGGATCTACTGTGAAAACCTGCAGCTCAAATATCATTTTTGTCAAAACCAACAAAACACTCAATGTGAAACGGAAGCTGACTGATTAATGGGCAGTAAACTGTGTCTGTGAATTACATCTCTATTCAAGCCCATATTTTATAGCACTCAAGTTGAAGGTGGAAGCACATATTTTCTCAACATCCTGAAATATCAAAAGCTGTGAAAGCATTTACTTAAAGTGCTTCAGATATGTGAAATGTAAGTCGATGTTACATCCGTTACTGCTGAGCTGTCAGTCTACTCACACTTTGTACGGCAGCCGCGGGTCCGACGTCAGGGTGATTTTAAACGTTACTTTGGACCTAATGACGGGGGTGAAAAGGGCGATGTCAATACCTCGATTCTGGTCAATCGATAAGAATTGTATTCATGGAGAAGATCGAACAAAAAAGATGTAAAACTCACATGTTTTAAGCCAGACACTCCGTTTACAGCCTGTTTATTCACACCCGGAAGTCCGAAGGACCCCTTTGTACACGTCATCCTTGTAGTTTTGACTCATACCTCGCTGTGCTTTCTGTTTTCAGACGTAGTACTGGGTTTTATTTGCTTTTATTTGTTTTACTTAAACATTGTTTTCCCTAAATCTGATTCAGACGGATTAAAATAAAGGCAGTTAGTTGTTCGTCCAACTGACAGGCATTCATACCAAATGACTAGGATTTACCGTAAATAACCCCATTGACGCGCATAAAGTTTCTTTTTTTTTGTTTTTTTTTGTAATGCTTTTTTGTAATGATTTTACTTTTTTTTTAAGAAAAGGGAAATTTATTTTCAGAGTGAACATAAACTGACATTTTCCTTCTTCATAAAAAGTGGCTTTTGTTGTTTTTATTCTTTAGTTTAGTGTGTCTTCTACAAATTGAAAAATTCATCTTGCTGAGATTGGCTTTGTTGTACTGGGCTTACTGAAAAAAAAATTGAATTTGTTGACATCCGAGTTAAATCATTGAACTGCCGAGATTTCAGCTTCCCCAGACTTCCCCAGACTTCCCCAGACTTCCCCAGAAAATGTATCAATTAAAAGCAAGGTGTCAGAAGTTAGTAAAGAACAGAGCATCACAGTGTGAGTAGAAAAATATCATGGAATGGAGTTTAAATTTTCACAAGAGGCATTCATAAATACATTTTATATCATGTTCAGCTAAAACACTAAAACATAGAAGAACTTAGGCAACTAGATAAAATAGAAAGATATTTCAAACAAATTAGTCAGGCTCACAGAAGTTGTCGGATCTCCTTGATCATAAAGGGAACTACATAATTAGAAGTGAATTTTTCACAGAAAGTGGTTTTGAAGATGACTCTTTATAATACCCTGATCCTTGACAAGTTGAAAACATTTGACACATCATGATGCAAAAATACAACAAAGACGATCTGGGACTAATAATTAACTTTACTCTAATTTTAATGAAGAATGGGACAACATCCATCTACCAAAACTAACTGTTTTCCTCAGTTCCAACGCATATATGGACTGCTGTTAAAAGAGTAGGGGACACTTGAGACATTTGATATGTCTTGTATGTTCTGTTAGGCAAAGAAATATGGTATTTTGATATTTTGTTTGGTTTTACATTTTTAAAGTGTCACATGTTGGAATTTGGATTGTATTTGGCAACAAGAGTTTTTTGTGTGGTAAACTGTCAAAAATGTGTATCAAATCAAATCAAATCAAACTTTATTTATATAGCACTTTTCATATAATAAAATGTAGCGGAAAGTGCTTTAACAGTAAAAAACAAAACCAGTCCCACCACCCTGAACCTCCCCTTCCTGTCCCTCCATCTCCCATCCCCCCAGACCCACCGTGATCTCTATCAAAGATAAAATCAAATCAAAGGTAAAAATAAATATGTAAAACATTATTGTAGTTAGTCTAGATCTATCAGTATTACTGAGGTACTGAAGAAGCCAATTCCATATATTCTGAAAACTCCCAGCTTCCATTAATATCCTGACCTCACCTCTCTCCACACTCATTCCTGATATTGCTGAAAAAATATTTGACATCCTGCTGAATAAACTGCATATTTCCCACCTTTATAGCTGTTTTTCTTCACCGTTGAAATATAGGCTGTGCAAAGTCTGCTGCTCCAGACAAAGTGGTACCTAATGATTAATGTTCTAATAATAAGCCCAGACCTCTTCTAACCCTACATGTGATGCACTCTACTCTGTACTAAAGACTGGATGTAGAGTCGTGGCTTCTTTTATCAAACAGTATTACTGGAACAAAGAGTAATCAAATTGTTTGTGTATAATAATAACCTATATTACTTTTTCTATAGTCTCACAAATATTATTTTGTATCAGAAGGATCTCTCATCCTCTTGTAGATGTTATAACTGTCGTGTTCACTTTTTTGCATGCATGCAGTTTGTGTTTTTATTAACTCATCAAGAGCATTTTATCTTTTATTACACTGTTCCAAGTTTTTGCACGTTACTTTTTTAATAGATGTTTAACATTTTGTTTCTCAATTGCCCATCAATGCAAAACTTTTCCTACACATTTTTGTCTCCTTTTTATCTCTTGTACACTAGTCAGCACATCAGGGACAATGTGGGTTGCATGTATTCTCTAGTACTTTGACACGAAGAAGAGTTGGGGATTGAACCACTGAGCTCATAAACATGAGTCATGATTTTAGGCTATATTCATTTTTCATACAGTAGTCATGGGCTTGTTTGCTTGACATGAAATAACCCTTTAATCCCTCAGCTGAGAAATTTCAGGGGTAATTGGACCAATAATTTATTGTAGAATATTGTGATGAATAATCATAAGTGAGAGCTACCGCTGATTTCTGACCTCAGGAGATAACCCTCCTGTCATTCTTCTAATGTTTACTTACTTTGCATAATCCCCTGCACACTGAGCTCTAATTAAATTTGAGGCAGGGAATAAGTTGCCTGGCCTGTTCTAACATGCAGAGGGCACGATAAGCACAGTGGCAAAGCAGCTTTTGTAATGTGTATTCAGACATTTCTCAAGGGACTGCTGTGCAACAATATAGTTACAAGACATATTTTTTGTGCTGAGTGAATGACTCAGACATACAACGCTGCTCCACATGATGCATCGCGATTAGTGTTATTGATAGACCTATTCAACCTTTGTCTTGTGAATGCATTCCCATGATGCTTTTCAGGAGACATCATCCTGGTGGTATACAAAACACAAACAAAATGAATCACTGATTCATGTCAGCCACCAAATGAATGCATGATTACATCAAACTATCTCACTGTCTTTTTCACACACAGACTGGGAAACACAGATTCACCCAAATCTAATGATGCATGACACAATAATTTTGTCTGGTGGAACATTTGTGGGTTTATAAAATAGAAACAACTGAGAAAAACATATTTTATAGATTTATTATTTATGTGCAAAGTTGATTTTATATTACAAATAAAGTCTGCTTCCCTCAGTGGTTGACAATTCTATTCTGAAAGATGCTGTTTTTCAACATGACTCTTCCTTATCTCTTCATCCGCATAATTATCCATCAAAAGCGTATAATTCCTACAGACAAGCTGGTACTGCAGCAGAGGGTGAGTAAAATGGGTGTCAAAGTGACTTTAAGATAGAAGCACATTAAGGGCAACAGCTAAGAGCTGACAAGCATCTGTTTTAATTACATGCTTCTATCAGTACAGACCAGATTCTGCAAAGAGCACTTCAGAGTGGAAAAGGATGCATTAACACCTGAAAGAATTGAGGAGAATTATGGAGAATATCGTGGAGTGTATGAAGCATGAACTGGTTAACGTTATGAGTGGTAATGAAAAAAAAAAAAGCTTCAGTCATATATCAAACAGGTGTAGAAAATGTAGAAAACCTATGATGTGACAAAGATCCTGGTAAAAATCCAACATATTTGACAGATAAATAACAGAGATCCATATTTCTTTCACCATTCTCCAGTGGCAGTTGGAGCCTGTCCCAGCAGTCACTGCGCAAAAGGTGATTTATGCTCTTGCCAGACACGGGGAGAACATGCAAATTTTATGCAACTGTCTTATTTTTATTTTTTGAGAGCTACATTAAACCGATACAGGCAGCGGTTTGACAGATTATAATATGTCATAAGTAATAAATTGGATGGATGGATGGATGGATGGATGGATGGATGGATGGATGGATGGATGGATGGATGGATGGATGGA